>CM042848.1:80140160-80387660 GCA_023653725.1 Bungarus multicinctus | reverse complement strand
AAGAGGTGCTTTGTTCCACACCCGTTTGCACTACTCAGGAGACCCTGAGGACACAAGATAAACCGCCAGGTGGCCTCAACGACTCTCTAAAAGGATGCAAATGACCAGCTTTGTCTGCAAGGAATATAAATCTTTCCTTCCTCCACCATTCAGTCAAGAACTGAACAAGCTGCTTGGATGAGAAGTGAAAGGTCTTCAAGGAAAAGGAGCCTTGGTGGTGCAGGCTGTTAATCATCTAGCACTTAGTGCAGGCTCGAATCCCACCAGGCTCAAGGTTGACTCAACCTTCCATCCTCTCGGGGCAGGTAAACTGAGGACCCAAGATTGTTGGGGGCAATAAGCTGACTTTGTAAAAATGCCACTTGGGGGGGGGGGGGCAAAAGCCCTACTAATAAGCAGGCATATACAATGGAATGAAGGCTATTGCCGAGCACCTAGCATGGTGCTCCATAGACTGTAAGCAGCCCTGAGTCTCCGGAGAAGGGCGGTATATAAATGTAATTAAAAAAGAAAAAAAGAAAAATAAAACAAGGAAGGCCAGTTGCCTCTTGAAAGAGCACCAAAAACCATAGTAATAAAGAACTAAAACCATATCAATGTCAGAACCAAGACAATCCCCATGAAAGCAAAGACAAAACCAAAGATAGGGACCCACTGTAAGTCACCTGTGACTGAAAGCATGTTGGAATGGAACAGTTTTAATTTCTTTTTGCAGCAAAGTGGGGACTGTTATTAATTGAAGTGGAAGATAAAATTGTTAGGATACTTCATACAATCCCAGTTCCAAGGCAGAAGTTGGTAGAATTGGTGAATGCATGACCATAATCAAGAAGTCCATAAAATGACTGGTCCAAAGTCATCCAATCGTCTCTCATGCTTAACACAGGACTAGAACTCACTATCTCCTGGCAATTGGTCCCAAGTCACCTAGTCGACTTTCATGCCTAAGGTAAGACTAAAACTCACCCTCTCCTGGCAATCGGCCCTAAGTCACTCAGTCGACTTTCATGCCTAAGGTAAAACTAGAACTCACCCTCTCCTGGCAATTGGCCTTAAGTCACCCAGTCGACTTTCATGCCTAAGGTAATACTAGAACTCACCATCTCCTGGCAATTGGCCCTAAGTCACCCAGTCGACTTTCATGCCTAAGACAGTACTAGAACTCATAATCTCCTGGCAATCGGCCCTGGCTTTTATGCCTAAGGTAGGCCTAGAACTCACTATCTCCTGGCGATTGGTCCCAAGTCACGCAGTCGACTTTCACGCCTAAGGTAAAACTAAAACTCACCCTCTCCTGGTAATCGGCCCTAAGTCACCCAGTCGACTTTCATGCCTAAGGCAGTACTAGAACTCATAATCTCCTGGCAATCAGCCCTGGCTTTCATGCCTAAAATAGGCCTAGAACTCACTATCTCCTGGCGATTGGCCCCAAGTCAACTAGTCAGTTTTCATGCCTAAATTGGGACTAGAACTCACCCTCTGCTGGGGATTGGCCCAAAATCACCCAGCCAGTTTTCATACCTAAGACAGGACTAGAACTCATCATCTCCTGGCTTCTAGCCTGGTGCCTTACGACTACACCAAACTGTCTCACAGAGAGATTAATCTTTTCCCTGAGAGATTAACTTTTGTGAACCATATGACATTTTCTCCTGTACCTCTTTCCCTTGAGATAAAAAGCAGGGTAGCATGATATTTAGCCGTACTAAATCTGTATGCTGCCTAACTCCCAACAACTCTGGTCAGTTAATAATATGTATTCTGCGTGCGACTGAGTGCAGTGCCCTGCATTTTGAGAGCCATAAATCTAACTCAGTGTTAAAAGCAACCAGTAAATTAATTAATGTTGTATGTATCAGTATTTATCACTGAAACAAGTACAGTATCAGTGAACAAAGTCAGACCTATAAATACCACATTATGCCAAATATGTAATAAATTACATACCTCTGAAAACCTTACTAACTCAAGCTCCTTTTTTCAGCCAGGGCTTCTGAAAACTCTATTCATTTCTTTTTATCCTTATAGATTTTAAGGAACCAAAGGACTTCATTGCTGGCATTAAGATTCATTCGTTTGCAGCCACATATTAGTTTCTAACATTCATCATGTCTTCCATACACAATAGGTTAAATTATACATAATATAACGTTACAGTGGATTATTATGCATTGTTACACATAATAATTACAAATGTCTTGTAGGATGTAAAAAGGCCAAGTTCCCACTGTCACACAATCTGCCTTTTTAGAAGGATTTTACTCATTCTTCTAAATAAATAAAATAAGGCATTTCTTAGAGACTTAGGAGTGATGAGGAATTTCCTTTTAGCATGCGCATTTTAAATATACAATTGGGATGCTGTTTTATTAGATTAGGTAGTCCTCGAATTACCACTGTAATATAGAGGTAGTCTTCGAGTTATGACCACTGCGTTTATGAGTTATAACAGTTGCAAATGGGGCAGTCACATGGCCAACTTGATTTTTATAGAATAGAATACAAGTGTGATTGGACACCCAAGGAATTTGTCTTGGTACAAATGCTCTCAGTGTACATAAAAGAAAAGAGACATTCATCAAGAGTCAAGAATCATCAGGTACAACTCTTAATGATAGCCATAGGGTACAATAAGCAATCAAATCATACTCGGAAACAATCAATATAAATCGTAAGGATACAAGCGACAAAGTTACAGTCATACAGTCACAAGTGGGAGGGGATGGGTGATAAGGAGTGATGAGAAGATTAATAGTAATAGTAATGCAGCCTTAGTAAATAGTTTTACAGTGTTGTGGGAGTTAGTTGTTTAGCAGAGTGATGGCATTCGGGGAAAACTGTTCTTGTGTCTAGTTGTTCTGGTGTGCAGTGTCCTATGGTGTCATTTTGAGGGAAGGAGTTGAAACAGTTTATGTCTGGGATGTGAGGGGTCTGTAAATATTTTCACAGCCCTCTTTTTGACTCGTGCAGTATACAGGTCCTCCATGGAAGGCAGGTTGATAGCGATTGTTTTTCCTGCACTCCTAATTACTCTCTGAAGTCTGTGTCTGTCTTGCTGGGTTGCAGAACCAAACCAGACAGTTATAGAGGTGCAGATTTTCTAAAGCACCTGAAGGCCAGACAAGGAACAATGGATGGAAAGTGAACAAGGAGAGATTCAACCTGGAAATAAGGAGAAACTTTCTGACAGGAAGAACAATCAACCCATGGAACAGAAGTTGCCCTCGGAAGTTGTGGGAGCTTCATCACTGGAGGCTTTCAAGAAGAGATTGAACTGCCATCTGCATACAGCAATAGCGCTTAAGACTTATATACTGCTTCACAGTCCTTTTACAGCTCCCTCTAAACAGTTTACTGAGTCAGCATATTGCCCCCAACAATCTGGGTCCTCCATTTTATTGACGTCGGAAGGATGGAAGGCTGAGTCAACTTTGAGTCGGTCAGGATTGAACTGCTGGCAGTGAGCAGAGTTAGCCTGCGATACTGCTTTCTAACCAATGTGATCTGTCAGTCCGTCCGTCTGTCTGTCCTTCCGTCCATCCGTCCTTCCTTCCTTCTTCACACTTAGCAATAGCCCTTAGACTTATACACTACTTCACAGTGCTTTACAGCCCTCTCTAAGAGATTTACAAAGTCAGCCTCTTGACCCCAATAATCTGGGTCCTCATTTTACTGACCTTGGAAGGACGAAAGGCTGAGTCAACCTGGAGCCAATCAGAATCAAACTGTTGGCAGTGGGCAGAGTTTGCCTGCAATACTGCATTCTAACCACTGTGCTACTCGGTATTTCCTTCCTTCCTTCCTTCCTTCCTTCCTTCCTTCCTTCCTTCCTTTCCACTTAGCCCTTAAACTTATACACCATTTCACGGTGCTTTCCAGTCCTCTCTAAGCGGTTTAGAGTCAGCCTCTTGCCCCAACAATCTGGGTCCTCATTTTACCAACCTTGGAAGGCAAAGTCAACTTGAGCCAGTCAGGATTGAACTGCAGGCCATCGGCAGAGTTAGCTTGCAATAGCACAGTCACATCACTGTGCCACCACAGATAAATGATAGATAAGATAGCAATAGAAATAGCTCTTAGACTTATATATCGCTTCACAGTACTTTCCAACCCTCTCTAAGCAGTTTACAGAGTCAGCCTCTTGCCCACAACAATCGGAGTCTTCATTTTACCCACCTCGGAAGGATGGAAGGCTGAGTCAACCTTGGCTATATGCATAAAAGCAAAACCTGAAGTCTCAAGGTACATGAGCTGACCAATTATCATGTTTTCATTATGAGATACTTACTTCCATATCCTTATCAAAGCCTCTTCCTCAATTACCTCTCCCTATGCCTTTTTAAAACCCAATTATTGTAATTAATGTACCATAGCAAAACCTATAAATATTTTATGCTCCGGCAGTAACTTGTCACAGGAAATTACTCAGAGGAGAGAACTATTTGAAAACCTCTTGCTGTTTACTCTGGTTTGAAGGATATACGGCAAGGGACCGAAAGAGATCCAAGAACCGCTGAACGACCAAGCAAAGGAGTCCTCAACTTATAACTGTTCGTTTAGTGGCCGTTCGAAGTTACGGAGGCACTGAAAAAAGTCACTGCTGACCGTTTTTCACCCTTGAGTTGAACCCCAAATTTCTGTTGCAAAGTGAGACATTTGTTAAGTGACTAGCTCCATTTTACCTCCAGTTTAGCTCCAGTTTATGACCTGCTTTGCCGCAGTTGTTAAGTAAATCTGTCTTCCCCCTGACTCTGCAGGTCGCAAAAGGGGCTCACATAACCCTCAGATGCTGCAGCCGTCGTAAATGTGCGTCCGTTGCCCAGCGACTGAATTTTGATCATGTGATCACAGGGAGGCTGCAATGGTTGTGTTAAGTGTCCTAAGTTGCTTTTTTTCAGTGATCTTATAATTTTGAACGGTCACTAAACAAACTGTCGTTAAGTCAAGGACTAGCTGCCCTGAAAGGGCCTTCTCCATTCTAGTCCCTCTGAAAATCCTGCATTCATGCCTAAGGCAGAATTAGAACTCACTGACTCCTGGTGATTGGCCTAAAGCCACCCAGTCAGCTTTCATGCCAAAGGCGGGACTAGAACTCTCCGTTTCCTGGTGATTGGCCTAAAGCCACCCAGTCAGCTTTCATGCCAAAGGCGGGACTAGAACTCTCCATTTCCTAGTGATTGGCCCAAAGCCACCCAGTCAGCTTTCATGCCAAAGGCGGGAGTAGAATTCACCGTCTCCTGGTGATTGGCCCAAAGCCACCCAGTCAGCTTCCATGCCTAAGGCGGGACTAGAGCTCACCATCTCCTGGTGATTGGCCCAAAGCCACGCAGTCAGCTTTCATGCCAAAGGCGGGAATAGAACTTTCCATCTCTTGGTGATTGGCCCAAAGTCACCCAGTCAGCTTTCATGCCTAAGGCGGCACTAGAACTCACCGTCTCCTGGTGATTGGCCCAAAGCTACCCAGTCAGCTTTCATGCCTAAGGCGGGACTAGAGCTCACCGTCTCCTAATGATTGGCCCAAAGCTACCCAATCAGCTTTCATGCCTAAGGCGGGACTAGAACTCTCCGTCTTCTGGTTTTAGGTCAGCATCTTAACCACTAAACCAAACTAGCTTTTGGTAGTTTGGATTTTACTTTCAATTCATCCCATTTTGCTTTCATTAGTATGAAGCAGAGAAGAGATCATCAAATGTTCAGCAGATCAGTTCACAGTTAGGGAGAAGGGTCTACGGCTTAATGAATCACGCATGGCTGAATCCGAACACACCGTCGGCCCAAATTATTCCAAGCATTATTTTCTTCCTCATTATTTAAACTGTTAGAAGACCCTGGGGTGGACATGAGCCTGTCAAGCGCCGGATGACGAAAGGTCAGCCTGGCTGGAAACATCCCATAACCGTCATCAAGCAACTCTCTTTCCCCCAAGATGCCACGGAAGGATCAGGGAAACTGATGTTCCATCAGCTCTTCTGAGAGACATGCTACGCTGGGCTCTTACTCGTCTGTTAAATCCTAACTCTTTACTCCTGGGTTGATGTGTTATTTCCCTCCCACCTCTTCTTCCCCTCCTCCTTCTCCTTGATGGCCGACCATTTAGTAGGAGCGAGCCTCTGCGAGGGAGTTAACTTTTTTAATAGGCGATGCAGGTGGTCCTCAGAGTGATGTCATGGCCTGGAGGTGGGGCTCTCGCCTCACTATCAGGAAGCTCTGAGTTTGATTCTAGGTCAGCGATGGCTAACCTTTTTGTCGTCACGTGCCAAAAATGCATGCATGCGCGCACATACGTGCCTGTACCCATAATTCAAATGCACGCGCAAACCCCCGTACGACCCACGTATGCGTGTGGGACTCCCCCCCCTGCTCCCTCCACACATGCAGAGACGTCTCCCACATGTGCCCTGTCCCAGGCGCATGCGTGGCAGATGCCTGAAAATCAGTTGGCTGAGGGAGCGGAACTGAGCTGGGGCAACGGTTCACGTGCCGGCAGAGATGGCTCTGCGTTCCACTTCCGGCACGTGTTCCATAGATTCGCTGTCAGGGTTCTAGGTGGAGGCAGATATTTCTCTGGGTATGATGTATCTGCTGAATATATAACTCCACATTGGTGACAGGAAGAGCATCCGGCCAATAAACTCTCAGCTCCGTTCAGTGGCCCAGACTCCGCCCCACAAGGGATTATGCGGTCATTAAATGGAGATGATGATGATGATGATGATGGTGATGCAGGTGGTCCTTGACTTATGACCACAACTGACCCCCCCAAATTTCCATTGCCAAGCAAGGTATTTATTGAGTTTGGCCCCTTTTTATGACCTCCCCTGGCACAGTTATTAAGTGAATCACTGCAGGGGTTAAGTTAGTCACACGGTTGTTAAGTGAATCTGGCTTCCCCGTTGATTTTGCTGGTCAGAAGGTTGCGAAAGGGAATTACATGACCGTGGGACACTGCAATCGTCATAGATGTGAATCTGTGGCCGAGTGTCTAAATTTTGATCCCGTCCCCGTGGGGTTGCTGCAAGGGTCGCGTGAAAAAAACACAACCCTAAGTCACTTTTTCAGTGCCATTAGAACTTCAAATGGTCACTAAACAAACTGCTGTAAATCGAGGTCCTATCTGTATTTAATCTGGGCCCTTTGAGGACAAAGGAGAGACAAAAGCATAAAAAGAAAACCACATTCGAATAGCCTTTCTCCCTATTCCTGTGTGGCACAGTGGAGAGTTGTGGTGGCGCAGTGGTTAGAATGCAGCATTGCAGGCTAACTCTGTTCACTGCCAGGAGTTCGATCCTGACCGCCTCAAGGTCAACTCAACCTTCCATCCTTCTGAGGTCAGTAAAATGCAATAGGGCAAGAGGCTGACTCTGTAAACTGCTTAGAGAGGGCTGGAAAGCACTGTGAAGTGGTATATAGGTCTAAGTGCTACTGGTAAGTGGGAGGAAAAGGGAGGGAAGGGGAAGGGAAGGGAAAGGAAAGAAAGGAAAGAAAGGGGAAGGGGAAGGGGAGGGGAAGGGAAGGGAAAGGAAGGGAAGGGAAGGGAAGGGAAGGGAAGGGAAAGGAAAAGGAAAGGGAAAGGGAAAGGGAAAAGGAAAAGGAAAAGGAAAAGGAAAGGGTGGGTCTTACCTGGGTTGGTTTTCCTGGACTACGTTCTCCCCTCTCTGGTAGCCACTATCTGCCACCTGGGTGGTAGATCTCTTGACAATTTGCTTCAGCTCTTGCTCTAAACGATCCTGGATGGCCTTGATGGTCTCTGGAATTTTTCTCAGTTTGGCCAGTCCTTTGATGAGGATGCCCATAAAGACCGAGCTGTTCTCCTCGGGATCCAGGTCTAAATCTTCCTTGATTTCCATCAAGCTGACTTCCCTTCCTGGAATATATATATATATATATAAAAAAAAAAAGACCGACCCAAATCGTGAACGAGTTTCTCGAGGCACGCCCAAAAATTGTGGAGAGGGAGAAGTTCCTTGAGGATGGGCCCCAGCACGACCCCAAAAGCTTCAAAGAATAAACCTCTGGTCCCAGTGACGGACTCAGGTTGGATCCTGCAACATGATCTGGCACACACACATTCACTGTCATTTCATGACACCCAGTTGATATGGAGATGCACACACCCAAATCCTTCACTAAGGTCCCTTCTAACTCTGTTGATCAGATAGCAGTCTTCCAATATTTGAGGGGCTTCCACAGAGAAGAAGGGGTCAACCTCTTCTCCAAAACCCTTGAAGGCAGGGCAAGAAGAAACTGATAGAAACGCATCAAGCAGAGAGGCAACCTGGAAATAAGGAGAAACTGCCTAACAGGGAGAACAATTAACCAGTGGAACAGCTCGCCTCCAGAAATTGTGGGTGCTCCAACACTGGAGGCTTTCAAGAAGAGATTGGACAACCATTTGTCTGAAATGGTATAGGATCTCCTGCTTGAGCAAGGGGTTGGACTAGAAGACCTCCAAGGTCCCTTCCAGGACTATTGTTCTATGTTCTATCTGGGCTTCAAGAACCGAGACACCGAGTAGAATCCAATCTGGGACAGTTAGCCCTTCCTCTTTCTCTTTATTTCTCTTTTTCTCTCCAGTCTTCATCTTTTCTTTATACAGGTAGTCCCTGACTGACAACAGTTCGTTTAGTGACCATTCAGAGTTACAAAAATGACTTATGACCATTTCGGGGGTTAATTGTAGTCATAAATCGAGGACTACCTGGAATGTTTTTTTTGTGCTGCAGGCCCAGATGATGTTCTTCCTATTCGTCTTCTTACTACAGCATAGCAGAGGATTATCATGTTACGCCCGAAAATAAGACCCAAGCGGAAAATTAAGCCCTCACATGATTTTTCAGGATGCTCATAATATAAGCCCTACCCCCAAAATTAAGTTCTTCCGACCAAGGCTTCCGAGAACGTAATTAAGCACACACTTAGTTAACACAACTCTTGTTTTATTTCAGTGCTGGGAATTATGTTCATTCCCAGCCTGTAATGAGTCCCAAACAGTCTCCCGAGATAAGCACCCACCTTTCATCTCCTTTGAATGGCTGCCAACAACTGAAGTGCCAAATTAATTGTAAAAAAACAACCGAAGTACAAAGTCCACACAGAGCTTCAAGGTTTAATCCAAATAGAATGAACAAAATTGCTTCCTACAAAGTTTTCTTCACCTTTGCCTGTCCTTTATACCTTAGGGGAGGGGCAATCACCTCCCAGCCTTACTCCCTAGTCACCCCTTTTGTCTCAGCTGCTCTCGCCTTCTAGCACTCTGCACACATGCGCACTAGGAACAGGCTCCCCTGGCTCCTCTTCCTAGCTGCTAGAAGGCTCCAGAGTCAGCACCCCACTCCCAGATGATCCTGGCCCCATCTCTGCATCGGAAACAGGACTCTCATCTGAGTCCTCCACAGTCTCCCAGAGTGGTCCCAATTCTTCCCCACTGTCCGATCCCACTGCCGTCTGCACAGACTGCCAGCAAACCATAACAATAGGCCTCCTGCCACCCAGTGCGCTCCCATAGGGTGGGCTTCCTCGGGGTGCTGCCGGCTGGGTGATGCCAGCTGGCGGCTCCGAGGGTGCGGGCCTTCTCTGCGGGGACACCCTCCCTCTGGAATGAGCTACCTACGGAGATACGAGCCATCACTGACCTGCAAACCTTCCGGCGCGCGCTGAAGACCTACCTTTTTCAGCAGGCCGGTCTGGCCTAGTGTCATTAGAAGGGTTTTAATTTTTAAATTTTTATCGGGTTTTTATTGATTTCCTGTATTCTTAATTCAGCCATTAATTTAA
This sequence comes from Bungarus multicinctus, assembly GCA_023653725.1. Lineage (NCBI taxonomy): Eukaryota > Metazoa > Chordata > Lepidosauria > Squamata > Elapidae > Bungarus > Bungarus multicinctus. The sequence continues at coordinate 80,377,886 of CM042848.1, read as the reverse complement.
TAATTTTTAATCTATTTTAAATTTTTATGGATTGTACTGTTTTATTAAGGCTGTTCACCGCCCCAAGTCCCTATTTGGGAGAGGGGGCGGTATAAAAGTTTAATTAATAAATAAATAAATAAATAAATAAATAGTTAAGATCGTCAGCCAGACAGACATGTTTAGTACCGTATTTTCCTGAAAATAAGACCTAACTGGAAAATAAGCCCTAATGTGTCTTTTGGAGCCAGAATTAATATAAGACCCAGTCTTATTTTTGGGGAAACACAGTAGGACTTCGTACTGGTTGTTGGAATCTGTCCTTCTAAGTTATTCCACAGAAATTGCAATTTCTACCTTATCTCCCTCAGTGACGAAGCCATGTCAGATGACAAATGGCCCGTGTTAAGAAACAAAGAAAGGTAGCAAAATAACCCTCAGTAATTTCCGATATTCTCATTTTGCTAATTTTTTTTAAATCACTGTGATTTTTTTTAAAGGGGGGGGGGTTCAGTTTGTAACTCAAGCCAATTCTGATGAAAACACATCCAAGTTTGGTCCCTTCCAGATTAAATGAGCACAGGAGCAAACGTCAAGAACTTGTCCAAACTGTTTCTTATAAGCCACTCAGAGTGATAAAAATAATTGGAATGAAGTAAATCTTGTGGAAGGGTCAGTGGTGACCACAGTTCTCGAGGGAAGGATATTTGCAGGAACGTTTTCATCAACTGGGAGTAGACGTGCTATTTCTTAACAGCACAGCTGCCAGTCAAAAGTTGCAAACCTCGGCTATTTTCCACTTAGGGTTGCATCAAAAGTCTCACCTGTTCAATAATGGCACCTGTCAAAGCCAGGACAGAGGAAGTGGAAAAGCTACTACTAGATGGGAAACAATCACTGCAGGCAGCCCTTATAATCCGAACGCTGTCGCCTCATCTGTCTGTTTTGTTCTGACTCGTCTCAAATTCCCCTGCCAAAGGCTTCACCCACCATAAAAACCCTGGAGAAACAAGGGCACCGTAGATTCTAGATGAATCCTACAGATTAAACCAGAATCTTTCTGATTCAAGACATGTGAGAGCATTCGGTTCTGATAAACACATGTCTAGTGGGGAAGGCACCAGGCTAGAAACCAGGAAATGGTGAGTTTTAGTCCTGCCTTAGGATTGAAAGCTGGTTGGGTGTCTTTGGGATAATGACAAAGATGACTGTGCGTTCTAGTTCTGCCTTAGGCGTCAAAGCCGGCTGAGTAACTTTGGAACAATCACCAGGAGATAGGGAATTCTAGTCCCACCTTATGCATGAAAACCAGCTGGATGACTTTGGGCTAGTTACTTTCTCTCAGCCCAACCCAAGGGTGAGCTTCAAAATTTTAGCAACTGGTTCTCTGTCTGGTTGCTGGATGGGTGTGGCCATAGTGGGCGTGGCCTAGTCGGCCTTCTGCACCATGGTGGAGGGGCAGTTTTCACCCTTCCCGGGCTCCGGAGGCCCTCTGGAGACCGGAAACGGGCCTGTTTCTGACTTTCCCAAACTTCCAAGAGGCCCATTTTTCTCTCTCCCCTGGCTCCGGAGGCTTTCCTTGAGCCTCCAGGAGGGAGAAAATGGCGTACCCAGACTCCGGAGGCTCTCTGGAGGCCGGAAACCGGCCCGTTTCTGGCCTTCCGGAGTCTCCGAGAGGCCTGTTTTTCACCCTCCCCGAGCCCTGGCCCAACCCCACCTCACAGGATTGTTGTTGTGGGGAAAATAGGAGGAGGAAGGAATATTAAGATATGTTTGCTGCCTTGAGTTTTAAAATAAATTTAAGAGAAATCTGAACAAAATTTAATATTTAGATTTTACAAGGTGATATTAAATTTTAATAGTTAATATTTCAATATAAATCTAATTTAATATGAAAGTTTATAGTATTAAAATGTAGTACTTAATAAAATAATAAAACAAAAATCAAGTAAATGTCTAGTTATGTTATAAAGTAGCTTTGCAATCGACAGATTTCCAAATGTACAATTCTATGTACAATTTCAACTGTACATATCTACAAACGGCCACGTGCTACTCAGAAGCTGTTCAGCCTGATGAGGTAGATGAACATGGAAGGAAAACTAGGATTCTGCTCATTTCAGTCCTTTCTATGTATCACATGGAATTATATGTATTATTTAGTTTTATTCTTTATATTGGATTATTCTTTGAAAAGGAAGGTGGAGGTGTCTTATGGTTCTCACTGTGGCTTTTAAAATTTTATTGTATATATTATTGTATTCTTGTTAAGTCTTGTTAAGATTTGATGGCTTACAGATCCATACTCAATAAAGAAACAAACAAATCTATAATTAATAACGGGCTTAAATTCTGATAGACATGACATTGGTTGCAAATCCAGATTAAGGAGAACCCTGTAAGAATGATTAGCTGTGCAAAACTAATCCATGTGTGTCTGCACACCGTCTCTCGTTCTCACACACAAACTCACATTTATGTCAGCTGAAGTCATATCTGAATTCAAAGCTTTCTCTTGCAGAAGTAATTTCCAAATAGATGTTCGAAAGGCACCTACACGCACATGGAAATATATATAAATATATATTGATTATTTCATCACTCACCGCTGGAATTTCCTGTAGTGCTAAATTGAGAAGAGTCAAATTTGCGAGGAGTGGATAAGTTAGTAACGTCGAGATGAGGCAAAGCAGAGGCATCCTTCACATGAGAACTGCAATGAAAAGAAATTAAACTTCACCGCTGCGAGCTCAGAGAGAACTCCGGCAGGCATTCATAAATGGCAGAAATGTAAATGAGAAGATTAAAGTTTCTATAACAGATCTCGACATCCCTGAGGAAATTATGTGAGGACGAAGTACCGGCAAAGCTTCACTTTTATTTTTAACATTTTAATCTGTTTAGCTTTGTAGCTTTAATATGATTTTATATGCTGTTTTAACTTTGGTTTGGGAAGACACCCATCCCTTCCAACTTTCCTGAAGAATTTAAGGTTTGCAGCTCACGATACCACAACATTGTGACTGTACGGTGTGATAACCTTGAAACGGTCTCAAAAAATGAAAATCTAGAAGGCTTTTGTACAGCAGTTTTTGATGGGCAGCCATCAAACGATCATCATCAAAACAACGCAAAATGCCATCCAACATGGGCACTTGAAAGGGAAAGGGAAAATAATGATGGTTTATTTGTCCCCTGGAATGATGAATGCTTTTTTCAAGGTTGAATTGGTTTATACAAGGCGTTCCCAAACTGTGGGCTATGGCTTATTCGCAACCAGGCCATGTGAGCATGTGCACACGCCACTCACACAAATAAAACTGTGCACACAGCTGCCCCTCGCACAAAAATATCCATCCCCCCCCCCCTCCACCGGGCTGCCATAAGAGTGAAAAATGGTATGTCCCATTTATACAGTTGGTTTATTTGGCAGATCGAATCCCACCATCCTTCCAAGATGGGTAAAATGAGGACCCAGATTGTTGGGGGCAAAAGGCTGACTCTGTAAAGCATTTAGAGAGGGCTGTAAAGCACTATAAAGCGGTAAATAAAGTCTAAGTGCTATTGCTATTTATACAGCTCTGTCCAAATTTCCATTTTTCCCCCAGATTAACAGAGTTGGAAAGGATCTTGTAGGTCATCTAGTCTAACCCCCTGCCCAAGCAGGAGACCCTACACCATTTAGCTTGACCTCTTCCTCTCTGTGGCAGCCCCTCAAATATTGGAAGACTACTATTATGTCTCCTCTGGTTCTTTTGTTCATTAAAATCAGAGTAAAGTCAGATTAACAGAGTTGGAAGGGACCCTGTAGGTCATCTACTCCAACCCCCCACCCAAGCAGGAGACTCTACATCATTTCCAAAAGAAAGCAGTCCAGCCTCTTCTTGAAAGCTTCCAGTAATAAAAGCTCCCACAACTTCTGGTGAATTGTTCTCACTGTCAGAAAGTTTCTCCTTATTTCCAGGTTAAATCTCTCCTTAATCAGTTTCCATCTATTATTCCTTGTCTGGCCTTCAGGTGCCTTAGAAAACAGGTTGACTCCCTCTTCTCTGTGGCAGCTCCTCAAATATTGGAAGATTGCTCTCCTGTCTCCCCTGGTCCTTCTCTTCCCTAGACTAGCAAGGACCAGTTCCTACAACCGTTCATCGTACATTTTAGATTCCAGTCCCCTGTTCATTCTGGTTGCTCTTCTCTGCACTTTTTCTAGAGTCTCAACATCTTTTTATAGTGTGGTGACCAAAACAGGTGTGGTCCTACTAAGACTTTATAGAGTGGTATTAGTACCTCCCTTTATCTCGATTGTATTCCCTCTGTTAATGCCACTTAATTGCATTGGCTTTTTCTGCTGCTGCTGCACACATTTGCTAGATGCAAGAATACAGCATGTTTTCTTGTATTAATAGAGTTGCAATTACGAGATGAGTGAATAATGAATATATAAATAAATGAGACCAACCTTATTCTCCCCTTTTCTTTGTTCCGCTGTCCAACCTTACTGGTAGACTTGATGTAAAGATGACGGTGGAGTTCATCTATGAGAACTAAATGCATGTTCATCTTTTTACTGTGAAGTTCCAGCCTCAGGTCACTTAATCCTTCTACCTGAAGCAAGGGTCCTTCCAGGGATTCTACGGCCGACACCTTTGAACGAAAAATAAAAGTTGATTTAGCTATTTGCCAAAGTCATTACGGGTAAAATGCAGGTAGTCCTCGAGTTACGACTATAACTGAGTCCCAAGATTTCTGTTGCTAGGTGAGATGTTGGTTAAGGGAGGTCTGCCTCATTTTACGACCTTTCTTGCCACAATTATTGAGTGAATCACGGTGGTTGTTTAAGTTAGTAAGACAGTTGTTAAGTGAATCTGGCTTCCCCCATGACTTGGCTTATCAGAAAATCACAAAATTGAAGTTGTAAACGTTCCAACACTGGACGTTTTTAAGAAGAGATTGGATAACCATTTGTCCAAAGTGGTGTAGGGTTTTCTGCCTAACCAGGGGGTAAACAGATAACAGATAAACAGAGTTGGAAGGGACCTTGTAGGTCATCTAGTCCAACCCCCTGCCCAAGCGGGAAACCCTACACCATTTCTGACAAATGGCAGTCCAGTCTCTTCTTGAAAGTCTCAAGTGATGGTGCTCCCACAACTTCCATGGGCAAAGCTGTTCCATTGGTTGATTGGTCTCACTGTCAGAAAGTTTCTCCTTATTTTCAGGTTAAATCTCCTTGTTCAGTTTCCATCCATTATTCCTTGTCTGGCCTTCGAAAATAGCTTGATCCCTACCTTCCTGTGGCAGCCCCTCAAATATTGGAAGACCGCTATCATGCCTCCCCTGGTCCTTCTCTTTACTAGACTAGCCAAGCCCAGTTCCTGCAACCATGTCATTGTATGTTTTAGCCTCCAATCCCCTAATAATCCTGGTTGCTCTTCTCTGTACTTTTTCTAGAGTCTCAACATCTTTTTTATAATGTGGTGACCAAAACTGGATGCAGTACTCTAGGTATGGTACTAAGGCTTTATAGAGTAGTATTAGTACTTCCCTTGATCTTCATAGTATCCCTCTGTTAATACAATTTAGGATTGCATTAGCTTTTTTGGCTGCTGCTGCACACGGCTGGCTCCTATTTATCTGGTTGTCCACTAAAACTCCAAGATCCCTCTCACAGTTACTGCTATTGAGCCTGGTTTCACCCAGTCTATATGTGTCCTTTTGGTTTTTCTTGCCTAAGTGTGGGACTTTACTTTTCTCTACACTGAATTTCATTTTGTTAGATATGGCCCAGGGTTCTAGTCTGTTGGGTTGGATTAGACAACCTCCCAGGTCCATTCCAGCTCCGTTATTCTATTCTAAAAGGGGATCCCTGCAACCGTCATAAATATGAGTCAGTTTGCCAAGAACTGTATAGAAATCCTATACAGTATGGCGGTATAGAAATCCTAATAATAAATAAATAAATAAATTTGGATTTGGATTACATGACCACGGGGAAAAGTGTGACAAATGTCATCCATCACTTTTTTCAGTGCCGTTGTAAGTTTCAACGGTCACTAAACGATCTGTTGTTAAGTCGGGGACTTCATATAAGATTTACCTAGATCAAATTCGGATGACAACCTCATGAAATAGCCTGACATATTTCTTTCTAATAAAAGAAGGCAATCCTTCTTTCTTTGTCTTCAAAAAGCAGGAAGATGAAAGGGGTGAACACAGAAATGAGGAAAGGAAGGAGAGAAAGGAAGATTCTGCATTCAGCAAAATGAAGTGGAGGCTAAGGGATTCAGCCAAAGCCTCCACAGAAGAAATTGATTTTGAAGAATACCCCTTTGGTATTATTCTAAATTTCTCTGCAATCGCCGTCGATTCAATTTTAGCAATCCCTAGGAACATTACTGCTCTGGCCAGAGGGTAATTGAACTACCAACCGAAGGCCTCAAAACTCAACAGGGATTTCCTTGCCAGCTGTATCCCTGGGATTGCTAAATATTTTAATTATTTGGCCGCCACTGAGTCATGTCCAACTCCGGTGCATTTAAAAGATCTGGCACCAACTGGTGGCTACTGCAATATTTCCAATTTGAAGCTCACCCGGTGTTTAAAGGTGACCTTCTAGGGGTCTTAAATAAAATTGAGATAATGATAAATATTTCAGCAATTCTGTTTAATTGTGTCAGTTCGCCATGCCTGGGTAGCGGCCTAAATAAATCGAAAAGAGAGAGAGAGGGGACTGGCCACGAAAAAAAGGACAGTGTCTCATTTTTGCGTATTATTTAAATAAGTCAGTAAATCTCATTTTGCAGGAATCCAGCATGGCTACCTTAAGGAACGAGGAGGTAAACAGACAGCCTCAAGAGTTTGCAGCAAATTAAACAATATTTCATTTAATAATGAGAAATATACTTCATGATGCCTTATGGATTGAAGCTCCCCATCCATCATGTCTCAATGGTTCATAGAGAGCTGCTTATTTTCTTTAACTAAAAATTGGGAAGTGATCTTTACGTTGCAATCTACCCCTTAGCTGTGCCCTTCTTATCTGTGGGTTTGTTTGTTTTTAATTTTTTTACAACAAACATACAAACAGAACATAAAAACATAAAACCCTCTTTCAATTATTTACATATAGTGTGTCAGTTGGTTACAATCTTTTGTGCTATCCTTTTTTTTTTTACCATTACTCACGAGTTATATAAATTCTCACTTTATCAATCTAGCTTGTATTATCTGTGGGTTTTTGTGGCCAATATACAGGTAGTCCTCAACGTACGACCACAATTGAGCCCAAGATTTCTGTCACTAAGTGAAACATTTGTTAAGTGGGGTTTTGCCCCAATTTACAACCTTTCGTGCCTCCGTTGTTAAGTGAATCGCTGTTAAGTGAAGTTAGTCACACGGCTGTTCAGTGAATTTGGCTTTCCCCATTGACTTGGTGTGTCAGAAGGTCGCAAAGGGGGCCTGTGACCTTGGGACACAGCAACCATCATAAGTATGAGTCAGTTGCCACACGCCTGAATTTTAATCACGGGAACGCCGTAACGGTCGTAAGCGTGACAAGAGGTCACTGTTTTCAGCTGTCTTCAAACAGTCACTAAATTAACTGTTGTAAGTCAAGGATTACCTGGAGTCGATACTATTTATTTTCAATAATTAGCATAAAAACAGAATAGAATAGAATAAGAATAGAAATAAAACTAGAATAGAATTAAAACTAGAATAGAATTAAAACTAGAACAGAACAGAATGAGAATAGAATAAGAATAGAAATAAAACTAGAATGAGAATGAAAATGAGAATAGAATAGAATGAGAATGAGAATAGAATAGGAATAAAAAGAATGGAATGGAATAGAAAATAGAATAGAATAGAATTTTTATTGGCCAGGTCTGGTTGGACACCCAAGGAATTTGGTGCATAAGGTCTCAGTATACATAAAGAAAAAATAAAATATATTCAAGAATCCTAAGATACAACACTTAGTGATAGTCATAGATTACTAATAAGCAATCATATCATACTAGGGAACAAATAAAACAATATAAATTGCATTTATATTATAGTTTTTATATTATATTATATAGGAAAAACAAAAACAAAGCCTCTGGAATAGCTTTTCCTAACAAGATACTGTTCCTTCCAGATGTGCTTGGCCTTCAATTGCCAGCCCCAAACATCTGGAGGAGGGCAGACCAGGGAAGTCTGCTCTAAAAGATGACAATTAAAAGGAGACTAAGATGTCCAGGTTCCTGTCGTAGGTCAAGGACTACCTGTAATTTTACTGAAGAAGAAACTTTCGTGGATCCAAAACAAAACCAGGTCCAGTTGGGAAGCCAGGTTCCCCAAAGCTGAAACTGACCAGTTTCAATTCATCTTTAAACGTGGCAGCTTTTAAGTATTTTCAGTATTTCCATTTACCGTATTTTTCAGAGTATAAGACACTCCGAAGTATAAGACGCACTTAATTTTTGGGGAGGAAAATGGGAAGGGGGGGGGGAAATCTGCCTCTGCCTCCTTGCAGCAAACAACAAACAGCCTGTTTCAGCTTCAGCACAGCCTGATGAGCACAAGCAGCTGATTGTCAGTTGGATCGGCCTCCCGATGATCAGCTGTTTCAGGCTGCATGGATCGCCATCTCCTATTGCTGCCTCCACACACTCATTTTCAGACCCCGCATCCCGATTTTGGCCTCCGTGCTCCATTTTTGGCCCGTTCTGAATGGTGGGGATCAGAACAGGTGAAAAATGGGGCATAAGGAGGCCGAAAATGGGACACGCAGAGGCCAAAAACGAGATGCGAAGCCCAAAAACTGGGCGCATGGAGGCCAAAAATGAGATGCAGAGGCCAAAAATGAGCTGCGCGGAGGCCAAACATGGGATGCAGAGGCCGAAAATGGGACATGCAGAGGCCAAAAATGAGATGCGGAGGCCAAAAATGGGGTGTGCGGAGGCCAAACCTGGGATGCAGAATCCAAAAACGGGGTGCATGGAGGCCAAACATGGGGTGTGGAGGCCAAAAATGCAGCATGCAGAGGCAGCAATAGGTGATGGCAATCCCTGCAGCCTGAAACAGCTGATCGTTGATAGGCCGATCCAACCGACAATCAGCTGCTTGTGCGAATCACAGGCTGTTTCACAAGCTGAAACAGGCTGTTTGCTGCAAGGAAATTGCTGGGAAGCAGAGGCCAAAGGATGTGGGGTGGCAGGTGGGCAAGGCTTTGGCAATATTTGCTATATAAGATGCATTTTGGGTGGAAAAAGTGCGTCTTATACTCTGAAAAATACAGTAATAGTAACATAAAATCCTGTAGACCCAGAAGAGGCTGCTCTTCCCAGTCAACTCATGTCTATTTATGCCTCCTGGTGCATTAATCAAAGTCCGGGGATTGGCTGAACACTTGACTTGAGTTCCTAATTCCTCGCTATCTGATGCAACCCAGCCATCTCGACACCGGTCTGGGGAACCAGCCCCCAGACCAGAAGACTCATGTACATATGCATGAACATGCCTGAAGTGTGTGAAGTGTTACCAAGGACTCTTTCTCTGCCCCCTCCCCTGGAGAAAGTTCAGGATCAATGTGGAGGTCTTAAGAGCATCGAAAAACGCTCCCCCTGGGAAATGTATCCGGCCTCCTCCTTGGAAAATTATTAACTTAAAGACACGATGATTTCGTTCGTATTTTGCATTGAAGGCCAGGATGCATAAATTGATCACTTGGCGTCCATGGGGGATTGTAGCTTGAAGCAGAGGGTTATTATCTTATTGCTGATGTTGTGAGAATTTTGTCCCAAACACCTTGTTTCCTTCGATTTCCACTATACAGGGTGTCCTCAACTTATGACAGTTCATTTAGCGACCGTTCAAAGTTACAACAGGACTGAAAAATGGGACGTATGACTGCTGAAGCATCCCCATGATCATGTGGTTTACATGAGGAAACTTGACAATTGGTTCATATTTATGACGATTATTTAGCTTCCCGGCAATTTTCTGACAAGCAAAGTCAATGGGGAAGCTGGATTCACTTAACCACAGTGTAATTAATTTAGCAACTGCGGTGATTCCTGTGGCAAGAAAGGTTGTAAAATGGGGCAAAACCCACTTAACAAATCTCTCATTTAGCAAGATAGATTTTGGGCTATATTGTCGTCGCATGTCGAGGACTACTTATAATTTATACACTGCCAATTTCAACAAAAGTTAAGCCATTTGTAGGAACAAATAAAAAAATGAAACGATCTAGAATCATCCAGAAACTGAGCTCATAAGATATAAAGGGATCACATAGAAATAAGCACCTTGCGATGACTGACCCAGGATGGGATACAAAACAAACACAGTCACAGAAAACAGGTGAAGCCCCTTTTATTCCTTCATTTTGCTTCCAAGCTCCACATATTCTTGACAGAAGACAAAAAACTCCCACGCAAACATTTACAAGAAGAAGGAAAAAAGCAACACAAACCAGGCAAGATAAGGGCTGGAGGATGTCCACAGATAATACACACTGGGAAGGATGTCAAAGTTAGAGAGGAACCATAAACTAGAGATATTTCCACACTTTGTTTCCAGCGTTCACCCATACGCATGTCCGTCCTCTTATTCAGTTGTCACAGCTGCAGCCCATGAAGTGGTCAAGGCCCTCTCCTCCTGAGTAGACCACGTCTCTCCCTTATCCTCTCCTCCCTGCGTGCCCTAGGATGGATAGGGGATGGTCCTGGGTCTTCCTCTGACTGCTCAGCCGGCCTCTGCCCTTTCCCAGCCTCCTCCACAACCTCCAGAGCCACACTTCCACTCCCTGTTGGCTATTCCTCCTCCCCCTCAGAGTCAGTCTCCACCAGGGGCATGACACACCTATACAAACAGCGCCATGCCACCATCAGACATCAAATGTTCTCCAAAACAGATGTTTTTCATGGTCTCCTAAATGGCTAACGGGTATAGATGTTAATGCTATTCAGATAGCGTCAAGAGATCAGTCATGCTGATAAATTAGATGAGGGCATGGAAAGTGTTGGAAGCAACAGGCTGATGGATGGAAAAAACACAACTTGCTGGACAAATGCGAGTCAGAAATTGATAGGGATTGTCTTGGGATGACAAGAATATTTGTAGCTCAGAGTAGAACTGATAGGGTCCTTGGTGCTTCCTGAGCTTGGGGGTTTTCTTGCAGACATTTCATGACCCAACTAGGTAACATTATCAGTGCTACAAGAAAGGGGGATTGTGGAGAACAGGAGGAGGACTGGGAGTGGGAGGACGAGGAGGAGGAAGAGGAGGAGGAGGAGAAGGACTGGTGAGGTCCTGGTGCTCTTTAAACTTGTTAGTTTTCTTGCAGATATTTCACAACCCAACTAGGTAACATCATCAGAGCTAAAATGAAACAACCCTCCCTTCTATCACTGATGTTGTCGCCTGGTTGGGTCATGAAATATCTGCAAGAAAACAACCAAGAGCACCATGGACTCCACAGTTCTCCTCCTCCTCCCACTTTGCCTCCTCCACTCCACAAACCCCATTCCCTTTTAGCACTGATGATGTTACCTAGTTGGGTCATGAAACATCTGCAAGAAATCCACCAAGCTCAGAGAGCCCCAAGGACCTCATAGGTGCAATAAGTAAGATACTTACTAGCAACAACCTGAAAATGCTAATAACTTAAATGACACATTCAGAATCTTGTTGAGATGTTACAGATTTCCTTTATCCCTATTTCAGGAAAAGAAGGGGGGGCAGGAAATTCCTCCTAACTCAAAGTGATTGGCAGCCTTTAATTTATAAATCTTTTCACAACAAAATATTCATTTATTCAGTGCAAAACTGAATAGTTTCAGCAATCAACAGAGGCATCTTAATTTTTAAATATACAACAACAAAACAATAGAAGGAATTGCTATCATTATTTATTTTTTCCCATCTTGGTTTACAAATAATTCAAGGTGGTAAACATATTCACACACCTTCTTCCTTTTATTTTCACCACCACAACCCAGTGAGGTAGGTTGGGCTAAGACAGGGTGACTGGCCCAGAGTCATCCAGCCAGCTTTCATGCCTAAGACAGGACTAGAACTCCCTGTCTCCTGGTGATTGGCCCAAAGTCACCCAACTGACTTTCATGCCTAAGGCGAGACTAGAACTCACTGTCTCCTAGTGATTGGCCCAAAGTCACCCAACTGGCTTTCATGCCTAAGGCGGGACTAGAACTCACTGTCTCCTAGTGATTGACCCAAAGTCACCCAACTGGCTTTCATGCCTAAGGCGGGACTAGAACTCACTGTCTTCTAGTGATTGACTCAAAGTCACCCAACTGGCTTTCATGCCTAAGGCGAGACTAGAACTCACTGTCTCCTAGTGATTGGCCCAAAGTCACCCAACTGGCTTTCATGCCTAAGGCAGGACTAGAACTCCCTGTCTCCTGGTGATTGGTCCAAAGTCACCCAACAACCAAAGGCTTGGGACCCGGGTACTTACGGGACCGCCTACTGCCACCATCAGCCTCCCGCCAGCCAGTGCACTTCCACATGGTGGGCCTCCTTGGGGTGCCGGCAGCTGTATGATGCCGGCTGACGGCCCCGAGGGTGCGGGCCTTCTCTGCGGGGGCACCCTCCCTCTGGAATGAATTACCCCCAGAGATGCGGGCCATTACTGACCTGCAGACCTTCCAGCGCGCACTAAAGACCCACCTTTTCTAACAGACCGGTCTGGCCTAGTATTAATTACTAGGGTTTTAATTTTTGGTATTTTTAACTTTTTTACCTTGTTTTTATAGTGTTATTCCAGCCACTTGTTTAATCTCTTTTTAAATCTCTTTTAAATTTTTTATTAATTGTGTCGTTTTATCTTGGCTATACACCGCCCCGAGTCCCATTTTGGGACAGGGGGCGGCATAAAAAATTAATAAATAAATAAATAAACTGGCTTTCATGCCTAAGGCAGGACTAGAACTCCCTGTCTCCTGGTGATTGGCCCAAAGTCACCCAATTGGCTTTCATGCCTAAGGTGGGACTAGAACTCCCTGAATCCTGGTGATTGGCCCAAAGTCACCCAATTGGCTAAAACTAGAACTCACAGTCTCTCGCTTTCTAGCCTGGCACTTTAACCCCTACACAAAACTGGCTCTCTTAATTTCTAAAATTTCTACTTTATAAAATGATTTTTTTTTAAAAAAAGCCAGGACTGGAAATTCATCCCAAATCCCACTTGTCAAGTCCTTTCCAAGTGAGATGCGCTACCAAGCATGTAATGTTACTTTGTGTCACAACAAAAGTGTCAGTTGCAATGTTCTTTAGGATCAGAGGAGGGCATGGCATGAGGTTAAAACATTTCCCCAACTGCAAAATACAGACAGCTTTAAAAAGAGAAGGAAAAAATACATCTCCCCCCCCTCCCCTTGGTTGCCTTTATAAGCTCTACCGTTTCTGCCACGGCAGCATATTGCAAAAAGGTATTTTGAGTGTGGGAGACCTTTCACCCTTTAATGCTCCTTTCAAAACTGAAAGTTTCAGCAGGAAAACACAAACAAAGCCAACAGGATTTTATTACATTATATTATATATGTATGCGTTCTCTCTCTCTCTCTCTCTCTCTCTCTGTGTGTGTGTGTATGCTGCAACACAATAACCCCGCTTGAAACAGTCTACTGAAATTTCAATAAACCATGAAACATCTGAAATGTTTCACTAGAGATAAAGGAGTACTTAAATTAAATACCTAAATTAAATTCAATAGACATATGAAGAATGGTGGCAGGAATTGGATATGTCTAGATTAATGAGAAGAAGGACCAGGGGTGACATGATAGCAGTCTTCCAATATTTGAGGGGCTGCCATAAAGAAGAGGGGGGGTCAAATTATTCTCCAAAGCCCCTGAAGGCAGGACAAGAAGAAACGGATGGAAACTTCTCCGGGAGAGAAGCAACCTGGAATTAAGGAGAAACTTCCTAATGGTGAGAACAATTAACCAGTGGAGCAACTTGCCTCCAGAAGATGTGAGTGCTTTATCACTGGAGGTTTTTAAAAAGAGATTGGACAGCCAATTCTCTGAAAATGGTATAGGGTTTCCTGCATGAGCAGCGTGTTGGACTAGAAGATATCCAAGGATCCTTCCAACTCTGTTATTCTAAACTCTTGTACCTAATGCCCTTATTTTGCATCTCACGAAAGTTTCCCTTGCAGTAATCCAAGCTGAAGGTTACCATATCTAACTACGGAAAAGTTAGCCAAGAATGCATTTTCTAAGATTGAATTCTCACCAGAAAACAAGAGAAACGTTTAAATATATACAGTATATTTTTGCAGACTTTGGATGCAAACATAGTTTCAGAATTAGGCTTAGAAAACAAAACGGGAAATAATTCCTTGGATTTTAGTCTAGGAACAAACTAAAGATAGCAAAAATGTATTTGCCTTTATGAATTGAAGCTTCTTCCTAAACCATAAGCACAAGGCACCTGTCTGCCTTTGAGGACTTATCTCTGAAGCTCAACAAATAAAGCAAACACAGAGTTTGCATTTAACATGCAACCTGGTAAACTCAAGAACGGAATGTAAGAATATTATTTCTGTGATGTACAAAATATGTGCAAAAGCTCCAAAAACCAAAAACCTATTGGCAATACAGTAGTCCTTCACTTACAACAATTGAACCCCAAATTTCTGTTATAAGGCGAGACAGTTAAGTGAGTTTTGCCCCACTTTACGACCTTTCCTGCCACAGTTCTTAAGCGAATCACTGCAATTGTTAAGTTAGTCACACGGTTGTTAAGTGAATCTGGCTTCCCCATTGACTAGGCTTGTCAGAGAAGGTCGTAAAAGGGGATCTCGTGACCCCGGGACGCTTTAACCGTCATAAATATGAGTCAGTTGCCAAGTGTCTTACTTTTGATCATGGTACAACAGTCATAAGTGTGAAACAGTCGTAAGTCCCTTTTTTCCCTGCCATTGTGACTTACGACAGCCATTAAATGAATGGTTGTAAGTCAAGGACTACCTGAACTACATTGGTAGCACCTACTGTACATTTACACAGTTGCAATATTTTTAAGTGATAATAAAAAGAATTTGGGAAGGACACACCAAACAATTCGCTTCTTGAAGCTCTCCGGGTTTGGATCGAATTCTAATCAGTTCCAAGATGGAAGAAAGCCATAAATAAATACTAAATAAATAAAATGATCCAGTAAAGGACAAGGAAAAGGATTCAGAGTTACAGCAAGACAGACACTCGGTAATCTTTCAGAGCAGTTACTACAGGGAAATGAATGATATATCACATTTAAGCATCCCACACATAAATAATTAGAGAGGTGGCTGGTCGGCTCCTGCTGCTCCTTCTCCGGAGAACATAAGATAAATCAGATTAATTCAACACGGGCTGAAATAAACACGGCTTTTAAAAATAGCTACAAGAGTTCCGGTCTCTATTATTTCTGGGTTTTTTTCTAGCTATAGAGTCAGCAATGGAAGGAAACTGAACAAAGAGAGAAGCAGCTTAGAATTAAGGAGAAGTTTCCTGACAATGAGATCAATTAACCAGTGGAACAGCTTGCCTCTAGAAGCTGAAGAAACCTTCTTGGATGAGAAGCGAAATGTCTTCAAAGAAAAACCAGAAAGTCCAGTTGCCTCGTGAAAAAAAGCACCTTTGGGGACAACCATGACCTGGAGGACTGAGAATCTCCATAGACTTGCCTCTAGAAGTTGTAGGTGCTCCAACACTGGAGGTGTTTAAGAAGAGACTGGATAGTCACTTGTCTGAAATAGTAGAGGGTCTCTTGCTTGAGCAGGGGGTTGGACCAGAAGACCCCCAAGGATCCTTCCAACTGTGTTATTCTGAGCTTCTGTACCTAATTCCTTTATTTTGCATCTCACAAACGTTTCCCTTGCGGTAATCCAAACTGAAGGCTACTGTATTTAACTATAGAAAAATTAGCCAGGAGTTCTAAGAACGAGTTCTTCGAAGGAGGTTGGACTAGAAGACCTTCAAGGTCCCTTGCAATTCTGCTATTTTGCTAAGACTGATTTTGGAGTGTTCTGAGCAATCTAGCGAGGCAGAAATTTTAAAACTGAATAGTGAAGTGCTAAGTTTATGCACAACTGAAGAGAACTGATTTAGCATACAATGCCGCCAGCCATAGATAAATTAGAAGGATATGCAAGAGAAGTTTATATAAGAAATTTTACTTATATGTCCTCCTCGATTTACGACCGTTCATTTAAAGACAGTACGAAGTTAAAACGGTCTTGGAAACAGTGACTTGTGACCGCCCTCAAGGTTTTGACCGATCCCACCACCTCTGCAGTCACATGATCGCAGTTCAAGGGCTTGGCAACCAGCTTGCCTTTACGACGTCTGTAGTATGGTGCAGTCACATGACCACAATTCGTTTAGCAACTACCCAATTCATTTAGGATCACCTCATTCCCTTCAGGACCACCTGATTTCTTAACGACCACAGTAAAAATGGTCATAAAATCGGGGACTGGGCAGAGGATGACATGCTGAAGAGCTGCATTGCTTTGTGACCCAAATCCCAATCCCAATTCCAATGGTGGCTATTAAGTCAAGGGCGACTTGAAGTTGAGTAAAAAGAGCGAGGGAAGAATGGCTACAAACGAGACATTGAGCTATATGTACATTTGAAAAGAGCTGCGGGTTACCTCTGCATGCTTTTAAATAAAATATCTTCCTTATCCCAAAAGTGAATGAGATTTGGAAGAAGTCATGTATTCCGTATCTTTAGGATGAAGTAACGAAATCAATGTCTGAATAATAATGTTGTTTTTCGTGCTTCACAGAATATGCGCAAAACCAGACAGGCGTCAGAGGTGACCCTATTTTATCATCTGGATTAGTCTTTCTCAATCTTGGCCACTTTTAAGATGTGTGGACTGTCAGGATTCTGGCAGTGGCCCTATGCACGTTTCAGAGTTGCCAGGGACATCAACTGCCAGAGTTCCCAACACAGAACACCGGCTGGGGAATTTGTGATGACCCAAAGGGGCGTGGCACAAAAGTAACGAAGTCCCCAAAATAGGTAAAGTCCCTTTAATTCCTCCAACTTGGCCCCCAATGTCCACTTATCATTGGCTGGAGAAAAAAAACTCTCCCAAGAACAGTTTTTAAAGGGAAGAAATTCAGTCTGAACCCAAAGTACATCTAAATTATGAATAAAAACCAACACAAACCACTAGCTGCAGCAATGAATAGGATAAGGAATAAGATAAGGAATTGCAGAACTCAAAAGATAATGAAACACACACTGTTGGGAGGATGCCAGAACCCAGTTAAGACTTGACAAAGATAATGCATGCTTTGTTTCCAGCAAGGTTCTGTTCTCTTTATCCTGTTTTCCCAGCTGCAGCTAATGAAGGGAATCAGGGCCTTTTTCTCCCCCGTAATCCACAATGCTCCCTTCTCCGTTCCTCCCTGCGTGCCCTAGGATGAAGAGAGGGTGGCCCTAGGTCTTCCTCTGAATGTCCAGCCGGATTGTGCCCTTCTCCAGTTTCCTCCACAGCCACCGGAGCCACACCCCCACTCCCTGTCAGCTGCTCAATCTCCCCCTCAGAATCAGACTCCAACAGCGGCATGACAGAATTCTAGGAGTTGAAGTCTATGCATCTTAAAGTTGCTAAGTTTGAGAAACATTAATCTAAATCAGGCGCATGAAATTCAAGGCCTGCGGGCCAAATCTGGCCCGTGGGGTAGTTAGAACTGGCCCGCAGGGCCACCCTGGAAACAGCAAAGGACTGGCCCGCAGTGCCTCTGCCAACAAAAACAGAGCTTGGGTGTCAGCTTTGGAAGCCATATTGAGACTAGATGTTTCCACACTGCCATATTTTGAGCCTGGGAAAATGAAAGGGGGGAATTTCTTGGAGTGTATGTAGTTAGATATAATAACATTCTTTTTCTAATTCAAGGTCATGTTATTCTGCGCATAAGTGAGGGGAAGTTTCAAGTTGGGACGGATGGTGATTGGGGCATGTGATGCGATGATGTGGGGGGGTGGATTTGTAGTGTTTACTTATTGCAAGGAAGCCCAGAACTTTCAGATTCAGATTAGTTCTTGGTTGCTTCTCTCCTTGATGAGTTTCCACCCATTGCTTCTTGTCCTGCCCTCAGGTGCTTTGGAGAATAGCTTGACTCCCTCTTCTTTGGGGCAGCCCCTGAGATATTGGAAGTCTACTATAATGTCACCCCTGGTCCTTTTTTTAATCAGACTAGACATACCCAGTTCCTGCAACCATTCTTTGTATGCTTTAGCTTTCAGACTCCTAATCCTCTTTGTTGCTCTTATCTGCACTCTTTCTAGAGTCTCAACGTATTTTTAACATTGTGATAACCAAAACTGGAAGCAGTTTTCCAAGTGTGGCCTTACCAAGGCATTATAAAGTAACTAGTTTGATACCCGTGCTTCGCTACGAAATTATATGGTCAGGCTTAGTTTTTGGGGAGGAAAATAAGGGGGGGGGAATTCTGCCTCTGCCTACCAGCATCCATCGGTTATTCATCTGACTAGCGTCCTCTCAGTGTGTGAGAGAGTTAAGGGCCATTTGGAAACTGAAACAGTATTTCCTTTGTGAGCAAGGAGACAGCAAGGAGCCTGAGTGTGGCTTAGCTCAACTGTTCTGTACTAAAGCTGGTTGCTGCTGTGCAAGTAAAACAGAAACGGAACCTCCTCTCCTCTGCTTGTGTTTTGCATTTGGAAGAGATTCCTTTTCAGGTGGGGAGGGGGAATAGAACTCCTTAGCATCAGAGCGTGTTAATAATAATAATATAAGAAATACTAATGCTCCGATAGTCATTTCGAAAAATCCTTTCTTAGTGAGCACCTAGAAACCAAGAGGAACATATGTGCCAAATTTCAAGTTTATAGGCTTTACGGTTCTGAAGATTTTGTGATGATGCGTGAGGGGTATTTCGCTTAAAATATATATGTGTGTGTGCGTGTGTGTATGTGTGTGTGTTAGGTTTTTGAGCTGATAAATAATTAAATAAGGGAAACTAGTATAGATCTATTTCGAGCTACTTAACTCTCGTCAGCTAGCCATACCCTTACTGGGATTCGAACCTGGGAAGTATTACATGTGAGGCAGTTGTAACTGCCATTAGGCCACAGGTTCTCATTCAGAGATATAATAAATAAATATATATATACATATATATATATAGATCTTTGGTTCTTCGGGTTTTCTCCCGCGTAGAACTGGAAATATCTAGGCGACGTTTCGATGAAGTCTCATTCATCATCTTCAGGCTTGCGTCTTCGGCCTTGTGCTTCTCGGAGTGATGTGAGCTTGCAGCTGCTTCTTCCTTTTAACTACTAGTGGGAGTGTGACTTTATTGGGTGGGGGCTTGGCTATGTTCTGATTGGGTGGGGGTGTGTTCTCATTGGTTGGGGGTTTGGCTGTGTTCTGATTGGTTGGGGGGGTTGGCTGTGTTCTGATTGGCTGGGGGTGTGTTCTGTTCTGGTGGGGGTGCCAAGCCCCCACCCAATCAAATCACACCCCCACTAGTAGTTAAAAGGAAGAAGCAGCTGTAAGCTCACATTACTCTGAGAAGCACAAGGCCGAAGACCCAAGCCTGAAGATGATGAATGAGACTTCATCGAAACGTTGCCTAGATACTTCCAATTCTACGTTGGAGAAAACCCGAAGAACCAAAGATCCACATAAATACTCGCGAAAACCTCCGAAAACATATATATTATAAGTCTCTCTTATTTAATTATTTATCAGCTCAAAACCTTACACACACACACACACACACACACACACACATATATATAAAAGATATTAACCCATCACGTGATCTTGATTCTATCCCTCTGTTTATGCAGCCTTGGCTTTTTTGGCAGCTGCAACCCAGGAAAATTTTGGATGAGTCTAATTCCTGGCCCATTGTTTCCACAAAGTCTTTCAATCCAATCACCTTTCTCTAAGCCCAAACACGCATCCTCTTTTGTTGCTAGATGTCTCGACAAACAAAATATTATTTTAAACAAGAGCCTCTTGGTGCCGCTTTGCGTTTCGGGGTTGGTATTGTAATGAGGGGTCTCTGAGGGGCCAGGTTTTGCAAATCCCCACCAGCTGCTGGGATTAAACTACTTTTGTGTTCACTTTTGTTCAGCCTAAAGAGGAAAGTGCTATTTTCTCTCTCCCTCCCTCTCTCTCTCTCTCTCTCTCTCTCTCTAGCCTTGCTCTGACATGCCGGATTAGGGAAAGGAAAAGAAAAAGAGGAGGGAGCTGTGATATCAGGAAAAATAATCCCTGCTGCATTCGCTTTGGGATATGTTAGGAATTGAAAGAGAAGAGAATCTTTGTAGCTCAGGGTTGAACTGCGGGGTCCTTGGTGCTCTCTGAGCTTCGTGGTTTCCTTGCAGACGTTTCATGACCCAGATAGGTAACGTCATCAGTGTTAGGAGGAGGTGGGGTTTGCTCTCTGTTTTTATACCTGGCTGCCTGCCAGTGTTCGTTGACAGTATTCTTGGTGTTTTCTTGATTAGGATGTTGATTGACACTGTTGTTGTGTTCAACCAACACTGACAGAACAAACGACTTGTATGTAAACACAGCAAACCCCACTCCCTCCTATCACTGCTGATGTTCCCTAGTTGGGTCATGAGACGTCTGCAAGGAAACAATTGAGCTCAGAGAGCATCAAGGATCCCACACTCTTTTTCCTCCTCCTCTTCCTCCTCCTCCCAAATCACACTCCTTTCCAGCATTGATGGTGTTACTTAGTTGGATCACGAAATGTCTGCAAGAAAATCACCAAGCTCAGAGAACATACAGTCCTCTTCCTTCACCTCCTCCCCACAAACCCCTCTGGCTTCCCCACTGACTTTGCTTGGCAGAAGGTTGCAAAAGGGGACCACGTGACCCTAGGATATTACAATCGTCATAAATATGAATCATCCATCAAGCACCCGAGGGTAAACCACGTGCTCCAATGGACGTAAATGTGAAAAATAGTCATAATCCCCTTTTTTCAGTGCTGCTAACTTCAAACGGTCACTAAACAAACTGTCGTAAGTCAGGAACTACCTATACTTGGTGCTCAGAAGCTCTTAAGAAGCAGGAACTGGGAGAGGGATCTTGGAGTCTTAGTGGACAGCCGTATGCAGCAGCAGCCAAAAAAGCCAATGCAACCCTAAGTTGCTTTAATAGGGGGATGCAATCGAGATCAAGGGAGGTACTAATACCACTCTATAAAGCCTTAATAAGACCACGCCTAGAGTACTGCATCCAGTTTTGGTCACCACACTATAAAAAAGATGTTGAGCCTCTAGAAAGAGTGCAGAGAAGAGCAACCAGGATGATGAGGGGACTGGAGGCTGAAACATACAACGAACGGTTGCAGGAACTGGGCCTGGCTAGCCTAGTAAAGAGAAGGACCAGGGGAGACATGACAGCAGTCTTCCAATATTTGAGGGGCTGCCACAGAGAGGAAGGGGTCTCAAGCTATTCTCTAAAGCACCCAAAGGCCAGACAAGGAATAATGGATAGAAATAATGGATCTTTCCTTGTTGAGATATTTAACCTGGAAATAAGGAGAAATTTTCTGACAGTGAGAACAATTAATCCATGGGACAGAAGTTGCCTTCAGAAGTCGTGGGTACTCCACCACTGGAGGCTTCCAAGAAGAGACTGGACTGCCATTGGTCAGAAATGGTGTAGGGTCTCCTGCTTGGGCAGAGGGTTGGTCTAGATGACCTACAAGGTCCCTTCCAACTCTGTAATCTTGCAATTTAGAGGGGGGGAAAACAGCCAAAAATCCCAATTACTACTAACTTCCTCACCTTCGTTACCACGCATTTTTATTTAATAAAACTTTTATCCGCCTAAAATGAACGATTGTTATTAGTGGAGCTACAAGTAAAGGATAATACTCGAGAGAGACTGGTGTTTGTTGATGCTGTTAACCAGGAGGAGGGGGAGAGGAAGGGAGGAGGTGGGGGGGTCAAGCATGGACACACACATCCCATGCAAAAGAAGCCAAAGGGAAGCGCTAACCCTTTAATGCCACCAAAGGATAATAGGATTCACCAGATGAAACAGGAAAAGATGAAATTATTGATAAGTATATTAAAGGAAGCCAAGGCGAAATGATATTACAAAGGGGGGGGGGGGGGCGGGGTAGGTCAATTCTCCACCGATGCTCTTCTGCTTCCAAAGGCCTTCCTGTCTCTCCAATGAAATTAGCCGAACAAAATGCAAAACAGGATCAGAAAACTGGATTAGAGGCAATAATACTAATTTTAAAAAAAAAACATGGCTGGGTGCTCCTAAGCTCTTCCGCAAAGCAGCCCGCTCCAAAGCACTCCCTCGTCATTCCACCTTGGAAGGGCCAGGCGCGTTCTTCGTTTCTTCTTTCCTGAAGGCCTCTGGAGCTGAGAACGAAGCTCTGGATCGATCCAGAGCTCCGTTCCTGGCGGCAGAGGCCTTCAGGAAAGCCTTGCCAGCCGCAGAAGTAGTAGTTCTTGAAGGCCTCTGACCGTGAAAAGGAGGCCGGGGGCAACACACGCAAGAGAGGTTAATCAATGGATGAAATCCCCCCAAACTAAGGCCTGGTGGCTTTTTTGGTGGAAAAAAAATATATAAGACAGGGTCTTATTTTCGGGAAAACAAGGTATTATTATTTTTCAAAACTAACTGTACCCAGACAACACACTGTTCATGTGGATGTTGAGTTTTTATGTTTATTAAAGAAAAAAAATGTATAAATAAATTATATTTTTAAAAGGGCCCCTTCTGTCCTTCTTCCACTGCTAAGGAAAGTATGTCCTTTGGCTTCTAATCTGACCCCTGGGCCAGTAGACTGGACTGACTATCTTCCTTTCCTGCCAATTTTATTGCCCTCAACTAGGAAGAGGAAGGCTCCGGCTCTCCTTCAGCATGATGGTTTGGAAAAAAATATCAAAAGTCCAAATTACATTTGCTGAAGTCTCCTGTGGATCTCCTCCTGACCCCAAACCTTGACCTCTTTCTTTCTTATGGGCAAATGTATAAAGCCATCCTTTCGCCCAAGGCCCAGGTGACCCATATCTCTTCTTCCCTTCGATCCAGGCTTCAGAACCAATACTAAATCTAGTCATCGGTGCTAATGGGTAATGTAACTCTTATTTATGAATAAGCCCCGTATGACAAAGGTCGGATATTTATCAAGGCCAGCACATCTGATTAAAATAGGCAACCGTGGTCGACGGCGGCAACCCTGTCGGCTTTTCTCAAGACGAGACATTTATAGCCTTTGATGGAAGAAGACGGAATCGTGTTTGGGAAAGGGTTAGGCTTAGGGTCTTGGGGGGGGGGGGGGAGATTTTAAATCAGAGTCACGCCCTTTTCCTCAACTCAGGTGACAAATGTACAGGAGGGCAAAGCCTGGATCGATTTTGGGAGCAGCCGCACGACACGGGTGAAATCAGCCAAAGCATGTATATCCAGAATGGGCAGATAACTACTGAAAAAGAAATAACACTAAAAGGATTCCACTGTGAATTATTGTTTTTTTAAAAAAATTAATTAATTTTAAATTTTTAGAAGCTCTCAACATTTTAATTTGTATACATTCTTTTAAATTTTGATATTTTGTTGTATACAGGCCGGAGTCCCTCTTTCGAGCAGATGGGAGGTTCAGAAATGTGAATTTCTCTCTCTCCACCCTCTCTCTCATTCTAGCTATATAATCTAGTACTGTGATGGCGAACCTATGGCACGCGTGCCGGAAGTGGCGCGCAGAGCCAAGTCTGCCGGCACGCAAGCCGTCGTTCCAAATCAGGTCCACTGTGCATGTGTGCGCGTCTCCCGCCGGCCGATTGTCAGGTATCTGCTGCGCATGTGCAGAGGCGCAGGGCACGCAAGGGGGTCATGCGCGCATGTGCGGGAGGCTCTCACGCGCATTACATTATGAGTGCAGGTATGCATGCGCGCGTGACAACGAAAAGGTTAGCCATCACGGATCTAGTATATCCAACTATCTATCATGTGTCTGCCTGTCTATCTACCTACTAAACCTACTTATCGGTATCTATCTATCACTCTATGAGTATCACTTTATCTATCTATCGTATCTATCTATCTATCTGTCATCTATCTATCATCTATCTATCTATCATCTATTTATCATGTTATGTACATATTGATTTTTCTCCCATCTATTATCTATCTGTCATATCGATTTGTCTTTGTCCTATCTATCTATCTATCTATCTATCTATCTATCTATCTATCTATCTATCTATCATCTATCTATCTATCTATCTATCTATCTATCTATCTATCTATCTATCAGTATCTGCCTGCCTGTCTGCCTGCCTATCTACCTACCTACCGGTATCTGTCTATCTTATCTACCTGTCTGTCTATCTATCTATCAGTATTTTGCCTGCCTGCCTGCCTATCTATCAGTATCTGCCTGCCTGCCTATCTATCTATCTATCAGTATCTGCCTGCCTGCCTGCCTATCTATCTATATCTGCCTGCTTGCCTGCCTGCCTGCCTACCTACCTACCTACGGTATCTGTCTGTCTATCTTATCTGTCTGTCTGTCTGTCTATCTATCTTTCTATTTATCTATCAGTATCTCCTGCCTACCTACCTGCCTACCTATCTACCTACCTATCGGTATCTGTCTATCTTATCTATCTATCTATCTATCTATCTATCTATCTATCTATCTATCAGTATCTGCCTGCCTGCCTGCCTATCTATCTATCGGTATCTGTCTGTCTGTCTGTCTGTCTGTCTGTCTGTCTGTCTATCTATCTATCTATCTATCTATCTATCTATCAGTATCTGCCTGCCTGCCTGCCTATCCATCCATCCATCCATCGGTGTCTGTCTGCCTGTCTGTCTGTCTACCCATCTACATCTACCTGTTTATCTGTCTGTGTGTGTGCATGCACACACACGTACACATACACTATGTATCTATTCTACAGAGAGAGAGAAAAGGAGAGAAAGATAATACATTCCTGAATTGATCTCCTATTATGCTCACGGAATCTTAGAAACGTAGAATCATTGGTCTGGAAAGGACTATGAGTGTCTTTAAGAGATGTCGGAAAGCCACAACACATTAGGGCAATGTTAACACAGGTAGTCCTCGACTTACGATCACAACTGAGGCCAGAATTTCCGTTGCTAAACAAGGTGGAGGCTACATGAGTCATGCCTGATTTTACCACCTTTTTTCCTAACGTTAAGTGAATCACTGCAGTCGATAAATGAATCCTGTGGCTGGATTAAGCAAATCCAGCTTTCCACATTGACTTGCCTCCCTGGGAAGGTTGTAACGGGCGATCACATGACACCTCTCCCTCCTCCCCCTGGATTATTACAACCATTGTAAATACAGGCCGGATGCCAAGCAGTCAAATTTGGATCACATGACCCGGAGATGCTGCATTGGTTGCAAGCCTGGATGCAAGTCACGTTTTTCAGTGCTAATGTAACTTTGAACAGTCACTAAATGAATAGTTGTAAGTCAAGGACTAGCTGTACATACATACATACATACATACATACATAAATACATACATACATACATTAATACTTTGCCAAGCGTCCAAAATTTGATCACATGAACTCCCCCCCAAGGATACTGCAATGGTGGTTAAGCATGAAAAACGACAGTAAATCAGCCAAGGAATAGCTAGAGGCATAGAATAGAATAGAATAGAATAGAATAGAATAGAATAGAATAGAATAGAATAGAATAGAATAGAATAGAATAGAATAGAATAGAATAGAATAGAATAGAATCTTCATTTAGAATAGAATAGGAATAGGAATAAAATGGAATGGAATGGAATGGAATGGAATGGAATGGAATGGAATAGAATAGAATAGAATAGAATAGAATAGAATAGAATAGAATAGAATAGAATAGAATAGAATAGAATAGAATAGAATAGAATAGAATAGAATAGAATAGAATAGAATAGAATCTTCATTTAGAATAGAATAGAAAAGGAATAGGAATAGAATAGAATCTTCATTGAGAATAGAACAGAACAAAATAGTTGGAAGGGACCTTGGAGGTCTTCTAGTCCAACCCCCTGCTCAGGCAGGAAACCCTACCCCATTTCAGACAAATGGTTATCCAATATCTTTTTAAAAACCTCCAGTGTTGCAGAATCCACAACTTCTAGTGGCAAGCTGTTCCACTTATTAATTTTTCACCCTGTCAGGAAATTTCTCCTTAGTTCTAAGTTGCTTCTCTCCTTGATGAGTTTTTTTGTTTCTTGTCCTGCCCTCAGGTGCTTTTGAGAATAGCTTGACTCCCACTTCTTTGGGGCAGCCCCTGAGATATTGGAACACTGCTATCATGTCACCCCTAGTCCTTCTTTTCATCAGATTAGACATCCCCAATTCCAGCAACCGTTCTTGAAATATTTTAGTCTCCAGTCCCCTAATCCTCTTTGTTGTTCTTCTCTGCATTCTTTTCTAGAGTCCCAACGTCTTTTTTTACATCGTGGTGACCAAAACTGGATGCAATATTCAAGTGTGGCTCAAATGGCATTGGACCAGGTTATCTGCTTGACCGCGTTCTGCCGGTAATCTCCCACCGACCTGTGCGTTCCCACAGGGAGGGCCTCCTTCGGGTGCTGACGGCTTCCATGTGCCGTCTGGCGACTCCTAGAGGTAGGGCCTTCTCTGTGGGGGCTCCCGCCCTCTGGAATGGTCTGCCTCCGGAGTTACGCAATAACACCGACCTGAGAGCTTTCAGACGTGCATTAAAAACCTGGCTCTTTGAGCAGGCCGGCCTAGGCTGAAATGGGATTTTTAGTGTAATTTAGTATTCGAGTTTTAAATTGGGATTTTAAAATTTGGGGTTTTATTAATTTATTGGGGGAGGGTATAATTTTAGGCAGCCTTAAGATATTTAATTCTCTTTTAACTTTTATAATTGTAAAAAGTTTTATGGTTGTCTGTACACCGCCCTGAGTCCTTCGGGAGAAGGGCGGTATACAAATATAATAAATAAATAAATAAAATAAATAAATAAATATTTCTCATTTCTAATTGCAACAACCTAACATTGCACAGAATTGATCAATACAAGGTTTAAAAACTATCCAATGCCTCCTTGCCATTTTGCTCCACAGATGCTGAGGAATTATTAGATCGTTAGATTAATTATTATTTTTGAATGATCTGTCTCAGCATAATCAAGTGTTTTCTGGTCCCCAAATGAATGCCAATTGGCAATAAACATTTTATATGGAATATATGTGTGCCACAGACAGCAGACAATAAAACCTATTTATTGCTAGAAAATCTGCATTAAGATAGTGTCCTTGTTCAGTTCTTGTTTGAAATTGTGCGGTATGCTTCTTGAAGTACAGTTCTCAAACAGATTGCAGTGGGATCTCGTACAGGGTGAGGCATCTCGTATTAGTTTTTGAGACCCGAGGCTGGTTGTAGCTAATAGTGTCTGTGCCTGCATTTTTTCCTCTTCATTCTTCTAAAAGCTCTTTAATGTATAGTTGAGGAGACTTCGTGTAAAATCTCAAGTGGCATTCCCATCTACAGTAACTCTCGGTAGCAATAATGCAATTGTTCAAAGGCACTGGATACATGTAAATATATATTTACAAACCACACATTGCTAGATAATTATTAGGATAACATGCAGAGATATGAAATGTACATGTGCTTCATCTCACATAAAGCCAGATGGCTTTTTTATTTATTGTGTGTATATGTGTGTGTGGGTGTAAAAGATATAAATCTTTTTATAAGATTTATAAAAAAGATATATATCTTTTTACAGGTAGTCTTCAATTTACAACCACAACTGAGCCCAAAGTTTACGTTGCTAAGTGAAAAATTTGTTAAGTGAGTTTTCCAGTGGTGGGATTCAACTTTTACTACTGGTCCTGTGGACGTGGCTTGGTGGGCGTGGCTTGGTGGACATGGCTTGGTGAGCGTGGCTTGGTAGGTATGGCAGAGGAAGGTTACTGCAAAATCCCCCTTCCCTCCCCACCCCACTAACCTGCTTTCCAGCTCCATTCTCCTGTGCAGGGCAACCAAAGGAGACCCAGCCAATCAGCTGGGACTCAATGGGAGGCAGACAAGAGATGGAGGTAGGGCCAGTCAGAGGTGGAATTTGCCGGTTCTCCGAATTACTCAAAATTTCTGCTGCCGGTTCTGCAGAATCGGTGAGAACCGGCTGAATACCACCTCTGATTTTACGACTCTTCTTGCCATGAAGTGAATCACCGCAGTTGTTAAATGAGTAATCTGCTTGTTAAGAGAATCTGTTTTCTCCGTTGACTTTGCTTGCCAAAGGGGATCACATGACACAGGGACACCAAAACCGTCATAAGTCTGAGTCACCTGTCAAGCATCTGAATGTAAATCGCATGTGTGAGGACACCACAATGGTCATAAACTGCAAAAAGTGTGCTGATAAGTCTCTTTTTTCAGTGCTGTTGTAACTTTGAACGGTCACTAAGTGAACTGCTGCAAATCGAGGACTACCTGTAGTATAATCTCAGGAGGCTTTAAATTTGGATTCCAGCACAAACAGGGAATTTGAGAGAATGTCCTAAATGGTACTTCCAATAGTTTCACTTTTATTTATTATTTATTTATACACTTTTTAATATTTCTATAAATAACTCCAGGTGACAAGCATATCCAAATACTCCTTCCTCCTCCCATTTTCCCCAAAACAACCCTGTGAGGTGGTTTGGGCTGAGAGAGAGGGACTGGCCCAAAGTCACCCAGTCAGCTTTCGTATCTAAGACAGCACTAGAACTCATAGTCTCCTGGTGAACAATTCGAAGTCATCCAGCCGGCTTTCATGCCTAAGGCAGGACTAGAACTCACAGTCTCCTAATGATTGGCCCAAAGTTACCCAATTGGCCTTCCTGTCTAAGGTGGGACTAGAACTCACTGTCTCCTGGTGGTTGGCCCAAAGTCACCCAGCTGCCTTTTACAACTAAGGCAGGATTAGAACTCACCTGGTGATTGGTTCAAAAGTCACTAGCTGGCTTTCATGCTTAAGGTGAGTGTAAAACTCACCAGTTCCTGATTTCTAGGTTAGCAAATTAACCACTAGACCAAGGGTCTTCAAACTTGGCAAGTTTAAGACTTGTGAACTTCAATTCCCAGAATTCCTGAGCTAACATGACTG
Source organism: Bungarus multicinctus (assembly GCA_023653725.1). NCBI lineage: Eukaryota > Metazoa > Chordata > Lepidosauria > Squamata > Elapidae > Bungarus > Bungarus multicinctus. The sequence goes on along the minus strand of CM042848.1, from coordinate 80,348,772 downwards.
GAAGAAGAATTCCAGGAGTTGAAATCCACAAGTCTTAAAGCTGTCAAGTTTGAAGACCCCTGCACTAGACCAAAGTGGAGAGAGAAGGGGAGAGGGAAGGCGGGAGAGAGAGAGAAAGAGAAGGAGAGAGGGGAGAGGGAGATGAAAGAAGAGAGAAAGAGAGAGAGAGAGAAAGAGAACAGAGCTTAGAACAACTATTATCTCGTCTCCACCCAGCACATCAGGAACTGAAACTGTTAGCTACTACTCCCCTATACTCCTAGCTCTACGTGATCCTCAACACAAAAAGCATCATGTTATCTTGTAGGTTCCACAGACTGGGGCACATTTGTGTATCCAGCAAATAAGGGCCACACAATAGCTTGGAAGCACAGAAATAGAAACCAAGCTGCTGTGGAATCAGAGAAACCAAATGATCCGGAGGGAGGCTGATCCGGAGGGAGGGATCAAATACGTCATAAGTCACGAGTCCCTTCGCGCCCACAAGAGATCTGAGTCCAGCCCACCTTGAACGCCTTTCTTATCTTCTACTCATTTGGGGGAAATCAGGAGATTTAGGCAGTTCAAGTGAGTCTAAAGATGTATTGCAAGCTTAAGATCTCTACAAGAATCTGACCAACTAACAGTCAAGGAAAAAGAGCGGGAGATAAGAAAGGCATTCAAGATCTCTTGTGGGCGGCACAAGGACTCGTGACTTATGACGTGTTTAACCCCTCCCTCGGTCATTGCCTACAATTCATCATCTTTTTTTCTTCCCATGTGGTGAATAACACAACTTATTTGTTAGCACAAGCATTACATTGGCCAGCAGGACACGCCATCGTCTTGTCCATGAGTGGCGAATATGGCAGCTTTCCAAATCATTGCTACTAAATTTAGTCAGGGGTGGGATTTCTACCAGTTCGGATCGGTTCAGGCGAACCGAATGTTAAAGTTACAGCTGGTTCGCCGAACCGGTATTTCAACCAACCGGCTGGCCCTTCCCCTCCCCTCCCAGGAGTTTCCATGCACCCCATTTTTGATGGAGGTAAGTGCAGGGGTCCACACAGATGCTCTGGAAGGAGGATAAACGGGCCTTATGGAAGTCTGGAAACGGGCCTGTCTCCGGCTTCCAGAGGGCCTTCAGAGGCTAGGGGAGGCTGTTTTCGCCCTCCCAGAGGCCAGGGGGAGGGCAAAAATGGGAGGGCAAAAATGGCCTTCCTCAGCCCCTGGAGGCCCACCGGATGCCGGAAACAGAAAGTTCCGGTAGGCCCCGTCCATCACGGCCACACCCACCCAGCAACCGGGCAGCGAACCGATTGTTGGGATTTTTGAACCCCACCCCTGAATTTAGTCCTGAAACACCGACAACAGGACGTCCGCCTGATACCTTGGAAAGCTCCTTTCTGCAAATTTGAACCGGGTCCCTGAGACAGCCATCTACAAACGCGCTCTTTTCTTCGTTTTACAAATAGCAGCCACTGCCAAGATGCCTTTGCTTCTTTGCTCCGGCTTCTTTTGGGGGGGGGGGGGGGGAAGGGTTTCCTTCCTTACATTAATAAGTCTTCCCAGAATTAATCATTGTACATTAGAAGCAGCTGGAGTGTTTTGAGTGATAATGAAACCTGTAACAAGCCATCTTCAGACGTCTTGGCCAAACAATGAGGGAATTAAAATTTCAATTTAAATGCAGAGGTTGGAAACACGCTCCAGTGGCAAAATTACTTCAATTAATGTGAGTGGAATACAAAGGAGAGACTGAAGAAATGCGATGCGGCTCCAGAAATTATGCCATTAACGTGTTTGCATCGAGGCGCACAATGACTGCAAAGGTCTAATTTCAACGGCACCTATCACAAAGCTACAGGCAACAATATTTATCAGTTCTCCCATTTCTCAAGAGACAGATCGCCCGCCTTCGTGGAATCGTTTTGGGCCTTTTGATAAGCCAACAGCTGTTTGCCTTGAGGACAAAGAACAGGGAGATCCAAACGAAGAAAAAAAGAAACACATTATGAACCCCCTGACAGTTTAATAATGATTTTATACAGATGAGACAATGAAAAACAATAGAGTCACCCAGAAGCAGGAACCCAATTATGGCTTCATTCTGACATGAAGCCTGAGAGAGGCTTAAGAAAGTTGAACTGAAAGGGCTGCCTTCTAGATCATCTACAACTGGGAGAATTTAAAAGGAGAGGAGAACGCAGACCACCCGCAAAAGGGACTCTTCCCTACGCACGGGATTTGCAATAGATTGTTAGCAAGGTTTCTATAAAAGAGCATCTTTGTAGTTGAAATGTGGGCTCCTTGGTGCTGTCAGAGCTTGGTGGTTTTCTTGCAGATGTTTCATGACCCATCTAGGGAGCATCATCAGTCTAGTAGGGAGTGGGGTTCTTGGGGTGGGAGGAGGAGGAGGAGGAGGAGGAGGAGGAGGGGACTGTGGGGTCCTTGCTGCTCTGAGCTTGGTGTTTTCTTGAAGACGTTCCATGATCCAACTACAGAACATCATCAGTCTTGAAGGGTGTGTGGTTTGTTGACTGGGAGGAGGAGGAGGAGGAATATTAACAGCACTGAGACGCATATTCCACTTCACAGTCCTTTTACAGCCCTCTCTAAACCGTTTTACAGAGTCAGCTTCTTGCTTCCAGCAATCTGGGTCCTCATTTTACCCACCTCGGAAGGACGGAAGGCTGAGTCAACCTGGAGGCAGTCAGGGTCGAACTGCTGGCAGTGGGCAGAGCTTGTCTGCCATCCTGCAGTCTCACCACTGCGCCACCAGGGCTCATGGAATGTGGGATCCTTGCTGCTTTCTGAGCTTGGTTGTTTTCTTGCAGACGTTTCATGACCCAACTTGGGAACATCATCAGTCTACAAGGATGTGAGGTTTATTGGGGGGGGAGGGAGGAAGGAAGAGGAGGAGGACAGTGGGGTCCTTGGTACTCTCTGAACTTGGTTGTTTTCTTCCAGGCATTTCATGACTCAACTAGGTAACATTATAAATGCTAGAAGGGAGTGGGGTTTGCAGAGTGGAAGTGAAGGGAGGAGGAGGAGGAGGAGGAGGAGGAGGAGGAGGAGGAGGAGGAGGAGGAGGAGGAGGAGGAGGAGGAGGACTATCAAATCCTTGCTGCTCTCTGAGCTGGGTTCTTTTCTTGCAGAGATTTCTTGAGAAGGAAGAACGTGGCTAGAAAAATTATGACTGTTATAAGTAAAATTTGGTTATTACACCTGAGAATATAAAGAGCCGAACTAAAGCCATTTTGTGTTCGCAGTTTGAACTTTTAAAGCTCAGAACAGTTATGAAATGTGTTTTCTTCTAGGAATAATACAATATTGCAAAACTATGTACTTGGCATAAGTTAGAGTTATGTGCTGGGGCGCTCTGACATTATAAATGTCACATTAAGAAATATTCATGTTTTCTTGTAATTTTCTGGAATTTGAAAAACAGGAAATCTGAATATGTTGGAAGTTTTCCATGGAAGGGTGTATAACGTTCATATATGGGAAACAGGAAGTGTTATGTAACCTATATAAGCTGTATTCACTAAATGGGAGGGTCTCCTTCCTCCTAGAAAATGTTTTTTTTTTCTGGAGTATAGGGGTCCATACTGCAGTATTTTCCCTAATAAAGCATCTTATGGATCAGATTATCAAAAAGTCTGTTGATTCCTTTTTATATGCTTTAACAATGACCCTTGAACTATCTGGCCGTTTCAAAATGAAGATATCCCCCAAAGCAGATTAGAACCATAGGCATTTGTTCTTAACTGTCTTTCTCACAATCAAGACAGGGCGGTTGGCAAAGGGGCTGGCTGAGAATTGTTGACATAACCATGCCCTACATTTTGATCTGCCTTGAGGGGGGGGGGTTAATGATTTCATCCACCTTCCAGGATGTACGAGAGATGAGGGGCGCAAAGGGTGACCTGCGTGTAATTACATTGCCACACCAACGATGTGACTTCTGGCCGATGTCGTGTTCTTGCCACGGACGTATGCGATGCATGTGTGGCCGTTTCAATGTCACCCTGGCGGGTAACAAGAGGTTGTTGCGGGGACTGCCTTTCTACAAACCAGAGCATTTCCATTTTCAATTTATTTATTACACTGCAAGAAAAGAAGCCAATCTCAAGGCTTTCGCTGTTTTCCTTTCAGCTAGGAAGGGGGCCAGAACCTGATATGTCTATGGAGAGTCTCCATCATTCAGGCCATGGTTGTCCCAAAGGTGCTTTTTTTTTTTTTCTCCAAAAGGCAGCTGGACTTTCTTGGGGTTCCTTTTCCCTTTGAAAATGTTTAATTTCTTGGATGATAAAGCGAAGGGGAAAAAAACACCAAGACAGTCCAGTTATCTTTCGGGGGGGGAAAAGCACTTTTTGGGCCAGGACATTAATGTAGGGGAGCTTCCTGAAAGTCACAAATCTTGTTTCCCACAACATACTTATCTGAGTCAGAGTGAGGAAAGGAGAGTATTCATCGTACCAATGAGATTCTTGGTCAGGCATTAATCTTAGGTGTTAAATCTCTGCTTATCTGGACACTGATTACTGGTGAGGAGGTTCCCCTAACACTGTCAGAGCAAGCCACTGGTATATAAACAGAGAGCAAACCCCATTCTTCTCTAGCACTGATGATGTTACCTAGTTGGGTCATGAAGCATCTGCACGAAAAACACCACGCCCAGAGAGCACCAAGGACCCCCACAGTCTCCTCCTCTTCTCCTTTTCCTTCTTCTCGACAAACCCTCCTCCTTTCTAACACTGTCGATGTTATCTAGTTGGGTCATTAAATGTCTGCAAGGAAACCACAAAGCTCAGACAGCATCAAAGATCCCACATTTCTTCTCCTCCTCCTCTTCCTCTTGTACTACACAAACTCCTTCTAACACTGATGATGTTCCCTAGTTGGGTCATGAAAATATCTGCCAGGAAACCACCAAGAACCCCTCAGTCTCCATCTCCATCTCCTCTTCCTCCTCCTCCTTCTTCTCCACAAACCCCCTCCCTTTTAACACTGATGATGTTCCCTAGTTGGGTCATGAAAATATCTGCCAGGAAACCACCCAGCACCAAGGACCTCACATATGGAAAGACACACAGGCAATATTTAAAGGCCCAGAACTTTGAGGCACAGGTAGAAAGCCACAGGAGAGCTGTTCTAAGACGAGGAAGATGTATCCGTCATAAGGGCTGCTCCAAAATGAAAATTAAGAAAGAAATAACATACTGTACAGAGAAAGCTATTTAAAAAGGAAGCTTTCCGAGCGATTAAAAAAAAAAGAGAGAGAGAAAGAGAGAAAACAGAGAACGCAGACAAGACAGCTGAAGGGTTTCTGGGGGTGAGGAAATGAGGTGTTGGAGAGAAAAGGAACAGACACGAAACGTGGAAACAACCGACGAGATAGGAGAGGACAGCAATCGGAGGGTAAAGACAGCAGGTCAAAGTCATTGGCGCTTTGAAAGCATCCAGAGAGGTTAATAGAGTGAAGATTTTTTTTTAAAAAAGAATGAGTGAGTGACAGAAGAGCCCAAAGAGACAGGCGGAGGGAACGATGCAGTCGGCAAGACAATGGCAGAGGTAATTACTCTGGTCCTGATAGGACAGGGATGTCAAATCTCAATTTCATTGAGGACCACATCAGGGCTCCCGGGGGGGGGGGGGGGGTGGACAACTGGGTGGGTGTGGCCAGCATGATGCCACTTCCCAAACTGCTGGCATGTTTCCTCTTTGCATTGGGTAGACCAGGCCAAAGCCAGGCTGGCTTGATCTTTTCTCCTCGCATTGAGTAGATCAGGACAGTCCTGCAAGCCAGATCTGACCTCCATCTCAGGCTGGATCCAGCCCATAAGCCTTGAGTTTGACACCCTCCCTGTGATATAAGAGGTCTCTAGACAAGAAGGTGACTGTCAACTCATAAACCATTCCTAGGCCTGTTTTAGTAGTTGCCATAAAAAAAGGGGGGAGGAAGGAAATCTGGAAGAGCAGTGCAGCAAAGCAAAAGTACATTCCAACTCTTACCTTTAAAAGATTGTAGCTAAACTACCAGAGCTTTTACCCGTGAATATATTGAATTGGAGAACGTGATTGATGACGACAGCCAGCCCGTGAACAGGCTCAATTGGAGAATCTGATTGATGACACACCCAGGGGGGAAGGGGGGAAACAGGGTCACGGGGGACTGTGAATTACATATGCCAGAGTTGGCTTCACGTAGGTTAATGCCGGCATGTTGCTCCTAATAAATCTTCTGAGTTTTTTTGAAGTTTGGCTCGAGAATCATGATTGAATTAGGGCGACGGCTGGAATCCCGACAGCGACAGCTGCCTCGCTTACCAGCATATCCGTGGCGATCAAGTAGTGCTTGCTGCCCGTGTACTGCTGCAGCTTCTGCGGCACCTGCTTGATGGTCTCGATCTCGTCCAGCAGATTCAGGACGTGCTTGTGCTCGATCCCTTCGATCCACAACTTGCGCAGCTCGTCCCGCTTGCAGTGCAGAAGCATTTTGCAGGAAACCAGGTTCTCCTTCACCTGCAAGGAGCGGGGAAACAGCAAGAGGGGAAACCCAGGTGAGTAGGAGGGTCCCCTTGCCTGGAAGCGACCAACTCGCTTCAAATCCAAGGGCAGGTACTCCTTGACTTACAACCTCTCCGTTTGATGACTGTTATGACGGCACTGAAAGTGACCTACGACCTCTTTTTTTTTTTCACACTGATGACTCTTGCAACGTCACCGTGAGCAAAATTCAGCTGCTTGGCAACCGACTCACATTTATGATGATTTCAGGGTCCCGGGGGGGGGGGGGTCTTGTGATCCCCTTTTGTGACCTTCTGACAAGCAAAGGTAATGGGGGGGAGCCAGATTCACTGAACAACTGGGTTACTAATTTAACAGCCTCAGTTATTCACTTAACAACGATGATGTCAACTCATAAAATATTTCCATGGCCTTTTTAGAGTTGCCAACAGAAAGGGAGGGGGAAGTACTGGGCAGCTTAGGATCTCCAATAATAATGATAAATTATATAAATTACATAAACTGTTTCAACTCTTTCCCTCAAACGACGCTATAGAGAGCCCTGCACACCAGTACAACAAGGCACAAGGACAGTTTTTTCCCGAACGCCATCACTCTGCTAAACAAATAATTCCCTCAACACTGTCCAACTATTTACAAAGTCTGCACTACTATTACTATTAATCTTCTCATCACTCCTTATCGCCCATCCCCTCCCACTTGTGACTGTAGGACTGTAACTTTGTCACTTGATCCTCACGATTTATATTGACTGTTTCCGAGTATGATTTGATTGCTTACTGTACCCTATGACATTTATTAAGTGTTGCACCTGATGATTCTTGACTCTTGATGGATGTATCTTTTCTTTTATGGACACTGAGAGCATTTGCACCAAGACAAATTCCTTGTGTGTCCAATCACACTTGGCCAATAAAGAATTCTATTCTATTCTATTTTATTCTATTCTATTCTTATTGTACTCTATGACTATCATTAAGTGTTATACCTGATGATTCTTGACTCTTGACGAATGTCTCTTTTCTTTTATGTACACTGAGAGCATTTTTCACCAAGACAAATTCCTTGTGTGTCCAATCACACTTGGCCAATAAAGAGTTCTAACTAACTAGTCTAACTAAATAAAATGATAAAGGGGAAAAAAACTGAGCCATCAGCCAAGTGAGTCAGCTGTGTAGGACAACCTTGCCTGAAGAAAAGGAGCACAACTCCTACCAATTGATTTAATATCAGCAAGGTCAGGGGTCCATACCAGAAAGAATGAGTTCTGTTTAAGAGACTAAAAGCCAAGAAGTGGGACCCCAGCTATAAGTCACTCCAAATCTATCCTGTTAATTTCAGCTGGACTGCATCACAAAGCACTAATGTCATTTAAAAACAATGCAACGCACAAGCTGGTAATGGCTTTTCTCACTGTTGTTTCGTCTCGAATACAAATTGCCTAGTTTCCTCCACTCCTACTTTTTAAAGCAGTGGAACCCCAGACAGGTAACACCTCCCTGGTGAGGTTGTTATCACTGGCAAAACATAAAAAGCTTGAAACACAAATCCAGAGATGTCTAATATTCAAAAACATGTGTTTTTTTTTTTCAGAGAATAAAAACAACCCATCTTGTATACTTCCACGTTGCTACTGTGAGTGCTTGCAAAAACACAGAAAGGTAGCGAAAACTCTAGAGACTTTCTTTACTTGTGAGAAGATCCGAAATTATTACACAACCACAATACTTCCTGAGCCCAGAAAGATAATGCTATCCCATAAGACATCCCCAGCAGCTTTTGAGACAGAGGGAAATTTAGAAAGCATTTTATTATGGATTTATTGCATCGAGGCGCTGTGGGTGATGCGATGGGTGGTGTATAAATCTAATGAATAAATAAAATCATATAGTGACGCTATTTGGGGGTGAGACAGAGCAAAACACCCTTTTAAAAACAGTGGCTTGGACCAGCAGAAAGCTGCCACCCCATCATTAAGTCAAGACAAATCAATGAAATAGGGCACAGGTATCCAAATATCCAGGGGTTTCTGGCATCTAAAAAGAAAGTGCGTTGGAAGAAAAACAAAATTATGCTCATATTCTTGCATCATAGACAGCATACAGCCGCACAATTGTGGTGCCAATTTCACAGTTACAATTACATCCTGGAGAAATCATACAGCCATAGCATCAGCCTTTTGGTAAGTCCCAGATAAAATAGATTCTGCGAGCAAATCCCAATTTTCTGGGTCTCTTTTTATTTTTCCCCTGCTATAATACTGTATTTCTCAATCTTGGCAACTTTAAGAGGTGTGTAGTTCAACTCCCAGAATTCTGGGAGTTGAAGAACACAGATCTTAAAGCTGGTAAGGTTAAGAAACAATGCTATAACACTTTTCTTAATTGATAAAGACCCGTGGTGGCGCAGTGATTAGAATGCAATATTGTAGGCAAACTCCACCCACTACCAAGAGTTTGAATCTCACCAGGTTCAAGGTTGACTCAGCCTTCCATCCTTCCAAGGTGGGTAAAATGAGGATCCAGATTGTTGGGGGCAATAGGCTGACTCTATAAACCACTTAGAGCGTTGAAGTAATTAGTACTGTGAAGTGGTATACAAATCTAAGTGCTATTGCTAAGTGGAAGAGAGGAGAGGAGGAGGAGGAAGAGGAGGAAGAGGAGAGGAGAGGAGAGGAGAGGAAAGGAAAGGAAAGGAAAGGAAAGGAAAGGAAAGGAAAGGAAAGGAAAGGAAAGGAAAGGAAAGGAAAGGAAAGGAAAGGAAAGGAAAGGAAAGGAAAGGAAAGGAAAGGAAAGGAAAGGAAAGGAAGAGCCCTGGTGGCGCAGTGGTGAATCTGCAGTATTGCAGGCTAACTCTGGCGACTGCTAGGAGTTCAATCTTGACTGACTCAAGGTTGACTCAGCCTTCCATCCTTCCGAGGTTGGTAAAATGAGGACCCAGATGGTTGGAGGCAAAAGGCTGACTCTGTTGACTGCTTAGAAAGGCTGCAAAGCACTGTGAAGTGGTATATAAGTCTAAGTGCGAAGGAAAGAAGGAAGGAAGGAAGGAAGGGTCCTGGTGGCACAGTGGTGCATCTACAGTATTGCAGGCTAACTCTGCCCAATGCCAGCAGTTCGATCCTCATTGGCTCCAGATTGACTCAGCCTTCCATCCTTCCGAGGTGGGTAAAATGAGGGTCCAGATGGTTGGGGGCAAGAGGCTGACTCTGAAGCCGCTTAGGGAGGGCTTTGAAGCACCACGAAGCAGTATATAGATCTAAGTGCTATTACTAACAGCTGTATCACCCTCTAAGCATTGGAAGCGCAATTCCAAGAATCCAAACGCTAGCTATTCCAGAAACTGCAGCCCAAAATACCGGCATGCAATTGACACACAGTTCTCGACTTACAACAGTTCGTTTAGTGACCGTTCAAAGTTACAGTGGCACTGAAACAAGTGACTTGGGACCATTTGCCACAGTTAACGACTGTTGCAGCATCCCCATGGTCACGTGATTAAAATTCAAACGCTTGACAACTGACAACGCATTTATGACGATTGCAGTGTCATAAATGTGTGCGATCCCCTTTTCTCACAAACCAAGACAATGGGGAAGCCCGGTTCACTTCACAACCCTGTTATTAACTGAACAACTGCAGGGATTTGCTTAACAACAATGGCAAGAAAGGCTGTAAAATGGGGCCAAACTCACTGAACAGCTATCTCACTTAGCAACAGAAATCAATTGTGGGCGTAAGTCGAGGACTACCTGTTATTAAGGAAACATAGTCTATGGAAGAATGAAGGTAGTTTTGCAGTGCAAGCCTTCGAGGCATAGTCCTCCCCAAAAATCACAGCATTGATAAATGACCTTTAGACCAAATTCAACCCTTGCTCTACACAGAAATCCAAAGTAAACGTTTTGACACATGCAGGTGGACACATCCAACCAAGGGAAACACAAGGAATCCCAGTGGGCATAACCCTTTCTTATAATCTGAGCTCTAATTAGATATTAGGGCTAATAAACCAATAGCAGAAATGATTAGCCTCAGCTAAACAGGCTGGTTCCTGTGCAGGAGAAAGCCACGCCCTAAATTAATGGCAATCTGAAGTACGCCAAGATTTTGTCACCTCTGCTTACAGGTAATTTTTCTTTTTCTTTTTTTCCTTTTCTTTTCCTGATTCTAGAATTTAAAAATAGATTATACCGTGGACCGAGCCCTGGCTTTCAATCTTGACCATTACAGTCTTTCACACTGCTGTCATTCAAGCACACTCACACATACAGGCTGTATTAGCCTCTCATTCTCTCTCTCTCTCTCTCTTTCTCTCTCCAGGCTGATGGGAGGATTAATAATGCAAGGAAAAACTGATAGCCCTCACTGACCTTTGGTGGATCAACCAAAGGATGATTCTCAAAAAATTACTTAGGTTGAAAAAAAACAGCAGGCATCGGAGCCGCTTTCTAGACCACCCCTCCTGTTTCCAATTTTTGCCTCAAGGACACAGGCAAAGACCCCTGAATTTAATACATGCAATAGAAAGGAAGAAAAACTTAGCCGAGTTTCTAAAGAGCAAAAGAGAGGATGCGGTCAGGGAGGGCTGATTGTTTAACAGAGCAATGTTTGAGGGAAAGGAGGAAGAAAAGAGGAAGAGAAAAAGGAGGGAGGGGAGGATAGGTAGGAGAATGGAGGGGAGAGGATAGGGAAGGGGGGGGAAGGGGGAAGGGGAAGGGAATGGAGAGGAGAGGAGAACGGTGGAGAAGGGATTGGAGAGGAAGGAGGAGAGGAGAGGAGAGGGAGAGGAGAACAAAGGGAAGGAAAGGGACTGGAAAGGAGGAAAGAAGAGGGGAGAAAGGAGGGGAGAGAATGGAAGGGAGGAGAAGGGACTGGAGAAGGGGGAGAGAACAGAGGGAGGGGAAGGGGAGGAAGGAGAGAAGAGGGAGAACAGAGGGGAGGGGAAGGGAGGAGAGAGGAGATAGGGAGAAGGGACTGGAGAAGAGGGACAGGAGAACAGAGGGAGGGGAAGGGAAGGACTGAGAGGAGAGGGGAAGGGAAGGGACTGGAGAGGAGGAAAGAAGGGGAGAGAATGCAAGGGAGTGGAAGGGACTGGAGAAGAGGGAGAGAACAGAGGGAGGGGAAGGGAAGGGACTGGAGAGGAGAGGAAAGGAGGGGAGAGAAGAGGGGAGAGGGGAGGAGAGAGGAGAATGCAAGGGAGGGGAAGGGACTGGAGAAGAGAGACAGGAGACAGAGGGGGAAGGATGAGGAGAGATGAGAGGGGAGAGAATGCAAGGATGGGAAGGGACTGGAGAGGAGGGAGGAGAGGAGAACGCAGGGGAGGGGAGGAGAGAAGAGAGGAGAATGCAGGCGAGAGGAGGGAGGGGAGAGGAGAGAATACAAAGCCCTCTCTGTCACTTCCCAAGCGGTTAAGGAAAATAACTTCAATACATGATGACTGAATCTAATCAGCCAGACTAAATACCAAAAGGTCCTTCATCCACAGTGGAGATTTCAAGGTAGTACTTCAAGGTCATTCGGCCTCTACATCTACTTCTGACCTCTGCAGAGCGGAATTGTACTGAGTTAAGCTCGGACTACAGTTTATTTTGAGTTTTGTGTAATTGATCTCTGCCGCCACACACAGAGCTGAGCCTTGTACACCAATCCTTGAAATGAACTGCTCTCCTTGGAAGGGACCAGGCTGCCCTCGCTCTCTTTTGGAGACACCAAATGGATTTGGAAAGTCCACAAGGGTTAGGAGGAAGGGTCCCAAGAGGAATGGCCCTTCTTTGCAGGGATGCCAGAGGCTTTCCTTTCCTTCCATTCACTGGCTCAAAGTTGACTCAGCCTTCCATCCTTCCGAGATCGGTAAAATGAGGACCCAGATGGGAAGGGGAGGGAGGGAGGGAGGGAGGGAGGGAGGGAGGGAGGAAGGAAGGAAGGAAGGAAGGAAGGAAGGAAGGAAGGAAGGAAGGAAGGAAGGAAGGAAGGAAGGAAGGAAGGAAGGAAGGAAGGGCAATGGTGATGTAGTGGTGAGACTGCAGTATTGCAGGCTAACTCTACCAACTGTCAGGAGTTTAATCCTGACCAGCTCAAAGTTGACTCAGCCTTCCATCCTTTCAAGATCGGTAAAATAAGGACCCAGATGGGAAGGAAAGGGAGGGAGGGAGGGAGAGATTGGTAAGACGAGGATCCAAATGGAAAGGGGAGGGAGGGAGGGAGGGAAGAAGGAAGAGAGGGAGGGAGAGTAAGAAGGGAAGAAGGGAGGGAGGGAGGGAAGGAAGGGAAGGAAGGAATGGAGGGAGAGGTTAGAAAGTAGTAAAATATTCTAAAGTGAAACACAATGATTATAAAGTGTGCTACTCTGATCGTGTGCAGAGTATATATCTATTTTTCCCTCACTGCTATAACTGCAGCCGGAAGGAACGTATCTGATCTGTGAGCACAGATTCCAGGTAAGCTAGAGCCTCAATTAGCTTTTCAGAAATTAATTTGCCCACCAGCCCAGGGAAGGACATTACCATATCCGTGTCACGCATATCTACATCCAAGCTCATGCAACACAGATTTCACCCCAGGTATATTGTTTGGCACCTAACCCTCAAGTTTGGGGGGAAAAAAAGAAGAGGAAGGAAGAATTCCATTCGTATTGTGTTAATTAAATGTTTTCCTAGCCTGACTTCACACAGGGTGTTTTTTCAGTAAAAGGCACGGGAGCACACACATCGCGAGGAAATAACTCTGGGCTTGCACTGTACATAAAGTCCATCTTGCGCCGGGAAAAACTTCCGCCTTTGAATTTCACCTGCTTGATTTTGTTGCGAGAAGTGGTGATGCGTTCAGTGATGCTCTGGTAGGTGCCGATGGCAGTCATCAGTTCGTTGTAGTGCTGAACAATCAACTCGTCCAAGTTACGGTCGCATTTTTCGTACGCCTCCTCCAGGCGGGCCTTCTCGTGTTCTCTGTCCTCCACATCATCGCTGGTGGACAGTGTCCTGAAAAGGGAGAGAGAAAAGAGCACAGGATGGATTGATTGATTTGATTTATTAAATTGCTACGCCACCCATCTCCTCTTCAAGGTGATTCTGGTCAGCTTCACCGCAAAGGTAACAGATAACAGATAATCAGAGTTGGAAGGGACCTGGTAGGTCATCTAGTCCAACCCCCCGCCCAAGGCAGACAGGGGGGCGCGCATTGCCTTCCGGGCGGCTTGAAACTCAACATTAAGAAAATTAAAATCATGGCATCTGGCCCTCTCAATCCCTGGCAAATAGATGGGGAAGAAATGGAGGTATTGACAGATTTTATTCTCATGGACTCCAAGATCACCGCAAATGGGGACCACAACCAAGAAATTAAAAGACACTGGCTCCTGGGGAGGAAAACTATGGCAAAGCTAGACAGCATCCTAAAAAGCAGAGACATCCCCCTGCCAACAAAAGTGCGTAGAGTCAAGGCTATGGTCTTCCCAATTTTTTTTTTAGAATAGAATTCTTTATTGGCCAAGTGTGATTGGACACACAAGGAATTTGTCTTGCTGCATATGCTTTCACTGTACATAAAAGAAAAGATACATTCATCAAGAGTCGAGAATCATAAGGTACAACACTTAATAATAGTCATAGAATACAATAAGCAATGTATGGCTGTGAAAGTTGGATCATAAGGAAGGCTGAGCGCCAAAGAATGGAGGCCTTTGAACTCTGATGCTGGAGAAGGTCCCTTGTCCTGCAAGGCGATCAAACCGGTCAGTCCTAGAAGAGATCAACCCTGACTGCTCTTCAGAAGGCCAGATCCTGGAGATGAAACCCAAAGACTTTATCCACCTAATGAGAAGGAAGGATTCATTGGAGAAGAGCCCAATGCTGGGAATGGTTGAAGGCAGAAGAAGAAGAAGGCAGAGAAGGAGGGGGCTGGATGGAGACACTGAAGCAGTCGACGTGAGCTTAAATGGACTCTGGAAGATGGTAGAGGACAGGAAGGCTTGGAGGAACGTTGTCCATGGGGTTGCAATGGATCGGACACAACTTCGCAACTAACAACAACAACAAACTCTGCACACTCGCTAAAGGAATGGCGGTAAGTCAAGGATGTTTCCTTCCTGTGTGTTACCTTCTTTCTAGTTCAGGCAACTTTCTTGTCAGCTTTCCTTGCTTGGCACACAATGAGAAAGGATTATACCACTTAGGAGTAATCAGGGAGAGTAGCAAGATGGCCCTGCCTATTACCTCCCCTGACTCAGCCGTAATAATCCATGTTTCGAAGAGAAAAGTGTTGTGTCTATTTCCTTCCCAGGTTCTGCTCTCAACAGTTTTGAGCGATCCATCAAGGCACCTGAAGGGAAAATCACAAAGGTTAAGGGAACTCTTAAGCCCTGGGCAATTTTTGCCTTTCATTTCTAGACTGGTTAAAACAATTGAAGCTCTTTTCTAGCTAAGTCTTTGGATGCAGTGGAGATGGAGGAGTAGAAAGTGGCAAGCAATTACTGTCCAATTACAAAGGGTGTTTTTGTTTTGTGTTGGCTTGCAGGTGTGGGTGTTTTTGAGCAGCAGGAGTAGCCCCTGTGCTGCGGGATGAGTGGAAAAGGGCCCAGCGGAGTTACAACAGACTGACAAAAACAGGCGTGATGTGGACATCCGCTAGATAAATCGTTTATTTTGTGTTTTCTCCATTGGCCTTTCCGAATGTAAAGAATTACGGGTGGCAGGAGGCCAGGCCTACTTAATGAGACAAGCCAACCTGGAAAAAGCTGCGTTAAAATCCGTCTTTCCGTATAATCGCGGATTGTTTCCATCTGATGG
The DNA here is from genome assembly GCA_023653725.1 of Bungarus multicinctus. Taxonomy (NCBI): domain Eukaryota; kingdom Metazoa; phylum Chordata; class Lepidosauria; order Squamata; family Elapidae; genus Bungarus; species Bungarus multicinctus. The sequence goes on along the minus strand of CM042848.1, from coordinate 80,333,477 downwards.
CTTTGTACAATTGTTGGGTTCATGATCAATCAATGGATCGATGAAAGGCATTAAAAATGGCAATCACAATAACCCCCCTAATCTGAGGGCTAAACGCTGACCCGATAAGGAGAAAAATGGGCTGCGTTGAAGACCCCCGTCGATCTAGAAATGCAGCAGATCAGGTAGCTACGGTGGACCGTTATTTATTTCTTACTCTGCCTTCAAGTTATTTTTATAGCTAACTCAAGGTGGGCAAATGTTATCTAACATTCCTTCCTCCTCCCCCCGAAACCACAACAAACTTGTGGGGGTGAAACTGGCTCAAGGTCAACTCTCAGGCCTAAGGCGGGACTAGTGCTGTGGTTCACCGGCAGCCGGTGCGAACGGCAGAGGTATCGGGACAGTGAGGACGAAACGGAACCAGTCCGGGAGTCTGGAGAGGACTCAGATGTGGGTCCTGCATCCAATGCAGGGATGAGGCCGGGACCATCTGGGAGTGGGGTGCTGCCTCTCGAGCCTCCGGAGTCTGGAAGCAGCGAGGCAGAGGAACAAAGGGAGCCTGTTCCCGGTGGATGTGTGCGCAGAGCTGCTAGAAGGCAAGAGCAGCTGAAACCAAAGGAGTAAGGCTGGGAGGTGACTGCCCCTCCCATAAAGGATAAAAGTCAGCCCTCGGTGGCGTGCTCTTTGCAGGAAGCCACGAAGTTCATTAGATTCTGATTCCTCATTGAAACCGTCCAAACTCTGGTTTGTCTTTGCTGAAACTTCTATCGGTTTATATTCTAATTAAGGGGACTTCTGTTTCTTGGCGGCCTTCTAAAACCCTGAAAGGCGTGAGCTTATCTCAGAGAATTGTGTCTAATGAGTTTTGGCTGGGAATGCAAAAGATTCCCAGCATCACATTAAAAAAGGTTTGATTTTACACTCAGTTTGTGTTTCCTTAATTTGGACGAAGCCTGGGTCAGAACAACTAGAACTCTTGGTCTCCTGGTGATTGGCCCAATGTCACCCAGCCAGCTCTGATGCCTTAAACAGGATTCGAACGTGATTAGAACTCAACACTCCACAGATTTCTACCCTGGTACCTTCCCTGTAGACCAAACTAGCATTCTCTTCTGTTCTGTTCCATTCCCTTTCCTATCTTCTCTCTATTCTGTTCTGTTCTGTTCTGTTCCGTTCCCTTCCCTTCCTTCATCTAATTTGTTCTGTTCTGTTCCCATCCCTATCTTCTCTGTATTCTGTTCTATTCTGTTCTGTTCCCTTCCCTTCCATTCTATCTTCTCTCTATTCTGCTCTGTTCTGTCGTTCTCTTCCCTTCCCTTTCCTTCCTTTTCATTCCATTCTATCTTCTCACTGTTCTGTTCCCTTCCCTTTCCTCCCTTCCCTTCCCTTTCATTCTATCTTCTCTCTCTATTCTGTTCTGTTGTTCTCTTCCCTTCCTTTCCATTCTATCTTCGCGCTGTTCTATTCCCTTCCCTTCCTTCCTTTCCCTTTCCTTCCATCTTCTCTCTTTCTATTCTGTTTCATTTCATTCTCTCTTTTCTCATTCCACCATTCCATTCAGATCGGATCTGTTCAGTTCGCCTCCATTCTATTTCATTGTCTCAGTCTAGGAAAAGTTTCCTGAAATCCATCTAAAACTAAGTAGTTCCAAATATAATAAATCTTCACATTAAGGCAACAAATGTTTAATATTCTTATTTTGGCTGACACTGCAGAAATATCCTCGAAGGGCATCTCAACGTGCACTCCATTAAAATGTTCATGAAGAAAATCAACAAAACATTTGCAAAGGAAGGGAGGAAAAAAAAATATGTAGAAGAAAACCTTTTGCTCTGAAACTATTGGAACGGATACAGCAAACAAAAGGCAAGATAATCCATTAATATTTAATTGCCTATATGTACACACTAATAAGCTGGAAATCATATTTTTACGCTCAGTAAAACTAATCTGCAGTTAATATCTGTTGCCTGTCCAAAACTACATTTTATCAAGGGCAAAGCACTTTTTCAGGAAGAGGTTCCTTGGATATTAAAACTTTCTCAAAGAGAGAAAGCAAAAGCAGATTGGCGGTGCAAAGAAGAGAAAAATGCAATATGGACTGCTGACCATTTCTAATATTTGCCAGCGCAAATATCCCATAGTGATACACATTAGAAATTATCTTTCAGACAAATATTTGTCAATCTTTTAACAGAGGGGTCTCAAAACATAGCAACCTTAAGGCTTGTGGACTTCAACTCACAAAATTCTTCAGCTAGCACTGAGGAATTCTGGGAGTTGAAGTCCACAGGTCTTAAGATTGCCAAGTTTAAAAACCCTTGCTCTAATGTTTGAATTTAAAAGTTACTATTGGTCATCCAAACAGAGCTTCAACAAGCTTTTCAAACTGACGGGTACATAATTAAAGTCAATGCCCAAACACAATAGATTATCTAGATCAGAGGTCCCCAAACTTGGCAACTTTAAGACTTGTGGACTTCAACTCCCAGAATTCCTCAGACAGCTGTCTGAGGAATTCCGGGAGTTGAAGTCCACAAGTCTTAAAGTTGCCAAGTTTGGGGATCTCTGATCTATATTTTGATGCTCAATCGACGCTAGCAAACAGTGTAGACACACAGGAGAGAATATTTGCTCTGGGTTGAACTGTGGGCTCCATGGTGTTCTCAGAGCTTGGCTGTTAACCAAGTTGTAACAACCAGGTTAAGAATCTGAGGCTTAATTGAAGAATCCTTGAGGCTCTCTGAGCTTGGTTGTTTTCTTGAAGACATTTCATTACCCAATTAGGTAACATAATCATTGTTAGAAGGGATTGGGATTTGAAGAGGGAGGAGGAGGAGGAGGACTGTGAGGTCCTCACTGCTCCCTGAGCTTTTGTTGTTGTTGTTTTTTATTTGCATTTATATGCCGCCCTTCTCCGGAGACTCAGGGCAGCTTACAGTCTATGGAGCACCATGCCAAGTGCTCGGCAATAGCCTTAATTCCATTGTATATGCCTGCTTATTAGTAGGGCTTTATCCAGCTAGATAACATCATCAGTATTAGTAAGGAGTGAGGTCTGCTCTCAATTTATATTCTAGTGGCTTTTCCTATCAGAGTTGGTAGGATGGCCTTAGAGGTTCTTTTGAGGCTTAATTACATCAATATTTAAGTATAAACTGTGCTTTTGCAAATTATGGGTGGGAATTTTTTTCTGGCACATCACTGCCTGTATTGGATAAACTCTTCTTACTATGGAGTCCTTGGTGCTCTCTGGACAGTGCTGGCAATGTTAACTAATTGAGCCATGAAAAATCTGGAAGGAAAACAGTCAAGTTCAGAGAGCATCAAAGTTCAACCATCAGCTACAGCTATTCTCTTCTTAGTACATTTATTGCCAATGTTATGATGCTGATGCACCCTATACCCCCCCTCAATAAAATGCCCTGCTTATTTGCAATGTAAATGTAATTGGATGCAGAGCAGCTGAAATTGCCATTTGGTGAGTAGGAACATCGCTATAAACGGCCACTCTCTGTGCAATTTTAACCTATGGCTTAATGCAGTTTTTCCTAGAGACTAGTGCAGTTAGTAGGCAGTTATGTTTCAATACTTATTTTTATAAAACACAACTCTGGCCCTGGCTTGTTTCCTGATGGCCACGGGAGGAGTGGTGATGTTGCTGTACCCTCCTTCTGGGAGAAGGTACCCCCAAACATAACCCCACTGGGTTTAAAATTTAATGGGTAGGCTGCTGTGTGGCATGGATCCTGCTCCTCCTTCTTCTCCTTTTCCCCTTCCCCTTTCTCCTTCTCCTCTTCTACACCTGTCCTCCTTCTCCTTTTTCCCCTTCCCTCCTTCTCTTTCCTCCTCCTCTTCCACCGCCTGTCCTCCTCCTCTTCTCCTTCTTCTTCTTCCCCTTCCCCCCTCCTCCCCCTCCTCCTCTTCCACCACCTGTCCTCCTCCTCCTCCTCCTCCTCTTCTTCTTCTCCTTCTTTTCCTGCAATTGTAAGGGTCCACTTTTTGGATCATTGAATGCCACTTTGCATGGTCAGCTGGGAAGAGAGCAAGGAAGGAAAAGGCAGGAAAGAGGGGAAGGAAAGAGAAAGGAGAATGAAGAGGGAAGGAAAAAGAAGGGAAGGGAGGGAGGGAGGGAGGGAAGGAGGAAGGAAGGTCCTGCCTTAGCCATCAAGAAACTTCTCTGGAGGACTCCTCGCCTTCCTCTGCTGGAGACAAGAGGTAACCCCCCAGCCCTGGCCAGACTACCGCAGATGACCCCGACACGAGTGATGTCGAGCTGGCCACGCCTACCCTGGCCATGCCCCTCCCCCCGAGGTCAAACACAACCCTGATGTGGCCCTCACTGAAATTGAGTTTGACACCCCTGCACTATAGTATATGAACAGCATAAAATAACACTTTTAATGTGTCAATGAGGAGTTTTTCTTTGCTTGGTAGTTGAGTGGTAGCTCAGCCGTTCTCCTACATCTGTGTATTGATCCAGGCAAAGCATTTGAAAGAATTTATACTAAGAAAGATTTGTTGGCTTCCTTAACAGGAAGGGATCCCTTTACATTGCCTTCTGAACATCAAAGTTTTCACTTTGATTAATGAGTTTAGAGCAAGACACACACACACAAAAGACCTCTGATCGGTTGACTGTGTAATTCGTGATAATGGAGAGAAATAAAGCTGAATTTGGAACTGGCTGGGGGAAAATCCACAGACTCTCTTTTGTGCTGTGTGGTGTAGCAGTGTAGAGCACTACAGGGTTTGTCTTATAATATTAGGCGATCAGTCAGAAAACAATTTGATCATTCTCCACTCCTGACAAGCTACTACTCTTAAAATGCAAACAGAATGGGAATGGGTGCCTTGAGGCTATAGCCATGAATATGTATTTTCTGAATGTTGCTTTGCCAGAGTACACAATAAACTCCATTAAATAGGCCAGAGTTATTTCATAGCTTGCTGCAAAAAAGCAAAAATGGAGTTCCCACCTGATGTTAACCATGGCTCACTTAAACATGGTTTATTGAGTAACCTACGAATGGTAGGGTTTACGTATTGCATTAAACCGTAAGCTACTGCCCACAACTCGCAACTACAGGTAGTCCTCGACTTACAACCACATCTGAGCCCCAAATGTATACCGCTAAGTGAGAAATTTGTTAAGTGAGGGTTTGCCCCATTTTTACGACTTTTCTTGTCACATTTGTTGAGTGAATCACGGAAGTTGTTAAGTTAGTCACACGGTTGTTAAGTGAATCTCGTGTCACCTTTGGAAGCCATATTGAGACCAGATGCTCCCACGCTGTCACATTTTGAGCCTGGAAAAGAGGGAGGGGGGAATTTCTGGGAGTGTATGGAGTTAGACATAACAACATTCTTTTTCTAATTCAAGGTCATGTTATTTCTGCACCTGGGTGAGAGGAGGGGTTCGGAGGGTGATTGGGGCATATGATGTGATGATGGGTGTAGGGGGGTGGATTTGTAGTTTTTACTTATTGCAAGGAAACCCGGAACTTTCAGATTCGGGATTCCCCAGTTGGGCCAGTTTACTACCCAAATAAAACAGAACTTTTGAGAAGGTGTTTGTCTCGGAGTGATTGGTTGGAATGAAGTTTCCTGGAACGCTGACATCTGGCTTCCCTCATTGACTTTGCTCGTCAGAAGGTCGCAAAGGGGGAATCACGTAACCCCGGGATGCTGCGACCGTCATAACTATGAATCAATTGCCAAGCCAATTTTGATCATGTGATCGTTGATCATGTTACAACGATCGTGAGAAAAACAGTCGTAGGTCACTTTTTTCAGAGCTGTTGTAACTATGAATGGTTGTAAGTCGAGGACTACCTATACGCCTTCATGAGTTTTTTTATAGGGATTCTTCATAGGTTTTTTTTAAAAGGGTACGGTGGTACCTCTACTTACGAAAGCCTCTACCTACGAAACGCGTCTTCGAGAAAATATCGTCTCTACCTACGAATATGTTTCAAGATACGAAAGGCTTTCCTGGAAAATGGCGCGTCCAAGCTGCGCTGCCATTGGTTATCTTCCTGGCATGTCTTCCTGGCTAGGAGGGATCTGTGCGCATGCACCGCGCCGTGTTCTCAGTCTCGCGCTAGCAATCCAGCAAAGCAGGAAGTAAGAACGAAGAAGTACAGTTCGGGGGCTTGGAATGGATTAGGATATTTACAGGTAAAATGTGCCTCTACTTACGAAATTTTCAGGTTACGAAACGGCTTCCGGAATGAATTAATTTCGTAAGTAAAGGTACCACTGTATTCTAAAATTGTAAGCCAAAACCACCCTACTGAACCTTAAGGATAAGGCTATCTTTAACAGGCGTGGCTCTTATCAGACAACATCCCAACAGTCATTGAAAATCTGGTTATTTTTTCTCAGACCTTGGGGACAGGTGGGTGATGAACCTCTGTAAAATTTTATTTTGTTGGGTTCTTTTTCTTCCGGATGCACATTTCTTTTATAATTTTATTAATCTATCTAATGTAAAGCACCCGAAAATAAGTCATAGGGAGTCGGGAGCGTTTAAAATCTAGGTAATTAAAATAGGAAATAGAAGATAGAATATTCTTTATTGGCCAAGTGTAATTGGACGCACAAGGGATTTGTCGCCGCGGCAGGATTTCTCAGTGTACTGTTGGAAGTTAAAACCCACCCCTCTCCTCGAACAATGAAATATTTTTAGGATATACTAAAAGGACAGAATATTTCCCCTAAAAGAGAAGTATAAACTCAGAGACGCAGAAACTCAGCCCCCACCCCAACCTTTGTTAATGGGCCATTAACGCCTGGGCCAGTCTATTCTACATAACAAAGATCTACCTCTTTCAGGCAGAGCCATTCAATTGCCCTTCATTGCACCACTCACCAAGTTTCAACCAAACTTAACACACAACCTACAAAGCTACCTATGATCTCTGATAGCAACCAATCAGAATACTCTTCCTGTGCCCCAGGAAGTTCAAACCCAGCAAGGGTATAAAATCAAGGGATTCTTAGCATCTCTTCCCTTTTTCTTCCCCCAAGAGCTCCAACAGGTGTGATCCTGTTCATCAATAAACCTTCTTTCCAAGCAACTTCCATGATTCCAGTGTTTTTTGTTTTTTTCCCCCACTTGGAACTGAACCCAGAAGGATATTTCTTCCAACGACAGTCCAAACGACAAAGTGATAAACCGTAAGATACAAACAACAAGGTGATATAATAATGAGTAATGAAAACTATCGTGATGCTTAATACAGAGTCCAATAAAACCACCCATCCTGCTTTCCTGTTCCACTGCTAATCATTCATTTTAGAGAAATTCTGCGTCCTTGTCTCAGATGTAACAATCTGTGCCCCCGGCCACTTTTAATTTCACACACCCGCTCTTATGTATTTCTGCTCCTTGCCTTGGTTTATTTAAGTAATCCGCAGGAAATATGGCACTAATGAAAGTTAAGCCACAATTTAAATGCACAGTCAGAACACAATGGCAGCGACCACTTTCAGCTCGGCAGCAACCAACGTACTGTCTTTTTCTGTCTTTCGCATGCCAGAGATAAGCATTTATCCCTAAAAGCTGAATTGAACCAAGTAAGTAACTATAAATATTTCAGGAGCATTTTACTGTTATTTTTGGGGGGGGGAGGGGGGGGGAAGGGGAGAGGAATTGAGAAATGGAGAAATGGCAAAACGGTAAGGTAGCTTTCCCAGTCATTTGCAGAATAGAGAGTTTGCCCAACACTAACATTGCAACTGCTCAGCTCATCACTGTGTCAGTCAGAAGTTCTTCAGATCTTATGGAACTTTCTTGGTCAACCCTCCTCCTCCTCCTCATCTATTACATTTCTATTTGATCTTTATTTTGTACAACTTAAAAGAGGTATACATAATATTCCACCCTCGAGCACAACAGGCTCAAAGTCAGCTTCGACACCTAAAGGAGGTAGAAACTAATCAAGGAGAGAAGCAAACTGAAATTAAGGAGAAACTTCCTACAGTGAGGAGAATTAACCAGGGGAACACAAGTTGTGGGTGCTTCATCACTGGAGGTTTTCAAGAAGCGACTGGGCCCTTCCAGCTCTCTTCTTTTTTTTATTTAAAAAAAAAGCTTTATTAAATACAAAAAATTAAAATATACAAATATACAAAAGCAAAAAATAAAATATACAAATATACAAAAATAAAATATACAAATATACAAAAGCAAAAAATAAACATCACAACACATTCTATAGTAAAACTAATCATATTTTTCTCTAATACATTTTGATAGTGATTTGACTATCTCATAAGAAGTATTAAATGGCAGTTACTTCCTATCTCTTATAAACTACCTGTTATCTATACTACGTAAGACATAATAGTCTATTATTATTACTGGATTATAACTATGTGTTTTTATGGATAAGTCCTTTCTATAACTTAATCAAAGAAAAAGAGGCATAGAACTAATCTTTATAAATTCCTATCCTTTAGTATATATATCATAATATGTTTTGTGGGTTCATTATTTCCCCTTATTTTATACATTCTTTTTTTTTATGCTCTATCCAATCGTACCATTTATCCCAAATCAAATAGTATTCAGAATCATCCTTTCCTTTTAATTTTAGTGTGAGCTTCTCCATTTCGGCGCATTCATAAATTTTCTGAATGATAAAGATATGTTGGGCATTTTCCAGTATTGTGCCAGTGAGATTCATGCCGCTGTTAATATACAAATAATCAAATACCTTACTTTCAGGGAATAGTCCCCTTTAATAATACCCAAGAGGTACAATTCAGGTTCCCACTCCAATCCACCTTGGATAATTTCCTCTATCCATATTTTAATCCTAATCCAGAATTTTTTGACCTCTGGGCATGTCCACCAGAGATGGAAGAAAGTACCATGATTTCCCTTACATTTCCAACAGGTCGGGTTTACTGTTGGATACATTTTTGCCAATCTAGAGGGTGCCAGATGCCATCTATATATCATTTTATATAAATCTTCCAGCTCTCTTCTGATTGAGAATGATAAATCAATGCCCCAGTTTCTAGGCCAACATTTTTATTTATTAGTATTTTGATACGTTTTTCACATTCCTAAACTGGCCTCAGACACTTGGCAACTGACTCATATTTATGGCAGTTGCAGGATCCCAGTGACTTTCTGACAAGCAAAGCCAATGGGGAGGCCAGATTCACTTAACAACCACGCGATTAATTTAACAACTGCAGTGATTCACTCAACTGTGTAAAATCGTAAAATGGGGCAAAACTCACTTAACTGTTTGGCTTAGCAACGGAAATGCTAGGCTCAACTGTGGTCGTAAGCCGAGGACTACCTACAGAAACTCTTGCTAGGTCATCTGTAAGTACAAGAGAACTAACTCCAGGGGAAGAAAGCTTCATATGCAGCATGGATTGCTTGAATGGTTTTTCTGTGGATTGCTTTAATTATTAGATAAAATGACAGGGGATGAAGACAGAAAAGGCTGTTTGAATCGGGCAGCAAATTAATATTTTACTCCCCACACAGAGAATGGAAAATTGGCAACAACAAAAAAAAAGAATTCCTTGAGCTACAAAGCACCAGAGGTCTAATTTAAAGTTCCCAGCAGAAACATAATTAGTCAGCAGAAAGTTTCCTTTGTCTTTTAGAGTTTAATGTCTACCCGATTCAGAATCATCAATCAGAATTTGGTATCTTTGGAAGGTACTTATTTGTTTGTGGAGTCCTTGGGGCTCTCTGAGCTTGGTTGTTTCATGATCCAACTAGGTAACATCATCAGTGCTAGAAGGGAATAGGATTTGCAGAGGGGGCGGACTGTGGGGTCCTTGGTGTTTTCTGGGCTTAGTTGTTTGCTTGCAGACGTTTCATGACCGAATTAGGTAACATCATCAGTGCTAAAAGGGAGTAGGATTTGCAAGGAGGAGGAGGAGGAGTATTGTGGGGTCCCTGGTGGACTCTGAGCTTCGTTGTTTGCTTGCAGACGTTTCATAATCCAATTAGGTAACATCATCAGTGCTGGAAGGGAGTGTGGCTGTGTTTCTAGCATTCCCTTCTCGCATTGATGACATTACCTAGTTGGGTCATGAAATGTCTGCAAGAAAAACAACAAAGCTCAGAGAGCACCAAGGACCCATAGTTCAACTCTGAACTATAAATATTCTTCTGTATGATACTTGTTTTATTTAAAAGATTTTTATGACCACCCTCTTATGTATGAAAAATTTGAAGTCCCAGGCCTACGATTGAGTTTTTTCTGCGGGGTCAAGGATGGGGTTACTTTGCTTTGCTTTGCTTGCCATCCATAAAAGAAATTTCTCTTTGAAATTGTGAATTCTTCTACCATTGCCACACTATAAAAAGTTGCAGTCTGGAGTTTCACCTGATGAAGGTGAAGTTTGGAAGCCACGGTGAATTTTTTTTTTTTTTTCTCATCTACACACACCCTCACTTCAGAAAGCAGAAATCGTATTTCGAGAATATAATCGAAAAGCTATTTTTAAGAACAAGTCCCCAAAGAAATTACCTAAAGCTTCTGGCAGTACTTAACCTCAAAAATACGTATTTTATAATATATTCTAAAATCCCATTAAGAGATTTCAAAAGACTGAAGGGAGGGGGTTAAAAAAAAAAAAAAGCTAAAAGATAACGCGAGATAAAGGAAATAACATCACTTAGTGGTTTAACCAAAATACACAACGCATTGTTTCATTTGGTGGGTTTTTTTCCATTTCACTGAGTATACTTATTTAAAAAGAGACACAAGAAGTAAGCATTAGAAAAAAGCAAGCATGCTTGAAAAGGCTACGGATGAATTATATCTAACAGAACAAAGAAAAACACTTTGGGGAATCAACACGTAGGGGGAGAAATATCAGTCTGCACCTGATGGACTGTAAGAATCGCCTATATCAGTACCAGGAAGTGTCTGCAGACAACTGAAAGCAATTTCTTGGTGAACCTTAACTTACCAGTCCCAGATAGGAGAACGTGCAGTCAACTACTTATCACAATTGCCAGAAGGAAAAACTTTCAACTCTCTCTAGCAGATTGCAAGGGGAAAAGCTCACCAATTCACAAATCCAGCTGGGGGGGGGGGGGGGGGGGGGACAGTTTTGTACTTGGACCTAATTGCAGCTCAGTCCTTCTGATGGACCCAGCCGTAACAATTAAAGAGAATTGACAGAAGAGTTGGAAGGGGCCTTGGAGGTCTTCTAGTCCAACCCCTGCTCAGGCAGGAAAACCTGTGCCATTTCAGACAAATGGTTGTCCAGTCTCTTCTTAAAAACTTCCAGTGTTGGAGCACCCACAACTTCTGGTATCAAGTTGTTCCATTGATTAATTGTCCTGTCAAGAAATTTCTCCTTAATTCCAGGCTGCTTCTCTTCTTGGTTAGTTTTCATCTATTGCTTCTTGTCCTGCCTTCTGGTGCTTTGGAGAATAGGCTGACCCCCTCTTCTCTGGGGCAGCCCCTCAAATACTGGAAGATTGCTATCATGTCCCTCTTGGTGCTTATCTTCATTAAATTAGACATACCCAATTCCAGCAATATGTTTTAGCCTCCAGTCCCCTAATCATCTTGGTTGCTCTTCTCTGTACTCTTTCCAGAGTCTCCACATCTTTTTTAACATTGTGGTGATCAAAATTGGATGCCGGATTCCAAGTGTGGCCTTACCAAGGGATTATAAACTGGTATTAACACTTCATGTGAACTTGATTCTATCCCTCTGTTAATGCAGCCTAGAGTTGGTTTTAAGAAAGAAGTTGTTGAGAAAACTTAACAAGCTTTCCACAGCCAACTCCTCTATCCCAAGCTTCTTCCTGTTATTCATTTATTTATATCCCGCCTTTATAGTTTTTTTTTATAAGCCACTCAAGGCGGCAAACATATCCAACACGCCTTCCTCTTCCTATTTTCCCCACAACAACAACCCTGTGAGGTGGGTTGGGCTGAGAGAATGGGACTGGCCCAAGGTCACCAGTTTGGCTTTCATGCCTAAGGCAGGATTACAACTCACCATCTCCTGTGGATTGACCAAAAGTCACCCTGCCATCTTTCATGCCTAAAGCGGGACTAGAATTCACTGTCTCCTGAGGATTGATCAAAAGTCACACAGTCGACTTTCATGTCTAAGGCAAAACTAGAACTCCCAGTCTCCTGATGATTGACGCAACATCATCCAACCAGATTCCATACCTAAAGCAGGACCAGAATTCAGTCTCCCAGTTTCTATCTTGGAGTCTTAACCGCTAGATCAAACCAGTTAGACTTTCTAGAGATTATTAGCTAGAGAGTCACACATTATATTAGACCATTGCTTGCTTACCAATAGTTTATTTAATAAGTCATGTTAGGCTGGATTTGCACAGCATGCTAAACCATAAATTATATTTTTAATTCACAACTGTACTTCAGAAGGTGCACTACGATAAGCCAAAACCAAACAATTCAGATCTGAGTTTGAAAAAAAAAAAATTGAATCAAGCCAATAATGCACCATATGATCCCATTATGAAACTGCCCCGTGGCATATAACTATTTACAACTCAGTTCCATGGGAATTACGTTCCAATTTAACGTAAATACAACTTCAGCATCCGTAGATAGGTTTTTTTTTTAGTCAATTTCCCTCCTTCCTTCCTTTTTGCGAGTTGAACTTTCCAAAAGAAACAGCACAACAAAATACAGAAAACAAAGCATAATTTGTGACATTCAAACTGAGTCTCAATGACAGGATCTGGTGCCGCAGTTTCAAGAATAATCTCATTAAGTTGCAAGCAAAGTTTATTTTTTACCCCCGATTTAATGAGGCTGTTGAAGTTTTCAAAGGCAACCTTTTTGGTCTGATGCGTATTTACTCAAGAGAAAAATCAGCCACGTTCATTGGGGCTCGCTCCAAAACAAGTGTGTAATGGCGCTGCTGTCTTAATTGAACAGAGAAATCAGAGAAGGCAGGTAGACTCACTAATTTAAAGTTTTTGACAAGTTCTACCCAAGCAATAGCATTTGCTAAATGCCAACTACCTTGTTGCAGGATGCCAAAACTATTCCATCCAGATATGGACAAAAAAAAAGGTTAGATAACTAGTCGAAGGAGGGTGGGAGAATCAACAGGTTATATAAACCTACCTCGCTAGAGTTTAAAATACAGAACACGAAGTCCTCAATTTACAACCATAAAAGAGCTACCCATCACAGCCATACCTCAAACAACAAACAACAGAATAAGAGAGTTGGAAGGGACCTTGGAGGCCTTCTAGTCCAACCCCCTGATCAGGGGGGTTTAACAATTAACTGATCAGTTAATTGTGCTCACTCTCAGGAAATTTCTCCTTAGTTCTAGGTTGCTTCTGTCCTCGATTAGTTTCCACCCATTGTTCCTTGTCCTGCTGGAAAATAACAGAGTTGGAAGGGACCTTGGAGATCTTCTAGTCCAGCCCCCTGCTCAAGCAGGAGACACTAGTCTAGATGCCGATGTAACCATGTAGGGGGAAAAAACCAATCTAAAGCTGCAAAGGCAGAGAATTGCCATGAGAATGTGCTGGCTTAGAAATCAAGAGACAGTGAGTTCTAGTCCCACCTTAGACCTGAAAGCCAGTTGAGTGACTTTGGGCCAATCATCAGGAGACAGTGAGGTCTATTCTGCCTTAGGCATAAAAGCCCACTGGGTGATTTTGGCTCCATCATCAGGAGACAGTGAATTCTAGTCCCACCTTAGGCATGAAAGTGCACTGGGTGACTTTGGGGTAATAATCAGGAGATAGTGTGTTCTAGTTTTACCTTAGGCATGAAAGCCGGTTGGGTAACTTTGGGCCAATCACCAGGAGACAGTGAGTTCTAGACCTGCCTTAGCCATAAAAGCCCACTGGGTGACTTTGAGCCAATCACCAGGAGATAGTGAGTTCTAGTCCTGTCTTAGGCTTGAAAGACCACCAGGTGACTTTGGGCCAGTCACTCTCTTTCAGCCCAACTCAACTCACAGGGTTGTTGTTCTAGGAACAAAGAGAAGAAAGAGGGAGTATTATATATGTTTGCCTCCTTGAGTTACTTATAAAGTAATAAAGGCAGGATAAAAATCATTTTTAAAAAAACCCTCCACTGTTGCTCAATAATAAAGAAAGATGGAGCTAACTACCCTGACATCTTAGGCATGAACAAATGGAATGGAATTGGAAACTTTCAGTCAGATAATTGCCCATTCAGGACATTAAAAACAAAGAAAAATTTCTCTCCCTTTCATAGTCAATAGGATTAGAGCAAGAACACTACTTGGTTACACAATGCAATGACAGCATCAAATAGACTTTGCACATAATCCTTTAATATGACAATTATCCAAGTTTATGTTCCATCCAGGAATGCAGAAGAAAAAGAAGTTGATGATAGGGGCTGCTTTTTTGTATGATCAAGTTAAATTTAATATTAACAGAAGAACACAAAAGGAAGTTCTATGATGTTTCTGACTAGAGACCGAAAATTGATATTTAGAAATAAAGGAAAGGAAAAGCAGTGAGATCTCGTAGCCTAGAAAACTGAAATGAAGCATGACAGCTTATCTATTTCTGTCAACTTCAATGGTTCCTTTATAGCTAACACCATGTTCTAATGGCCAAGCAGCACCTACATTTATGGACATTGCTAGATGGAATAAACAGAAATCAAACTTTATTACTGATACATGGAGACATGGCCAGAGGCGGACAGGGAAACAGATCACGAGCTGCTCGTGTACAAGTTCCAATTTAAGCTAAAAAGAAGAAGAAAGTCAACCAGTGTTTGTGATATGATCTTGAGCACATATATCAACCATTTTCAAAGAGAACATCAAGAATCGCTTTGAAGTGCCCAAATGAAGGAGAGCCAGAAGAATTACAGAATGACTCTAAAGTTGTTAAGATGAAGGAGAAAAGAGATTATAAAAGATCAAGAAACAAAAAAACAACAACTCTCCAAAGTGAATATTACAGGTAAATCTTCAATTTACAACCATTCATTTAGTGACTATTCAAAATTTACAACCGGACTAAAAAACATAACTTATGATCATTTTTCACATTTATGACCTTTGCAGCATCCCCCATGATGCCATGATCAAAATTCAGACGCTTGACAACTTGTTCATATTTATGATGATTGCAGTGTCCTGGGCTCACATGGTCCCCGTTTGAGACCCTCTGACAATCAAAGTCAATGGGGAAGCCAGATTCTCTCGACAACCATGTTACAACTGCAGTTGCACTTAACTGCTGTGGCAAGGTCATAAAATGAGGCAAAATTCACTTAACAACTATCTTGCTTAGCAATGGAAATTTGAAGCTCAATTGTGGTCATAACCCAAGGACAAGCTGAATGTTTCTTTGCTTCATTGAACTGCAATCGCCCTTAGACTTGTATACCGCTTCACAGCGCTTTTCAGCCCCCTCTAAGCAGTTTACAGATCAGCCTCTTGCCTCCAATAATCTGGGTTCTCATTTTACCGACTTTGGAAGGATGGAAAGCTGAGTCAACCTTGAGCCAGTCAGGATCAAACTGCTGAACTGCTAGCAGCTGGCAATCAGCAGAATTAGCCTGCAATATTGAAATGGTATAGGGTTGCCTGCCTAAGCAGAGGGTTGGACTAGAACAGGGGTCGCCAACCTTTTGGACCTCAGGGACTACCAAACTCATAATTTTAGATCCCAGGGACCACTAACTGGTTCTGCGGGTGTGGCCTAATTTGTGGATGTGGCTTGGTGGTCATGTGACTGGCTGGGCATGGCTTGTATGTAAATATTATAAATATTTATATAAATATTGAATTTTTTTATAAAAAAAGAGCAACTTTTACCCAGAATCAGGCAAAGCGGGCAGGCAGATTCAGTTGCTCATAGAATCACAGATTCATTCAGAAATCTATCTATCTGCCATTGGCTAGCTCAGTCTGTCACATAAAATTTGCTTGCAAGCAAACTCATAAAATTTGCTAGTAAGCAAACTCACAAAATTAACTCACAATACACCATGTACGTAAATACTGAATTTTTTATATAAAAAAGCAACTTTTATCCAAAATCAGGTAAAGCAGGCAGATTGAGTTGCTCACAGAATCATTCAGTGATCTATCTATCTGCCATCGGTTAGCTCAGTCTCTCAAATTTGCTTGCCGTGAATCTGCCCTGAATTTGCTTGCAAGCAAACCTTCAGTCCTAAGGGAGGTTCACTGTGCTTATCTAGAAAGCAAGAAATCCAACCATTTCCTGCTTCCTAGCTAATCTAAATCTCCTGGCACAGCAGAACGGAACAGATGATGGTCGGAAAAAGGCAAAATAGCAAATTAGTAGTCAAGGGTAAGGAGTGAGTGGGCGGGGAGGGTTCCCGCGGGCCATGTGCGCTGAGCAGCCTTATGTTTCTGCACAGCCTGGATTAATTGCTTTGGGGGGGTGCTCAGGGGGTGAGATTTCTCTGCGGCCCACCAAAATTTTCTCACGGCCCACTAGTGTCCGCAGCCCACCAGTTGGCGACTGCTGGACTAGAAGACCTCCAAGATCCCTTCGTTCTATTCTATTTCTATTCTATTTCTATTCTATTTCTATTCTATTCTATTTCTGTTCTATTCTATTTCTATTCTATTTCTATTTCTATTCTATTTCTATTTCTATTCTATTCTATTCTATTCTATTCTATTCTATTCTATTCTATTCTATTTCTATTCTATTCTATTTCTATTCTATTCTATTCTATTTCTATTCTATTTCTATTCTATTCTATTCTATTCTATTTCTATTTCTATTCTATTTCTATTCTAACCACTGCACCACCATGCATTCAACACCAATCTATCCATCTATCCATCCATCCAATCTACATATGGCATATCATACGTGGACTAGCAATATAAATTAACATTTCAACTAGATTAGCAGGACCCAATAAAGTATAAATGTTAGAAAAATCTACCTTCAAATACCAATGTAACATCATGAAATGTTTTTAAGAAAAAGGATATCCCAGAATCTTTTATTTTTCCCATGAAAAAAAACTGTGAACAAGCCATTAGGGAGGCAGGAGATGTTGAAATAGACCGACTGCAGGTCGGCAAGGTTGTATGCTCTCCCCTCATTTATTCAAACGATATGCCGCATACATATTAAGAGAAAGGAGAATGGAAAAAATGAGCGCTGCTTTAAAACCAGAAGAAGAAACATCAATAACCTGCTGTACACACTCTCCTTGCTGAAAATGCAAAAGATTTGCAAGCTCTAGTAATAAAAAAGTCAAGGAGCACGATATGAGACGAAGATTAAATATAAGGAAGACCAAACTATTAATGACATGCAGGGCAACCAGCCTTAGGATGAACAATAAAGATATTAATGCAGGGACAGGGCTGTTTTTAGGAGGGATTATCAACAGTTAAAGGGACAAGCAGTCAAGAAATAGACTGCTAATTATTAATCAATCAGAATGGAGCTGGAATGGGAACTTGGAGGTCTTCTAGTCCAACCCCCTGCTCAAGCAAGAGATCTTATACTGTTTCAGACAAGTGGCTGCCCAGTCTTTTCTTTAAAACCTCTGGTGTTGGAGCACCCACAACTTCTGAAGTCAAGCAGTTCCACTGGTTAATTGTCCTCATTGCTAGGAAATTTCTCCTTAAATCCAGGCTGCTTCACACCTTGATGTGCTTCCATCCGTTGCTTCTTGTCTTGCAGACAGTAACTAGCAGATAGTAAAGCAGCCATAAAGGCCTTGAAAAGAGATGTACCTATACAGGTAGAGTCCTTGACTTATAGTACCTTGTTTAGTGACCGTTCAACGTTACAACCGCGTTGAAAAATATGACCATTTTTCACACTTACCATTGTTGCAGCATCCCTGTGGCCACGTTTATCAAAATTTGGACGCTTGGCAACTGGCGTGCATTTATGACGGTCGCAGTGTCCGGGATCACATGATCCTTTTCTAGCAAGAAAAGCCAATGGGGGAAGCCAGACTCATTTAACGACTGAGTTACTAACTTAACTGCAGCGATTCACTTAATAACTGTGGCAAGAAAGGTCGTAAAATTGTGCAAAATTCAGTTTTTAAAAATGTCTCATTTCGCAAGAGAAATTTTGGGCTCAGTTGTGGTCATAGGTCGAGGACTACCTGTACCCTCGATCCCACCCCATTAGACCTGATAGAGAAGGCATGCTGCGGATACCATCAGCTAGGGGCCTACTTTTGATGGGTCCCAGAAGACACGCCTTCTCCACCGTTCCTTATGGAACATTCTTCTCCCCAAAATCAGATTAGCTTCATCCTCTATGGATATTGCTGAAAGCCCTCAAGACTTGGGACGCCATTAGGCCTGGAGTTATCAGGGAACCATGGGAGATGCTTGGATAGCTGCCTTAGAGAGGTGGCCCATCTTACCCTCCCTTCTGATAAAGCAGAATGTATGTAGCTTAGGGTTGAAATGAGGGGTCCTTGGTGCCTCATTCAGGCGTTTCATGACCCAACTAGGTAACATCATCAGGTCTAGTAGGAGGTAGGGTTTGCTCTCAATTTATATTCTAGCGGCTTGTTCTAAGAGAGCAAACCCCACTCGCTTCTAGCACTGATGATACTGGAGGCTTTTAAGAAGAGGTTGGACAACCGTTTGTCTGAAATAGTATAGGGCCATGATGGCGAACCTATGGCACATGTGCCACAGGTGGCACGCAGAGTCATTTGTGCGGACACACGAACTCCAGACAAAGTTATCTCACTGCGCATGTATGCGCCTCCCAGCTGATTTTCAGGCCTTTTCGGGCCTGCCAGAGACTTGAGGGAAGCCTCTGCAGGCTTTGCAGGCTAAAAAATAGAAACACTTTCTGTATTTCCGGAAATACTAGAAGTGACGAAACAGGCCCATTTTTCGGCCTGCAAAGCCTTCAGAGGCTTCCTCAAGCCTCTGGCAGGCTGAAAAAGGTCTCAAACGGGCAAAAAATCAGCTGGGAGGCCCAGTGCAGGTAAGGGGGGTGGTGGGGGAATTGCGCACGCATGCACAGGGGGCAGGGGGGCCACATCCATTGCCTTCTGGGTGCTGACACGCAAGCGCGCACGTAATTTTTGGCACAGGAGCCCAAAAAGGTTAGCCACTACTGGTATAGAGTTTCCTGCTTGAACACGGGGTTGGACTAGAAGACCTCCAAGGTCCCTTCCAACTCTGTTATTCAGTTATATTACCCAGTTGGGCAACGAAATATCTGCACGAAAACAACCAAGCTCAAAGAACATCAAGGACTCCTCATCTCCTCTCTTTCATTTGATGGTAATGTATTTGTTTTTTGTAATATTTAATTCTTAATGCAGATTTTTATATGTTTTACATCAGTAGTTTTTATATCTGAGATTTCTACGCAATCGTTCTGAGCTGCCTAAAGTTGCTTTGGGCGAGATGGGCAGCTGTACAAATTCAATTAATAAATAAAACAAATAAAGGTCAGAACTCTATGGGCAATAGGTTTTTGTCCCTGGGACTTTCTAGGGGAGTGGAAGTTGGGCTTTGAAGAAGCAGGATAGAAAAAGCACTCGGTTTCTGAAGGCGACTCTTGAGCATAACACAGAGAGCCAAGGAAACAAACAAATAGATCATCAAAGAGTTCTGATTTGAGGCACAAATTACCATGTTCAAATTACCATATTTGGAATACATTATTATACAAAGACTCAGCTCTCTGGAGAAGAGTATAATGCTAGGAAAAATGGAAGGAAAAATAAGAAGATGATTGACTGACTAGAAAGGGAGATAAATCTAATTACAGGTAGACTTTGACTTACAACAGTTCACTTAGTGACCATTCAAAGTTACAACGGCACTGAAAAAAAGAGGAGGAGGTGGGGAGGAAGAACAGCTGGGGCCAGTTCCAGACGTGCATATGCGCAGAGCTGTTAGGAGAGAGGAACAATGGAGGTCAAGGAGTCGACTCAGGAAGCAAAGCACACATGGATGCTGAATGGCCCTTCCCTGGATGGGGGAATAAATAGAAGGAAAGGGGAGTGGTGGTTGTAGGAGACCACTGTTTAGATTTCTGGAGAGTTTGTGTTTCGTGCCTCAGAAACTGCTTGCCAGAACTTAATTTCCAGCTTTACCTTTGGGAGCTCATGGCCTGGCAATTATCTCAAGGAACTGATAAGGTCTGTTACGGCATTTAACTCTTGGAAGGACTTTTCGGTGGATGAATGCCATTAATTCACAGGCGATAAATAAAGAGGGGTTTTTCGGGGCAAGGAGTCTATTTCTTGTTCTGCTAAGGCTGGGTCAGAACAGCAGTGGAAATTTTCGTGGTCATAACTCGAACCTGTACCTATACGGTAACCGCCCCACTGCGGAGAACAATCCACGTAATCCACACTTCAAAGAAAGCGTAGGGATGGACCAGACGTGCCACCCCAATTATCTGTGCAAAACAGGTTATATCAGAAGACCAGAATTTAGGAGCAAAAAACTACATTCTGCAGAGAACAGATGATTCCGAAGAGCTACCAACTAATTAACCTTAAGAAGATAAAAGTCTCAAGTGTAGGAATAAGTAAGTCATCATTCTCAGGGGTTTTTCCGCCCCTCATCGGTACAATCGTTTGAGCACTGCAACAAAAGCATAACAAGTAGTCCTCAAGTTACAACCGTTCATCCAGTGACCATTCAAAGTTACAACAGCCCTGAAAAAAACGACTTAGGGGACCATTTTTCGCGCTTACAACCATTGCAGCATCCCCGTGGTCACATGATCAAAATGCAGATGCTTGGCAACCGGCTCATATTTATGACGGCTGCAGTGTCCCCAGATCACGTGACCCCCTTTTGCGACCTTCTGACAAGCCAAAGTCCCTGGAGAAGCCAGATTCCCTTAACAACCGTGTCACTCACTTAACAGCTGCTGTGATTCGCTTAGCAACTGTGACCAAAAAGGTTGTGGAATGGGGCAAAATTCACTTAACAAATGTCTCACTTAACAACAGAAATTTGGGGCTCCCTTGTGGCTGTGAGGGCCACCTGTAATTCAATTCCCTTCCTATTCTTTCAGTCTGGGAAGTTTACCACGGCCTTAATTCTTTGCTAAGCCCCTGAGCTCATAACAGCTTGTGTTTCGTGGCTATTGCAATGGCTATATTTTTCTTCGTTTGTGTATTTGTTTTGGGGTTTGGGGTTGAATATTCTAGCAGCTCCAGTTAAATCCAAACTCTCTTGCATCACCCGTCCTTCCACCAAAGCCTCATCCAAAGGCCTCATTTTGGTCCAAAGCTTTTGGCCTGATGTTTTCAGTGATTCACTTAACAAACGTGGCAAGAAAGGTTGTAAAATGGGGCAAAAGTCACTGTCTTGCTTAGCAGATTTGGGCTCCGTTGTGGTTGTAAGTCAAGGACTACCTATAGCCCTCTTTCAGCTATGTAAGTTATTCTGTTGTTCTTAGTTTTGCAAGCTTAAAAAGCATGTAAGACCTGAGTCAGGATTGGATCAGGAATTCATAGAGCCCAGTATCTCATCCCAATTGGCTTCTGGGGAGCCCATTTGCAGAACAAACCATCAGAGTTTCCATTTAAGGTTGCTCATCAGAAACAGGTACTTAAAAAGCACTTTGCTTCTGAAAGTTGAAGGTTATATAAAGGCATCGTACATCAACTTCACAAGCATACTTTTTTCCCTCCGCAATCCATCTCGTGCTTTTCTAAAAATCATCAAGCTGAGAGGCAATATCAATATATTAAAAAGCATCAAAGCTGCAGAGAACAGCACGTAAAAAGTGGAAAAGTGGAGTTCTGCTGAACTTGCAGGAGGTTTTGGTTGGGGGGGGGGTAGGAGGAGGAGGAGGAAGGGAAGCCTGTCTTTCATCCAAATGCTCTGTTGCCAGATTGCAGAAAATGGCAATGTTCTTTTTCCAGACTAAAAGTTTATGAGCAGGAGGGAGAGGGAAATTTCTCCGGAATCTTATCTTTTTGAGAGTGGTATAGATGGAATTGGCACTCAGAAAAGGTGACACTTCCACCAAGCACCGACAGGGCAAGCCACTTTTTTTTATAAACAGAGAGCAAATCCCACTCCCTTTTAACACTGATGATGTTACCTAGTTGGGTCATAAAATGTCTGCAAGAAAACAACCAGGCTCACAGATCACGAAGAACCACACAGTTCTCCTCCTCCTCCTTCTTCCCTCCTCCTCCTCCCCACTCCTCTTGCAGAAACAGCATTGGATAGAAAATTGCCCCCCCCACACACAATGTCAAACCTTGCCTTGCTTCTTGGAAAAAATACCTGGATTTGACCAGCCCACAATGAATCACAATGAACCAAATTGTCATTGACCATGGTATAGGTGCAGATACCCCCTATAAGTGGGGAAAAATACCATCACCAAAATGTGATTGTGGGGCCAAAAAAACCTACCTATCCAACATATAGAGACATAATGCCAAGATAAAGCCTATGGTGGCGACTTTGCTGATTGCCTGGCTGTGACAAATGAAGCAAAAATTATAGCTGTAACCTAGACGCACATTTACAATATTTTAGATTTTATAGTTCATATTTTGTATTTTTAACTCCTGTGTTTTTATCAAAACGTGATGTGAATGTGCCATGCAATAAATAAAACTCCTCCTCTTTCCATCTTCCTCCGTTCCTTCTTCCTTTTCCTCTTCTCCTCCTCCTCCTCCTCCCCCTTACAATCCTGTTCCCTTCTACCGTTAATGTTACTGTCAGCTTTGAAATTCAGTTGCCACATTTAATGGAAGGGGGGGGTGGAGGAGTTGAAAAGTTTAAGGTTATTCTGTGTGTCTTATTAAGAAATTCCAGTTGCAGTTAATTGGTTCTCGTGATTTATGAAGTGTAGAAGTGAGAGGAGAGAAGGTGGATTCTGTGTTACATGCGAAAATACTTTCACTTTGGGAAATTGCCTCAGACATACCAGATCTGTTCCTAAATAAATCAATTGGAGAGAAAATGTCTCGGAGCGATTGATATCATGGATACCTTCTGGATGCCTTACAGTTACCTAATCTAATCTGGTGATGAAACATCTTCAAGAAAACCACCAAACAGAGAGCAAATATGGACCCCATATTGATCCTTCAAACGTTTATCAGGTTTTCCATACCTTTTATCATTCCAGATATTCTTCATCTATATGACCTTTCACACAGAAAATTACTTCATGCAATGTGTAGAATTTACAGGCAATCGAGCCCACAATTTCTGTTGCTAAATGAGAGATTTTTTTAAGCAAATTTTACCCCACTTTACGACTTTTCTGACCACACTTGTTAAGCGAATCACCTCTGCAGTTGCTAAATTAGTAACATGGTTGCTAAGTGAATCTGGCTTCCAGAAAATGGACTTGATTTGTCAGAAGGTCACAAAAGGGAATTGCGTAACCTCTGGGACATTGCAACCGTCATAAATGTGAGTCAGTTGCCCAGCGTCTGGATTTTGATCATGTGACCTCAGGGTGGCTGCAACGGTCGTAAGTGTAAAAAACAGTCCCAAGACACTTTTTTCAGTGCCGTTGTAACTTAGAATGGCCACTAAGTGAACTGTTATAAGTCGAGGATTACTTGAGATTCGTACCCATCAGGTAGATGGTTTTCAAAGGAGACTGGAAAGTTGAAAGTGCATCAACTTTACAAAAGGTTTTTTTATTACAAACTAAGACACAAATATTTTTTTTAATCTTAATTTCACTGCAGAATCAATTCACCGAGGGACAACTGCTTTATTAAAAGCTGAGCAAAGGTCGAAAGAAACAGGTCTATTGCTCAATATCTTTTTCATTTTTATTTTTAGGGTATACACACTCCAGGTTTTAAAGCAACAAGGATCCCCTTTAAATTTCTACACTAGTGCTTTGCTACAAAACTATGTGATCGGGCTTAATTTTGGGGGAGGAAAATAAGGGAACTTTCTACCTCTGCCTACCAGCATCCATCGGTATTCATCTGGCTAGTGTTCTGTCAGTGTGTGAGCGAGCTGAGGGCTGTTTGGAAACTGAAGCAGTATTTGCTATGTGAGCAAGGAGACAGCAAGGGGCCTGGGCGTGGCTTAGCTCAACTGTTCTGTACTAAAGCTGCTTGGTGCTGTGAAACTGAAACTGAAACACCTCTCCTCTGCTTGTGTTTTGCATTTGGAAGAGATTTCTCTTCAGGTGGGGAGGGGGAGTAGAACTCCTTAGCATCAGAGCATGTTAATAATAATATAGGAAATATTAATGCTCTGATGATCATTTTGAAAAATCCTTTCTTATTGAGCCCCTAGAATCCAAGAGGAAAATGTGTGCCAAATTTCAAATTTGTAGGCTTTACAGTTCTGGATATTTTGTGATGATACATAAGTGGTATTTTGCTTTTATATGTATAGATTTATTTGTTTATTTATCATTAACTTTGGACAATGAAATTAATAGGTCAGCTTTCATTTTTGGTCAATTTCGCTCTCCAAGCTTCATAGGGTAAGCTCTTCAACTTGGCCATGCCCTGACAACAGACACCATGGGAACAAACATTCAGCTAAGAACTTATTTCCATCGATATTTTTTTTTTTTTTTTTGGTATTCTAAATGTCAGAAGTTATGAGATCAGTTTTCATTAACAGTTCTGTTGTGTAATATTTTGAGTTACATTTTCAGCGTAGGGGTGCAGCTAAGGATTAAGTTAGGTTAAACCAGGGAGGAAGGGGAAAAAAAACATTAAAAGTGAAAGGACTTCACTGATTCATCCTCAGCTCAAAATTCCCAAACATCATGTAACCAAAGGCTAATAATCAAAGGAGTCGTCTTCCAAATTTCCACAGCTAATTTCATCTGTTACCAAAATCAAAAGAAATCAAAAAGTATGACAGCTGTACGTCTTGGATTTGATCATGGCAAAGTTTAAACCTTCACTAGGATATCTAGCTGAGATTCTCCATCATCCAGGCCATGGTTGTCCCAAAGGTGCTTTTTCCAAAAGACAACCGGATTTTCTTGGGGTTTTTTTTTTTCCTTTGAAAACATTTCACTTCTCATCCAAGAAGTTCCTTCAGTTCTAACTTCAGTTAAAATGGATGAGAAGTTAAAAAAAAAAAAAAAAGCAAGGGGAAAAATAAAACAAGAAAAACCAGTTACCTTTTGGGGAAAAACACCTCTCAGCTGGAATCTTTATCTGGAATCTTACTGAGCAAGTAGGCACTTTAAATTGCTTTACCTTGTTCTTGGATTTAAAATAAGATAACTCCTTATACAGTCCTTTTTAAGGAAAGAGAGACATAATGCAAAAAATAATATACTTTGTATGTACAAATGTACGTATACCTATACACACACACAAACACAACTAAAAATACACTAACTTGGAAGCTTGTCCACCCAAGGATTAAATATCCAGAAACAAACTGAGCAATGTAATATATGCAGTATAATACAGTGAGACATGTACAGATCTATACATTGGAAAAACAAAACAACCACTTCACGAATACATGGCACAACCTAGCAGAACAAACCCATCAGGACTAGATTCAGCAGTCCATCTGCATTTGAAAGACAAAGGCCGCTCTCTGGAAGACAGCAAAGTCCAAATTTTGGATAGAAAAGACCACTGGTTTGAAAGAGGGGGGGGTATAAGAGGCCATCTGTGTTAATATCCCTCTCTCAACAGAGGAGAGTGGAAATGACATCATCTATCTCTGTAGTCTGCAACACAGTCCTTTCAGCAGTTCCAACCCATTTGCACTAGTCACGTGACTCTGAAGACACAGATAAACCTCCAAATGGCCTCAACAACTCTCAGAAACAGTACTAACGAACAGATAACTGCAAGGAATATAAATCCTTCCATCCTCCACCCATTCCATCAGAACTGAAGAAGCTTCTTGGGTGACAAGTGAAACGTCTTCAAGGAAAAACCAAGGAAGTCCAGTTGCCTCTTGAAAAAGCACCTTTGGGACAACCAGGACCTGGATGACTAAGAATCTCCATGGACACGTATACATAAAATATGTATAAATGTAGCCGATTCTCAGACTATTCTTTTGGATAACACAATTCATCTTGAAGAGCAGGAAAGAAAACATTTAAACTCTCCTTCTAATTTAGTAAGAAAATATGGACAGCTGAATTATTCTGGGGAAGGATTTTTCCCAGGAAAGATTAATAATTTGTATGACGCTCATAAATTATTCTCAGTACAAGTCAAATCACCCAGCGGAGACAGAAGTTTGTATCTGTATTCCAATAACTCTTTATTTATATCCTATTATAACACATGTAGGCACTGTATATTGATTTTACTTACAGCAGAATATCAGACACCTTTTCTTTCTTCTTCTCTTTGGGAAATCTTTATTAAATTTAAATTATTATAATCAGAATTTCTGATATATTTAACCAAGCCTGGAGTTCTAGCTTTGATAGATTTATTTTAAAAATCGTGTTCCCTGCCTCTTACCTTGGAAGAAGATAGATATATTCATTAAGATACCTGAATTTAGCATTTCTGCTTTACTGAATTCCCAAATTTAAACACAGCTGAACTTCACGAGCACAAATTAAATTATTCTAACCCGTCTACTTTCGTAAGTAAGAATCTCTGTGCAAACCCTGCCTGTCAGCATGAATTTAGCCCAGCAAAAGCCTGCGATCACAAGTGCCATACCATCCACCAACGTTTTTTAAAACAATGTTAACACAACAGATACACAGTGCAGATGGAATGTCATAATACACCCCGAGTAGGCAGGAACAGCAAATTAAGCAATGCTAAAACAACAAATGTGGGGAAAGTTGCAGCCTACTCACAAAACATAGCCAGCATAGATAAAATCAGTGAAATGCTACTTTTCCTCTAAAGTACCAAAAGTAACAACAGGCAAAAAGTCATCACAGCACATATAGTCATCTTCAAATGGAACAACAGTTGAGCTTCTATCAAAAAGCTGTGTATCTGAAGCTCAATCCTGCTTACAGTCAGCCTTCTGCCTTGCAAATCAGAATTCCTTCTGGTAGCTGGATAGCTACAGAAATTTTTCTAATGTAGGTAGTCCTTGACTTCCAACCATTCACTTAATGTCTCCATTTTTTTATTAATTTCTGAGAGGAATTCTGGGCGTTCAAGTCCACAAGTCTTAAAGTTGCCGGGTTTGGAGAGCCCTGATCTAAAGCTTAGTAGACAGGGCTACTTTTGAAGATGATCAGAAACTTCAGAATCACATTAATTTTGTGGGGATTGTATTTGTTACCAATAGACATGTGGGTTCAATCTGCTGTTTAGAACCTATTTGGCTTTATGGCTCAGGAAGTTGTGAAGTTTTGTTTCCTGTGGTGCTGTTTTCCCTGATCAGAATCTATTTATCCTTTAGAAGTGCTTGGCCGGTGTGCTTAAGATTCCCCTTACTGAGAGGAATGGGGGTTCAGAAAAAGCCTCTTTTTACATCCAGCCTGACCTATAGAATATTCTCCCCCACCCCCCACCCCCCATATCCTGAAGAGAAATGCTGTAGTGGTGCCTTCCTGCACTGGGCAGGTTGGGCCATGTAATTTCTAAGTTCCTCTCCAACCACAACATTGCACGATTTCATGCTATTTGAAGGAATTCTTATTGCTATATCAAATGCATTGTAGCTGATCTCAGACTAAGAGTTGGGAATTCAATTTTCAATTTTCCTCAAAAGATCTCATTTTAGTGCTGCAGATTTTGAGCCTCCTTAGCTCTGATTCACAAAATCAATCTGCTCCAATTGGCCAAGGTGGCTTCTCCTCGTTGGCACAAATGAGTAACACCTTTCTGGTACAGAATCTTACTGTTTCCCCGAAAATATGACCTATCCTGAAAGTAAGCCCTAGCTCAAGTTTTACACGTGCGCCCAATATAAGCCCTACCCCCAAAATAAGCCCTAATTAAGATCCCGCCCGCTCCAGAGTAGACGGCTAAAAATTAAGCTAGGGTGAGGATTGGGGGGTGGGTGGAGCTGCCCTACTACTTACTTTTGGACAGTTGTAGCCAGGCCTTGCACACCCCGACACCTGCCTGGTCGGCCCATTTCTTCTGCAGCCAGCAAGGCTGGCAAGGGTTTCCTGAAGGCCTCTGGAGCTGAGAACAAAGCTTCGGATTGTTCCTCGGTGGAGGATCAAGAGCTTGGGTGGCACAGTGGTTAGAGTGCAGTACTGCAAGCTACTCCTACTGCAATTTGGCAGATCGAATCCCACCAGGCTCAAGGTTGACTCAGCCTTCTATCCTTCCGAGGTGGGTAAAATGAGAACCCAAATTGTTGGGGGCAATATGCTGACTCTGTAAACCGCTTAGAGAGGGCTATAAAGCACTATGAAGCGGTATATAAGTCTAAGGGCTATTGCTATTGGCTGCACAGGCCTTCAGGAAAGCCTTGCCGGCCGCTAAAGAAGTTTTTGAAGGCCTCTGACAGCGAAAAGGAGGCCAGGGACGATGTGCGCAAGTGAGGTTAGTCAGTAGATGACATCCCCCCAAAATAAGACCTGGTGCCTTTTTGGTGGCAAAAAAAAATATATAAGACAAGGTGTTATTTTTGGGAAAACACAGTAAGTTTATTTTTAATTAACATATAGATTAAGCCATCCTGCAGATATTCCTCAACTTATGATTACTGATTTAGCAACCATTTGAAGTTACAGTGGCACTGAAAAAAGTGACCCCACCATCACATGATCAAAATTCAGGCTCTTGGCAACCAAAAAGCATGAATGCCGGTTGCAAAATCTAGGATCACCATTTAAATGACTTTCCCCACCTGGCTTCCGACAAGTCAAGTCAAGGGGGAAAAACCGAGTTCACTTAATGACTGTATGATTTGATTCACTTAACAACTGCAGTGATTTGCTTAACAACTTTGACGAAAAAGGTCTTAAAATTCGGCACAACACCACTTAACACCTTGCCTAGCAACGGACATTCTGTTCTCAACTTTAGTTATAATTCAAGGTCCCACTTGTACAGTCCCACTGTGATAAAAGTCTTCAGAAAACATTTCACTCTTCTTTGGCAAAATAAAACAGAACAGATTATCCCGGCACTCATCCTTCATGACAGAAGACATTGTGTTCTATTCGTCACTGGCTTCCTTCCCCAACTACTTGAAAATAGCTGACAGAGGATGCGTGACACTGCAAACTCAGGAGCATCACACATCAAGTACATTAATCAAAAGAAAAAAAGTTGAGATCCAACAATTTAATCCTGACTTTAATCAGCACAGAGCACAAATAGCAAATGACACTCCCTGGAAAGGCGTCAATGCATCTCAACCAGCCCCAAAGAAGAAAAAATGCTTTGTCAGATGCAAATATACAATAATTTTATATTCATCTGTTAAGATCTATATTCCACCTTTCCTCTGAAATTTCAGGATGGAGTTTGCAAGTACAGTGTTTCCCCAAAAATAAGACCCTGTCTTGTTTTTTTTTTGCCACCAAAAAAGGCACCAAGACTTATTTTCGGGGGATGTCATCCACTAACCTCACTTGCGTGCATCGCCCCCAGTCTCCTTTTTGCTGTCAGAGGCCTTCAGGAATTATGTATTCAGCAGCCACCAAGGCTTTCCTGAAGGTCTCTGCAGCCGATAACTGAGCTCCGATCTGGAGCTTTGTTATCAGCTACAGAGGCCTTCAGGCAGATGTCGGGGTATGCGAGGCCTAGCTACAATTGTCTAAAGGTAAGTAATAGGGCAACTCCACCACCACTCCCAATCCCAGCTTAATTTTTACCCGTCCACTCTGGAGTAGGCGGGATCTTAATTAGGGCTTATTTTGGGGGTAGGGCTTATATTGGGAGCATCTGTTTTTCGAGCTAGGACTTACTTTCAGGGTAGGTCATATTTTCAGGGAAACGGGGTACTCCCTCTTCCAATTTCCAAGCAACAAAATTGGAACACGGGTTGAGCTGAAAGTCCCAAAGGTACTTTTTCAAAAGGCAACTGGACTTGCTTCAGTTCTGCAACAGTTGTTAAGTGTGAGGACCAATTGTGGGTCACTTTTTTCAGTGCCACTGTAACTTCGAATGGTCACTAAACAGATGACTGTAGGCCAAGGATTACCTGTAAACATTCATAGCTCCTTTCTCGTTTGTATAACTAGTCCTTGACTTGCAACAGCTCACTGACCGTTATAACAGCACTGAAGTTACAATGGCGCTGAAAAAAATTACCGATGACCCTTTTTCACACTTAGGACTGTTGCAATCTCTCCATGATCATCTGACAAAAAATTCAGATGTTTGGCAACTGATTCATATTTCCAAAGTTTGGAGTGTCCCAGGGTTATGTGATTGATCACCTTTTATGACCTTCTAGTCATAAACTAAGTCAATGGGAAAGCCAGATTCACTCGGCAAACGTCTTACTAACTTAACATCTGCATTGATTCACTTAACAACTGAGGCAAGCAAGCTGGTAAAATGTGACAAGACTCACTTAACTAATGTTTCACTTAGCAACAGAAATTTTGGGCCCAATTGTGGTCATAAGCCGAGGACTACCTGTAATTGGCCCAAATTCTCTTGTGAGCTTCCATGATTTAAAGATGGGCCTTAAACCTGGGTCTCCGTTGTCCTACTACAACTCCTCACTAAAGATAGTCCTTTGGTTACACTCATTCATTTAGTGACCAAAGTTACACTACCAAAAAAAAGTGACTTCGACTGGTTTTCACATTAATGACCACTGTAGCATCCCCATTATCATATGATCAAAACTCGGGTGCCTGACATCTATTTATGACAGTTGAACTGTCCCAGAATCATTTGATCATTATTTATTTATTTATTTGATTTGTCAATCGCTTACAAGTTAATAGGCATAAGAATAAATGGGAGTAAGAATAACAGGAAATAGGTACGAGTAAATGGGGACAATAGGACAGGGACGGTAGGCACGATGGTGCACTTATGCACGTCATTTGTAATTTTACAGCTGGCTTCCAACAAGCAAAATCAATGGGCAAGCCAGATTAACTGAATAACTGCAGTGATTCCCTCAACAACTGTGTCAAGAAAGATCGTAAAATGGAGCAAAACTCACTTAACAGCTGTCTCACTTAGCAACTGAAATGTTGGGACTCAATTGTGGTTGTAAATCCAGGACTACCTATAATTGTAAATGGAGAGGCTGGCAGCTACAGAAAAGGACAGCCTTCAGATATCTTGGTCCCAAACTAATGCAGGTAGTCCTCATTTTATGAATACAGTTGAGCCCAAAATTCCTGCTAAGTGAGACATTTGCTAAGTGAACTTTGTCCCATTTTACACCCTTTCTTGCTACAATTGTTAAATGGGTCGCTGCAGTTGCTATGCTAGTAACACAGTCATTAAATGAATCTGGTTTCCCCATTGATTTTGCTTTCCAGAAAGTTGTAAAAGGGGGATCCCATGACCCCGCAACCATCATAAATATGAACCAGTTGCCAAGCCTCTGAAGTTTGATCATGTGACCATGGAGATGCTGCAACAGTCATAAGTGTGGAAAACAGTCATAAATCACCTTTCTTTCAGCACTGTTGTAGTTTTGAATGGTCACAAAACAAACAGTTGTAAACCTAGGATGACCTGTATACAGCTTAACATACTTAGCAGGATTATGGCTGTGGAGAAAAGTGGAGAAACCGAATTAATGTCGTTGTCCAAAGTTAACCAAAAGAGGCGTGCTAGGTGGGGATGATGGGAAGTGTAGTCCAAGAACCCTAATGGGCAGGATCAAATGGCCAAGCAGCTCCAAAGAGATTAAACCACAAATCATCCCCACCCACCCAAAAATATAGAGACTCTGCCTGATGTTTTCCAGATCTGGGAAGGCTGAGAACCATGGGGTCAGTAGTCCAATACTCTGGAAAAGGGCTACATTGAAGAAAACTAGTCCTGACTACCCCAGAGACGCCAAATATTTTGGAGACACCATCTGAGAGAAGCTTCCCTGTGAATAATTCCCATCTGGCCCTGACCCAGAGTCTCTCATTCCCAAAACACGCTTATCCCGGGTCTTTAACTAACCCACTTTCAGGGTTGCCACAGTATTAGGGTGAACCCTAAGTTAACCATATCCCGAAACTAGCTATTACGAGTCACGAGATCGAAGGCAGGCCCTGACTCGGGTCGTGCGAACGCTTCCCCGCGTCCCAAAGCAGCGAGTTCCCCCCCTTCTCGGTCCGCCTTGCTTGAGGAGGTGACGCCTTCGCCAGGACCCTCAAGCCCGCCTCGGAGGAAGGGCGGCCGCCGCTACCTGATGACAGAGATGAGCAGGCCGGAGGGATCCTTGCTTTTGCTCATCGCGCTCCTGTATCTTCCCGTCACCTCAGACGCCGCCATCTTGGCCGGGCCTACGCGCTAAGGTCGGCCGTGCCCCCCTTAGCGCTTCCTGGCCAATCCACGCGTCCGCCCGCCGCCCGTCGCCCTATCACCGCCGCGGGGAGGTGGGACGTAGCAATTCGCCTGACACCGCCTTCCCGCTGTGCACTCTGGGGCTTGTGGTTTCCTTCGGGAACACAGTTGAAGGCTACCTGCAGCGCCAGAAGGATGCTAGAACCGCCCAGGTGAATGAAACGAGTTTACCTGGTCCTTGCAAAGCTGAATATGGTATTAATGGGCCATTGCCTCCACCCCCTGTTGCTGTAGCAGACAGCTTCCAAGACAATAACATAGTTGGTTTCAGCTGTCACTATTGTCAGACTTGATGGTATTGTTGCAAAATGAATCATGGATGTTTTTTTTTTCTATGAAGAAAATAGAAAAATGGATTTGGGAATATGTACAAAAATGCTTCATGATTCTAAAAGGAAAAGTCGGTATCATATCCCCTTCAAAATAATAGGACAACCTCTTCATTTCTGATAAAAGTGATTTGGGCTTAATTATAATGATCATAATACCAGTATCTGTTTGCATTGTGCTTTGTGGAGTATCAAAAGGAGCTTGCAAGATAAAATGTGAGGTGGATGAATAGAGGAAAGACAGAAATGGAGAAAGGGAAAGTATATCTTTCATTATTTTTAGAATAACAATGATTTTTTTTATTCTATTTGGGATTAAAAGAGTGTGGGGCTTAATGGGAAACATGAATTTTGAGATTTCCTTTTGTTAGAAAGTTATTGTGGGGAATTTGCAGTTTAGTTTGCACCCAGCTTACAAGGAAGGGAGGGAGGGAGGGAGGGAAGGAAGGAAGGAAGGAAGGAGGGAAGGAAAGGAAAGGAAAGGAAAGGAAAGAAGGGAGGAAGGATAAAAAGGGAAGAAGCAAAGTTTAATTTGCACCCAGCTTACAAGGAAGGGAGGGAGGGAGGGAAGGAAGGAGGGAGGGAAGTAGAGGAAAGGAAAGGAAAGGAAGGATGGAAAGAAGGGAGACAGGGAGGAAGGATAAAAAGGGAAGAAGGAAAGTTTAATTTGCACCCAGCTTTCAAGGAAGGAAAGAAGGAAGGAAGGAAGGAAGATAGGGGAGGGAGGGAGGGACGGATGAAGGAAGGAAGATAGGGGAGAGAGGGAGGGACGGATGAAGGAAGGAAGGAAGGGAAGGAAAGGAAGGATGGAAAGAAGGGAGACAGGGAGGAAGGAGAAAGAGGGAAGAAGGAAAGTTTAATTTGCACCCAGTTTACAAGGAAGGAAGGGAGGGAGGGAAAGGAAGGAAGGAAGGAAGGAAGGAAGAGAGCGAAAGGGAAGGGAAGAAGGAAGGAAGGAATAACTCCTATGGCAATCTGATCACCAAAGAAAAAGAAAACAACTACACTTGCTTGGTTTGAGCAATGTGCTTAACGTGATCCCTGGTTCAGCTCTGGATTTGCATAATGCACCGAATCATAAACTAACCAAATGGGCTGGATGTGCATCACACGCCGAGCAACGAACCAACCAAGGTTAAAATGAAATAAGCTCCGTGTGTTTTTCAAATGAGACCCCTACAGGCCTTCTAACTGGCAAAGTGAAGTGTCCTAGGCAAACTCACCTCTTCTGTACCTAGCAAGATCTACACACATACACGCACCTTCCAATTGCTGAAAAGTGGACAAGCATTTCCTAAACCCCAAGTCTGGGATGGCATCGTAATGTTGTTCGGCAATGCGCCAGTCCTTTCTCCTTTGTCTTAGCTCCTGTGCCCCAGGCACAAACCATTTGCTGAATCAGGTTTCTGCAGAGGTGCCCCCTGATTGCATTCAGAATCGGTGGCTCGCAGGCACTCCATTTCTTTTTCCATAAATGCATCCCCATCAGCACTTTCCCAAAGGTTTCTAAGCATCTTCGGCGTACAATGTCTGCAGTCAATTGCCAAAGACGCGATTAAACAACGCAAGGAAAACGTTCATAACCGCGGTCTGTGCCGCTTATTGCTTTTTCTCTTCGAAAATAAAAGTCAATATAGGTTTTATTACATTCTTTCCAGTCCCTAACCCCCTCCTCCCCTCGCTAAGGTTGTTCACCCTTCTGCGGTGGCTATTGATTATTTGCTCTTTATCTTTTTGGATTCAGGATCTGTTATGAACCCTACTTATCTCATCATAGTCGCTTTGAATGCTGCAGGGTTCCTGCTGTTCCGTGGAAACTGACATATTCCCACATCTTGTTCTGACCAAGGCTTACTGAGACACTAACAAACACACGTTAGTCCCCAAACCCTTTTTTCTTTATTTCAACGGCTGTGGATTTTAGTCATTCACAGCCCGTAATGAGTCTCAAACAGTTTGTAATAGTCCCATGGAAGTCTGTCAAAATCCTTCAGGATAAGTCTGATAAGCACGCACCTTTATCTTCCTTGCAATGCTGCCAATGACTAAATGTCCAATTAGTTATATGAGGCCAAAACGGAACACAAATTCAACACAGAGCTATAGGTTTCAAGCCGACCAGTATGAACAAAGTTGCTTCCTGCAAAGGCTCCTTTCCCTTTGTGTCTTATGGGAGGGCCAATCACCTCCAAGCCTTTTTCCCAAGTCACCCCTTTTGTCTTAAGTGTTCCTGCCTTCTGGCAGCTCTGCGCACATGCTCACTGGGAACAGGCTCCCCTTGTTTCTCTGCCTCGCTGCTGCCAGATTCTGGAGGCTCCGGAGTCAGCACTTAAGATGGCCCTGGCCCCATCTTTTTATCGGATGCAAGACCCTCGTCTGACTCCTCCCAGACTCCAGGACTGGCCCATGTTCCTTCCCCACTGTCCGACTCTGCTGCCATCTCCACAGCCTGCCGGTGAACTACAATACATCCTGGATATAATCTATTTCAACTTTCTGCCCCCTGGATGCCATCATAGGGCATTGCATGCCAAAACTACTGGATACTGGCAGTTCCCCCCCCCCCCCTTATTTTCTTCCCCAAAAACTACCCCTAACCACGTAGCTTCATAGCAAAGCACGGATATTGAGCTAGTCAATGGTATTTATAATTGAGAGTAGGAGATAAAAGCTTAATAATGCCGGGGGGATGGGAGATTCCTGAATAATTCTGCAGTTCATCCTTAAATTACAGCCAGGCAGGTGCTAAATTAAATTAGAAAAGCCTTTCAATTAAGAACAGTTTGACAGAAGAACCAACGACCCAAAGAGAAGAAGGTGGCCTTTGATTTGAAGAATTCAAGCAGAGTGCCCGACAACCTATAAAAGATGCCTTAATTTGGATTCCTGCATTGAGCTAAGATTCTATAACGCTATGACTTACGGTTGGGCTCCATCGTTTTTTTTTAATCCCATTAACCCAATAATTCCTAAAGTCTCAATCTCCACCAACGTCTCGTTTAAGCTGCCGTGTGGACTGCGGGCATTTACAATTTTTCTATGGTGCCTTTTGGATTTCAAAAGCAGCTCTGAGAATTTGGATTTTTTTAATGTTAGTACATAAGTAATCAAATATGCATTCTCTTTACTGTAGGTTTCAGGTGAGATCCTCAACAGGAACATTTCTGGTTTTAAGTCAACATGCTGTTGTATTTTATTTATTTATTTATTTTATTTTATTTATACACTGTCCCCTCTCCCAAATTGGGACACGGGGCGGTGTACAGCCCAAATAAAAATGATACGGTTAAAAATAGAAAGTTTAAAATAAATTTTAAAAAGATTAAACTAATGGCTGAAGTTAAAACTACAATAGAACTATAAAAACAGAGTAAAAAGTTAAAAAATTTAAAAACCATTCTAATGATACTAGGCCAGACCGGCCTGTTGGAAAAGGTGGGTCTTCAATGTGCGCTGGAAGGTTTGCAGGTCAGGGATAGTTCGCATCTCCGGGGGTAATTCATTCCAGAGGGAGGGTGCACCCACAGAGAAGGCCCGCACCCTCAGGGCCGCCAGCCGGCATCACCCAGCTGACGGCACCCCGAGGAGGCCCACCCTGTGAGAGCACACTGGCCGGTGGGAGGCCGATGGTGGCAGCAGGCGGTCCTGTAAGTACCCAGGTCCCAAGCCAAGAAGCGCTTTAAAAGTGACCACCAGTACCTTGAATCGTACCTGAAAGGCCACTGGAAGCCAATGCAGCTCGCGCAGGAGCGGTGTAACATGAGAGCTCCGAGGAGCCCCCAAGATCACCCACGCAGCCGCATTCTGCACCAGCTGAAGCCTCCGGATGTTCTTCAAGGGGAGCCCCATGTAGAGAGCATTGCAATAGTCTAGGCGGGAGATGACAAGAGCGGATATGACTGTGCGGAGTGCTTCCCGATCCAGAAAGGGCCGCAACTGGTAGATCCGACGGACCTGACAAAAAGCCCCCCTGGCGACGGCCGCTATATGGTCTTCTAATGACAGCTGTACATCCAGGAGGACACCAAAATTGCAAGCCCTCTCCGTGGGGGCCAAAATTTCTCCCCACCACGGCCAGCGATGGAGTGAGCTGGCTGTATCTGGGCGCAGGAAACCACAGCCACTCGGTTTTGGTCAGGTTGAATCGAAACCTGTCTCACCCCATCCAGCTCCGCACGGCTTCTAGGCACCAGGTCATCACTTCAACGGCTTCGTTGGGGTGGCCTAGGGTAGAAATGTACAGCTGAGTATCATCACTGTACTGATGAAACTCTACCCCCAAACCACAGATGATCTCACCCAGCAGCTTCACATAAATGTTGAACAGCAGGGGCGAGAGCACGGACCCCTGAGGCACCCCACAGAACAGGGGCCTCGGGGTCGATCTCTGCCCCCCGCCAACACAAATTGCGAGCGGTCGGAGAGGAAGGAGGAGAACCACCGCAACACAGTGCCTCCCACTCCCAACCCCCCGCAACCGCCGCAATAAGAGACTGTGGTCGACAGTATCAAAAGCCGCTGAGAGATCTAACAAGACCAAGACAGAGGAACAACCCCTGTCCCAGGCCCTCCAGAGATCATCCACCAACGCGATCAACACCGTCTCCGTGCTGTGCCCAGGCCTGAAACCCAATTATCTTTTCCAACCATAAACGTATTTTTGTCCAATATTTTAAGTTTCAGTACATGTCCACCACATATGATAGTATGTGCCAAGTGTTTGGTGACATTTCCAACACTTTGCTGATTTATCTTTAAACATCTTTGCCAACCTTGCTGGTGCAAAATGCCTTCTATAGAATATCTTGTACAGATTCTCTTTATATCCGGTTGACATTGTTACCTTATAGTTTCTATCCCATAGTTTCTGCCAATCATCAAATGCTATTGTATGACCAAAATTCCTTGCCCATGCTATTGTTGTCTCCTTCACTTGTTTCTCTTCTAGTTTAATATCCAGCAAGTAATTATACAATTTTTTAATCAGCTTTTCTTCTATTCCTGTTAGTATCTTATCCAATTCTATCAGTTCTTTATAAAAGCTATATGTTTTAACATCTTTTTCGTATCTCGACTCTATTTGCAAATATGAGTACCAAATCATATCGATCCCTTGCTCGCCAAGCATCCAAATTGTGATCACATGACCATGGGGAGGCTGAAATGGTCATAAGTGTCAATCATGTCACTTTTTCCAGTGCCGTTACAACTTAGAAAGGTCACTAAATAAATAGTATAAGTCGAGGACTGCCTGCAGGTATGTATTTCTTTTTAAGAAATAAAGAGGATTTTAAGGGATTGAAGAGGAAGGGAGGGTGCTATCTGAGAAATGCTGGGAGTTGCAATTCCCATCACTTAAATTTGCCAAGGTTGAGAAACACTGTTTTAAGGAAATAACAGAGAGCAGAATAACAGAGTTGGAAGGGACCTTGGAGGTCTTCTAGTCCAACCTCCATTCTCAAGCAGGAAACCTTCTGCCGTTTCAGACAAATGGTTGGCCAATCTCTTCTTAACAGATTTAAAAAATTGGAAGGGGACTCTTGTAGGTCATCTAGTCCAACCCCCCGCCCAAGCAGGAGACCCTACACCATTTCTGATAGATTATACATATTAACAGAGTTGGAAGGGACCTTGTAGGTCATCTAGCCCAACCCCCGGTCTAAGCAGGAGGCTCTACACCATTTCTGACAAGTGGCAGTCCAGTCTCTTCTTGAAAGCCTCCAGGAATGAAGCTCCCACAATTTCCATCATAAAATTCCTCCTTAGTTCCAGGTTGTTTCTCTCCTTGATTAGTTTCCATCCATTTCTTCTTGTCCTGCCTTCAGGTGCTTTGGAGAATAGCTTGACTCCCTCTTCTTTGGGGCAGCCCCTCAAATACTGGAAGACTGCTATCATGTCACCCCTGGTCCTTCTTTTCATCAAACTAGACTTACCCAATTCCTGCAATCGTTCTTCATATTGTTTTACCCTCCAGTCCCCTAAAATTAGTTTACCCTAATGACTTGCTTATCCATTTGTCTTTGACAGAGTCTTAACTTTTGATCTACTATGCACAACCGCTGGATTTGCAATCTGGAGAGTGTAGCTTATGTTTGCTCAGTGGGGAAGCCACAGGAGGAGTTTTTAAAAATTGGGTTTTTTTGCTACCAGGTAAATGGACACCAGACTTTTGAAGCCCCTTTGACAGGAAATAGGAGGAAGAAGGAATAAGATTGTTTACCTTCACAGTTCTGGGGAAGTGTAAATTTGTAGTCAAAGCATTGGCAAGAAAGACACAGGCTGTCTCTGACTTAAAAAAGAAAACCCAACAACCCAGCATTCTAGATCCCATCCTACTAGTTGGAGCTTATTTGTTTATTTATGTATCTATTTTTAAAAAATGGGGACATCACTTTAATAAGCAGTTGTTTATTTATAAAACAATTCATCACTCCAAACGAGAAGGAGAAAAACAATTTAAAAATATTATCAGA
The DNA here is from genome assembly GCA_023653725.1 of Bungarus multicinctus. Lineage (NCBI taxonomy): Eukaryota > Metazoa > Chordata > Lepidosauria > Squamata > Elapidae > Bungarus > Bungarus multicinctus. Next base: position 80,294,342 of record CM042848.1, on the reverse strand, counting down.
GTGTAAGACAAGTCTATATTGTGGCTGAATGTAACTTGCAAGATTTTATGATATACTAGCTGAATACCCGTGCTTCGCTATGAAACTAAGTGGTTGGGGTTAGTTTTGGGGGAGGAAAATAAGGGTGGGGGGGAATTGTGCCTCTGCCTACCAGCATCCATCGGTATTCATCTGGCTAGTGTCCAGTCAGTGTGTGAGAAAGTTGAGAACTATTTGGAAATTGAAACAGTATTTGCTGTGTGAGCAAGAAGGAGACAGCAAGGAGGCTGGGCGTGGCTTAGCTCAGCTGTTCTGTACTAAAGCTGCTTGGTGCTATGAAAGTAAAACAGAAACGGAACCTCCTCTCCTCTGCTTGTGTTTTGCATTTGGAAGAGATTCCTTTTCAGGTGGGGAGGGGGAGTAGAACTCCTTAGTATCAGAGCGTGTTAATAATAATAATAATAATATAGGAAATACTCTAAATGCTCTGATTCGAAAAATCCTTTCTTAATGAGCACCTAGAAGCCAAAGAGGAACATATGGACCAAATTTCAAGTTTGTAGGCTTTATGGTTCTGGAGATTTTGTGATGATGCATGAGTGGTCTTTCGCTTTTATATAGAGAGAGATTTTTAAAAAACAAGACATCGTTTTAATAAACAGTTGTTTATTTATACAACAATTCATCACTCCACGCCTGGATTATGTAATGCCCTCTACATGGTGCTCCCCAAAGGGGAGGTTGCAGCTGGTACAAAATGCGGCCGCGCGGGTGGTTATGGGGGAGTCTAAAAGCTCTCATGTGACGCCTCTCCTGCGCGAGCTGCATTGGTTGCCGGTTGCCTTCCGGGTGCGCTTTAAGGTTCTGGTTTTGACCTTTAAAGCGCTCCATGGCATTGGACCAGGCTATCTGCAAGACCGCATTCTGCCGGTAGTCTCCCACTGACCTGTGTGTTCCCACAGGGAGGGCCTCCTTCGGGTCCCGACGGCCTCTATGTGCCGCCTGGTGACCCTGAGGAACAGGGCCTTCTCTATGGGGGCACCCGCTCTCTGGAATGGGCTCCCCCCTGAGTTAAGAACGACCACTGACCTGAGGGTATTCAGGCGTGATTTGAAGACCTGGCTCTTTGAGCAGGCCGGCCTGGGCTGATCCTAAATTAATTTTAATGGGGTTTAAGTACTGAATTTTAAGGTTGGGATTTTAGATTCGGTTACAGCCCTTATTTAATTCTATTTTAATTGTTATATATATGTGGTTTTAGTAGGCTGTGCACCGCCCTGAGTCCTTCGGGAGAAGGGCAGTATATAAAGTTTAATAAATAAATAAATAAAAATTAAAAATATGCCCATAGTGTAGGACAAGTCTGTATTGTGGCTGAATGTAGCTTGCAAGACTTTATGATCTATTTATTTATCGAGCAGTTATTCCATTAGCTATTTAGACCTGTTCACAGTAAAATTCTGACCTGGCTTAATCCGTGGTTTAAATTCAAACCAAGAACTCATGCTGGCTGGGGAATTCTGGGAGTTGGAATCCACACATCTTCAACATGCCAAGGTTGAAAAATACTGTAACAGCCTATCCTAAGAGTCCATGTCTTAGGGATCGCATCCAGGGATGGGCTTCAAAAGTTTTAGCAAAGGGTTCTCTGTCCGGTTCCTGGGTGGGCGTGGCCTAGTTGGCCTTCGGCACCATGGTGGGGTGGTGTTTTTACCTTCCCCGGGCTCCAGAGGCCCACTGGAGGCCGGAAATGGGCTCGTTTCTGGCTTTCCAAAGCCTCCTAAAGGTCCGTTTTTCATCCTCCCCATGTCAACTCATAAAACATTCCTCGGCCTGTTTTAGTAGTTGCCATAAAAAGGGAGGGTGGGGGAGGAAGGAAATCTGGAAGAGCCGTGCATCAGTTTGAAACCGAAAGTACATTCCACCTCTTATCTTTAAAAGATTGTAGCTCAGCTACTAGAGCTTTTGCCTGCAAATATATTTAATTGGAGAACGGGAATGATGACACCAAGCCCGTGAACTCAACCTGGGCTCAGTTGGAGAATCTGATTTATGACACACCCATGGGGGAGGGGTGGGGAACAGGGTCACAGGGGACTGCAAATGACCTAGGCCAGGGTTGGCTTCCTGTCAGGATTCCAGCAATCGCTCTAATTAAATCATGATTCTCGAGCCAAACTTCAAAGGATTTATTAGAGGCAACATACAGGGCAGTATCAGAACGTCGCCTCTAACAAATCCTTGGAAGTTTTTTGAAGTTTGGTTCGAGAATCGTTATTTAGTTAGAGCGATTGCTGGAATCCTGACACCACAAGCCTCCGTGCGCGCCCTGCACTTACCTGGGATCTAAAATGGGCCACCTGGAGACTCCTGGAAGGGGAGGGGTGGGGTGGGCAGGGCCAGCCAGGGGTGAGATTTGCCAGTTCGTCGAACCAGCTATAAAATTAGATACCAGTTCGCCCGAACCGGGGTGAACCAGTAGCAGCCCACCACTGGATTGGGGTATACCAAATCCAAATGATGTCTAAAAATGTACAAAAAGAACAATGGCTTCCAAGGAAAACCATGGCTGGCTAGGGGAATTCTGGGAGTTGAAGTCCACACATCTCACGGTTGTCCAGGTTGAGAAACACTGTTCTAGATATCAGCTGGATCTTCCAAAGTATAGATAGTCCTCAACTTGCGACCTCAATGGGGTCCCAAATTTCTGTTGCTAAGCGAGACAAATACATCGTAAATATATATCCATTGCCAAGCACCTGAATTTTGGTCACATGACCCCGGGAAATGCTGCAATGGTTGTGCAAAATGGTTGTGTCACTTTTTTCCAGCACAAGTTCAGTTGTAACTTCGAATGGTCGCTGAATAAATGTTTGTACATTGAGGACACTCTCTATGGAATTTTTTTAAAAAAATCCCTTAAAATAGGCAATAGAACAGAGCAGAATAGAACAGAAAAGTTTATCAGAGTTGGAAGGGACCTTGTAGGTCATCTAGTCCAACCCCCCACCCAGGCAGGAGACCCTACAACATTTCTGACAAATGGCAGTCCAGTCTCTTCTTGAAAGTCTCAAGTGAGGAAGCTCCCACAACTTCCTAGGGCAACTTCTGTTTTATTTATTTTATTTATTTGATTTGTCAATCGCTTACAAGATAATAGGCATAAGTATAAACATGAGTAAGAATACAGAAAATAGGTACGAATAGGGACAATAGGACAGGGACGGGAGGCACGATGGTGCACTTATGCATGCCTCTTTCCATTGGTTGATTGTTCTCCCTGTCAGAAAGTTTCTCTTTATTTCCAGGTTGAATCTCTCCTTGTTCAGTTTCCATCCATTGTTCCTTGTCTGGCCTTCAGGTGCCTTGAAAAATAGCTTGACCCATTTCCTCTCTGTGGCAGCCCCTCAAATACTGGAAGACTGCTATCCTGTCTCCCCTGGTCCTTTTGTTCATTAAAGTCAGAGTCGGAAGGGACCATGTAGGTCATCTAGTCCAACCCCCACCCACCCAGGCAGGCAACCCTACACCATTTCTGACAGATGGCAGTCCAGTTTCTTCTTGAAAGCCTCCAGGGATGAAGCTCCCACAACTTCTGAAAGCAAGCTGTTCCAGTGGCAATGACAAACTCCTTCCATATTGCACTCCAGAAAGTAACCGAGAAATCCTAGAAACTCCCCAAATCAAATTCAATTCTAGGAAGATTTTTTTTTTTTTTGATGGGGCCTCAAGTAAATAAAAAATAAAACCTCCCATTCAAGTTTCATCAAAAACGTTCGTGATGCCATTTGGATTCTCTCACTGAGTCGCCCAAGTGGTTGGAGAAGAACCCATTAATTCCCCTGTGGGTTGAGATGGCGGAATCAGAATCAGAATAGAGTTGGAATGGGAACTTGGAGGTCTTCTAGTCCAGCCCCCTGCTCAAGCAGGAGAACTTATACCATTTCAAACAAGTGACTGTCCAGTCGCTTCTTAAAAACCTCCAGTGATGAAGCTCCCACGATTTCTAGCGGCAAGCTGTTCCACTGGTTAATTGTCCTCACTGTTAAGGAGTTTCTCCTTAATTCCAGGTTGCTTCTCACCTTGATGAGTTTCCATCCGTTGTTTCTTGTCCTGCCTTCGGGGGCTTTAGAAAATAAGTTGACCCTCCCCCCACCTCTTCTTTGGGGGCAGCTCCTCAAATACTGGAAGACTGCTATCATGTCCCCTTTAATCCTTTTCTTTTCTCTAGACTGGCCAAATCCAATTCCTGCAACTGTTCTTTGTATGTTTTAGTCTCCAGGGCTTTTAATCATCTTAGCTGTTCTTCTTTTGCACTTTTTCCAAATTTTTTTTGATTATGCTTTCATGATCAACCATTGCAGTGTTAAAAGGCAAAGGAGAAAAAAAATAAAACCCCAGTCAGAAAAAGTTAAGCTATGTAAATGAAAAGAAAAAGTTGAAAAAGAAAAGAAACCCGCTTAAACAAATCAGGACATTTGTATTACTTACATCAGTCGGCAGAGTCAATTTGGCACAGGGGTTCTGGCTATAAATTTTTTTTTATTTTTTGTAGGAAATCCAGACTCCGAGAGCCTTCTATTCAACGGGGGTGAAGTTCGCCCAGCAGGGTAGCCAAAACCACTATGATTTTCCACCTTGGAGAGAACATTAACTCCTTTACCCATCAGGATCCGCTGACGGATTACTCACAAATATGCCTCTTTCTATGCATAAGCTATTTCCTCGGCAGTAAAAAGCAGCAACAACGACGACAACAACAACAACAACCACACACATCTCTGGGTTTGTGCTTCTGAGGGAAATCTAATTCGGCTTCAGGTTGACTGCCTTCCTCCTAGATTGAGGGAAGTGGGAGATCAGTAGCAGGAGCCTGTCAAATGAAATGATGGTGTCTTGCTGAATGAGTTAGATCTACATCAGAGCTGTGCAACCTCTGCTTGCTGGGGGCCATATGTTTGTGTGTGTGTGTGTGTGTGTGTGTGTGTGTGTGTAGGTACGTACACACACACACTATATCTATATCTATCTATCATCTACCTATCTATCTACCTACCTACCTACCTACCTATCTAATCTATCTATCTATCTATCTATCTATCTATCTATCTATCTATCTATCTATCTATCTATCTATCTATCTATCTATCTATTGGTATCTATCTATCTATCTATCTATCTATCTATCTATCTATCTATCTATCTATCGGTATCTATTAACTATCGGAATCTATTAACTATCGGTATCTATCTATTTTTCTTTCTTTCTATCTATCTATCTATCTATCTATCTATCTATCTATCTATCTATCTATCTATCGACATATAGATATATATTTTAGAGGGCAGAATGTCGTGCAGCAAAGCTGTCATGGAAAACAGGCAGGAAGTTCAAAATTTACAGAATAACAGAGTTGGAGGGGACCCCGGAGCTCTTCTAGTCCAACCCCCTGCTCGGGAAGGAATTCCTACACCATTTCCGCCAATTCCATTCCATTCTCCATTCCTATTCCTATTCCTATATAGCATTGATGGTAACCTTTTCCATGTTGTGTGCCAAAAGTGCCCTCGCGTGCATGTGTGTGTGCTGGCTTGCGTGCCCGCACCCATGATGCAATGCACGCGTGACCCCCCCCGCCCCCGTGCATGCACGTGTGACAGCCCTCTCCACACCTCATGCCTCTGTGCGTGCACGGGTGTCTCTGCCGTGCGCATCTCCCCCTGTGCATGCGTGCCAGATACCTGACAATCAGCTGGCTGGCCGGGGGCACGCAGCATGCGCAGTGGGGTTCTTCTGGGTGACCTCTCTCATGTGCTGGCAGAAGTGGTTCTGCATACCATAGGTTTGCTATCACGGTTATATAGAATAGTTGGAAGGAACCTGTGAGGCAGGGATTCCTGTTCCAATTCAGACAAATCCCATTCCATTCCATTCCTATTCCTATTCCTATACAGCCATGATAGTAAGCCTGTGGCATGCGTGCCACAGGTGGCACGCAGAGCCATTTGTGTCGGCTCGTGAGCTGCAGGCAAACTTTCCTCACTGCACATGTGTGTGCCTCACAGCTGATGTTTGGCTGGTTTGAGGCTTTTTTCGGCCTCCCAGAGGCTTCAAGAAGGCTTCTGCAGGCTTTTCAGGATGAAAACTAGGCCTGTTTCGTCACTTCCTGTTTTTCTGGAAATACCAGAAGTGATGAAACGGGCCTAGTTTTCGCCCTGAAAAGCCTACAGAAGCCTTCTTGAAGCCTCTGGGAGGCCGAAAAAGGCCTCAAACCGGCTGAAAATCAGCTGTGAGGCACAGTGCAGGTAAGAGGGCAGCAGGGGATGGGTGGGTGGGGTGGGGGATTGTGTGCACCTGCGTAGGGGACATGGGGGGGCACGCATTGCCTTCTGGGTGCTGGCACGCGAGTGCAAGCGTACAAGCGTGCATACAATTTTTGGCACAGGAACCCAAAAAGGGTAGCCACCACTGCTATATAGAATAACAGAGTTGGAAGGGACCTGTGAGGTCTTCTAGTCCAACCCCCCACCCCCTGTTCAGGCAGGGGACCCTGTAGCATTCCGTCCCTGTGGCTGTTTGTCTGGAATGCCCAGACCAAAAACAGCAGCCTGTTTTCTCTCCCCCGCTTCCCCAATATAAATTGATAGCTGCAGCTGCTGGCACGGTTAACATCGGGGATAAATTGAGCAGTCAGATGCAAAAGATGCCATTGGTATTATATATGTAAAAAAAAAAAAAAAGCATATATCCAGATCTGTCTTTCCAGCCAATCAGTTCAGCAGAGATATACCAACAATCAAATTGTTAGAAATGAGGGCCATAAATTACCCCGTCTTCCATCTAATGGAGCCAAGAAACAGATGTGAGACAATTTAGAGCTGAAAGAAAACTTAAGTGGGTAAAGTTTCTTCCCTCCAGTGACTTCCATCTTTTCCTCTTTAAGCCACCCTCCCCAGATTGCACACACACACACACAAACACACACACTTGGCGAGAAACAACACATATTTCACATGGGTATGCATTAGTCCTTGACCACACATTCCTTTTGCCGAGCCAGACAGGTGTATAAAGGAGTTTTGCGGCCTTTCTTGACCCAGTCGTTAAGCGAAACACTGCACTTAGTAACACGGTTGTTAAACGAATCTGATTCCCCTTGTCGGAAGGTTGCAAAAGGGGACGCTGCCCGGAGGGAAGGTTAGACATGGGGACCATGTGATCCTGGGATGTGGCAGCCATCGTAAATAGGTGCCAAGCAGGGGCGGGACTCAAAAATCCCAGCCACCGGTTCGCTGCCCGATTACTGGGTGGGCGTGGCCATGGTGGGTGTGGCCTACTGGAACTTCCGGGAGGGCTGTTTTTTGCCTTCCCCAGAGTCTGGAGGCTTCCCTCGGGCCTCTGAGAGAGCAAAAACAGCCTCCCCCGGGCTCCGGAAGGCCTCCAAGAAGCCGGAAACAGGCCCATTTCCACACTTCCAGAACTTCCAGTTTGGCCCAGTTTTCCCCCTCCAAGAGAGTCTGCGCGAACTCTGCACTTACCTGCATCCAAAATGGGCTGTGTGGAAACTCTTAGGAGAAGAAGAGTGGGGTAGGCAGGGCCAACCGGTTGGTTGAAATACCGATTTGGCGAACCGGATGTAAATTTAACATCCGGTTCGTCTGAACCGGTCTAAACGGGCTGAATCCCACCCCTGGTGTCAAGTTTATTTATTTATTCAAACACTTATATACCGCCCTTCTCCTGAAGGACTCAGGGCGGTGCACAGCCGATTCTACCCCGATACATAATACAAAAATTAAAATGAATTAAATAATTTTGGGCTGTTATAATTAAAAGTTTACCCTCCCTCATAACTAATTAAAAACCCCAAATATTTAAAACCCAATTTAAAACGGGAGACGGTTAAAATCTTGTATCAGCCTAGGCCAGCCTGCTCGAAGAGCCAGGTTTTTAACACACGTCTGAAGGCTCTCAGGTCCGTGCTGGTACGTATCTCTGGGGGCAGACTATTCCAGAGGGCAGGGGCCCCCACAGAGAAGGCCCTACTCCTGGGGGCCGCCAGACGACACATAGAGGCCGACGGCACCCGGAGAAGGCCCTCCCTGTGGGAACGCACCGGTCTGTTGGAGATCACCGGCAGAACGCGGTCCTGCAGGTAGCCTGGCCCAATGCCATGGATCGCTTTAAAGGTCAAAACTAGAACCTTAAAGCGTCTGGATTTCAATCATGTGAACATGGGGATGTTGCCACAGCCCTAAGTGTGAGAATCGGTCATCAATCGCTTTATTTCAGTGCCATTGTCATTTCAAACGATCGCTAAGGGCCAGCTGCATTTGGGCCCAATGCATGCCACTATTTATGGTACATGACGTAGGTACCTGGAAGTAGAGCAGGGTTAGAATCCTGTTACTAGAGCAAAATGCATAGCCCTAGTAAGCTCATGCAGGAGACGGACCTGCAGAGACTGGAGGTGGAGTGAAGAGAGGAATTAGCCCAGAATTCCAACGTTCCCACAAACATTCTAAATCCAACCGCCTTGATTGACGTTGGCCCTTATCTAACTCTAGCCAGCTTAGTTAAGGAGATTCAAAAAATTTATCAAAGGGTTCTCTACCTGGTTGCTGGGTGGGTGTGGCCATGGTGGGCATGGTCTAGTCGGTCTCCTGCATCATGGCGAGGAGGGCGCTCCGGAGGCTTTTCTCGAGCCTCCGGGAGGGCGAAAATGGCCACCTCGGGCTCCCAAGACTCTCTGGAAGCTGGAAACAGGCCCATTTCCGGCCTTCCTGAACTTCCAGAAGGCCTGTTTTTCACCCTCCCTGAGCGTCTGCACGTGCCAAGCACTTACCTGCATCCAAAACAGGCTGCGCAGGGACTCCTAGAAGAGGAGGAGCAGGGTGGGCGGAGCCAGTCAGGAGTGGGATTTGGGGGTTCTCCGAACTGCACAGAATCTTAGCTAGGGGCTCTCCCGAACCCCTGCAAATTCTTAGCAGTCCCACCCCTTAGAAGTCCTGTACATAGGCATGAGTTTAACCAGCATTAGCGTAACCAGAACTGAATATGTGGTCCTGAATTTCACATCTGGCAGTCATCCCATAATATTATCAGGTGTTGCATTCCAGTTAGAATGGTGGTAGGGTGATTTACGTTGCTTTCTTTGGCACTCCTCTATAACAGAATAACAGGGTGGTTGTTGATTGTGTAAATAAATGGCCATGGTTAGTTATGCTTAACAGGGATCTCCACAGGGGTGGGATTCAATTTTTTTTAACAACTGGTTCTGTGGGCGTGGCTTAGGTGGTGGGCATGGCTTGGTGGTCATGTGACTGGCTGGGCGTGGCCAATTCAACATCACTCACATCGAGGCATGCATCTCCTCGCCTGGCCTCTCGTGACTGTGGGGATGCTGCAATAGTCATAAGTGTGAAAAATGGTCATCAGTCACTTTTTTCAGTGCCATTGTAACTTTAAATTTATTTATTTATTTATTTGTTCGTGCTTCTATACCGCTCCCTCTCCCAAAAAGGGACTCGGGGCGGTGTACATTCAACAACGAAAACAGTACAAATAACGGAAATGAAATAAATAAAAAATCTAAAATGGATAAGAACAACACCCAACAGAAAAATTATCTAAAATTTAAAATTTAACCCGAATGATTCAATTGGCTAGTCCGGCCTGCCTGAACAACAAGGTCTTGACTTCGCGCCGGAAGGTAAGGATGTCCGACATGGCCCGTATCTCCGAGGGGAGACAATTCCAGAGGGATGGGGCTCCCACAGAGAAAGCACGTAGTCTCGGGGCTGCTAGTCGGCAGTGATTTAGTGGTGGGACCCCGAGCAAGGCGACTCTGTGGGAGCGTACTGGGCGGCGGCAGGTTGTTGGTGGCAGAAGGCGATCCCGTAAGTATCCAGGTCCCGAGCCATGGAGCACTTTGAATACTATTAGTACCACCTTGAATCGAATCCGGAAGGCCACAGGAAGCCAGTGCAGCCGGCGGAGAAGAGGTGTTATGTGGGCGTCCCGAGGGGCGCCCATGATCATCCGCGCGGCGGCATTCTGAACTAACTGTAGCCTACGGAGAGTCTTCAAGGGGAGCCCCATGTAGAGAGCATTACAGTAGTCCAAACGGGAGATGACGAGAGCAGAGGTGACTGTGCGAAGTGCGCCCAGATCCAGGAAGGGTCGCAATTGGTAGATCAGACGAATCTGATAAAAAGCACTCCTGGTGGCGGCTGCAATATGGTCTTCCAAAGACAGCCGCACATCCAGGAGGACACCCAAATTGTGTGCCCTTTCCACAGGGGAAAGTGTCTCTCCCCCTATGGTCAGCGATGGAATAAGCTGACTGAATCTGGGAGCAGGAAACCACAGCCACTCGGTTTTGGTCGGGTTGAGACGGAGTCTGTTATGACCCATCCAATTTCGTACGGCCTCCAAGCACCGGGTCATCACTTCGACGGCTTCGTTGGGGTGGTCTGGAGTGGAGATGTACAGCTGAGTATCATCAGCGTACTGGTGGAATTCCACTCCAAAGCCACGGATGATCTTACCTAGCGGCTTCATATAAATGTTGAACAGCAGGGGAGAGAGCACCGACCCCTGAGGCACCCCACAGAGTAGGGGTCTCGGGGTCGATCTCTGTCCCCCCGTCAACACAAATTGCGAACGGTCGGAGAGGAAGGATGAGAACCATTGAAGCACAGTGCCTCCAATCCCTAGCCCCTCCAACCGATGCAATAGGATACTGTGGTCGACAGTATCAAAAGCCGCAGATAGATCGAGAAGGACCAGAACAGAGGAATGGCCTCTGTCCCGTGCCCTCCAGAGATCATCTATCAACGCGACCAGCGCCGTCTCAGTGCTGTGCCCGGGCCTGAAGCCCGATTGGAGGGGGTCAAGATAATTCGTTTCATCCAGGTACTGCGGGAACTGACGTGCCACCACGGTCTCTATAACCTTCGCTATAAAGCGAAGGTTGGAGACAGGACGATAATTAGATAGTAATGCTGGGTCCAAGGACGGTTTCTTGAGGAGGGGACGAACCACCGCTTCTTTCAAAGCAGTGGGTAGAAACCCCTCTCTCAAGGAAGCGTTAATTATGCCTTGGAACCAGCCTCGTGTTACCTCCCGAGTGGCTAGAACCAGCCAGGAGGGACACGGGTCTAATAAACAAGTGGTAGCATTCAGTCCCCCCAGTAGTCTGACAACGTGTTCTTTGGTAACAGAGTCAAACTCAACCCAGTTGACCTCACCGATATCTGATCCCGCCCTCTCATCCAGAGAGGACCAGTCGGAGTCCAAATCGTTCCGAATCTGAGCGATTTTATCCTCGAGAAATATGGAAAATTCCTCAGCTCGACCTTGCAAAGGGTCATCCTGCGACTCCACTTTTAAGAGGGAGTGAGTCACCTTAAACAAGGCAGCTGGGCGGTTTTCTGCGGATGCAATAAGGGTGGAGAGGTAAGTTCTCCTCGCCATCCTTATCGCCACTAAATACGTCTTAATATAAGCACGTAGTAGTGTTCGGTCGGATTCAGAGTGGGTGGATCTCCAACTACTCTCTAGGCGTCTTTTCCGGCGTTTCATCTCCCTCAGCTCCTCGGAGAACCAAGGGGCTATTTGGGAGCGGCGCCGGGTCAGAGGCCGCAAGGGCACAACCCGGTCAAGTGCTTTAGCAGCCGCCAAATTCCAGGCGGCAACCAAGTCTTCAACCGAGTTGTGTGTGTGAGTTTCGGGGAGTGGCCCAAGCTCCATCAGGAACCTTTCAGGGTCCATCAGGTGCCTGGGGCGGTACCATTTTAATGGTCCCACCTCCCTGCGGTCAAGAGGTGTGGAACGGAAGTCAAGCTTTAGGAGTGAGTGGTCTGACCATGACAGGGGTTCTATGACTATATTCCCTACACCCAGATCACTCTGCCACTGATCAGAGACAAAAACTAAGTCTAGGATATGACCCCCAATGTGAGTAGGGTCCCGGATTAATTGGGTTAGGCCCATGGCTGTCATGGAAGCCATGAACTCCTGAGCAGGACCCGAGGCACCGCCGGCAGAGGGAAGGTTGAAATCACCCATGACCATAAGCCTAGGGGTCTCAACCGCCATGCCGGCAATGACCTCAAGAAGCTCAAGCAGGGCAGATGATGCATAGCAGGGAGCCAGGTAAGCAATCAACAAGCCCTTCTGAACCTTGGAACCAAACTTCACGAAAAGAGATTCACATCCAGACGTCTGAGAAACAGTGGACCCCCTCGGACATAGATCTTCCTTGATAACTAACGCAACACCTCCACCCCTTCCCTGGGTCCTCGGCTGATGAAAAGCCCGAAACCCGGCCGGGCACATATCGACCAGAGGGACACCTCCCTCTGGGCCCAGCCAGGTTTCGGTGATACCCACCAGGTCCGCCCCCCTCTCTAAGATCAGGTCATGAATGAGAGGGGCTTTGTTCATGACGGACCTGGCGTTACACAACATCAGTCGAAGGCCCAGGGCCCGATCACTCAGACCACCTGGAGAACGGGAAGTGATAATGGGGTCGGAGCACATCACAGCAGATAAAGAGCGGAGACGTGCTCCCGAAACAGAATGTGGCCCCTTATAAGCGCCAAATCTGCCTCTCCCGCTCACCGTTTTAATGGATTTGATGACATCCTCTTCTGGATAACCCCCCATCCTCAATTGAGCCATGTCGGAATCCTGACCACTCCGGCAGCGCCCTAACTGTGAACAGGTCGGAGCACCAGGTGGGTTGTCCCCTAGTACCCACATGGTTAACCCTAATTTGTTAAAAAATTTTATTAAAAATTTTAAGTAACCCTCCCTCCCACGCTTCCGACGACTCCACCATCTCTCTGGATCCCAGGATCCATCCTTGAGATGGGATTTGGAGAGACAAGGGGGCCAGATTTGAGATAGGGGGACATATCTCAAGGCCCGTAGTTCGGTTGAAGAATATGACAATATATGGGGGATATGATTGTGAGATATTTGTGCTGGATCAGGCGGGTCAAATGATGGTCCCAAGATCCTGAAAGGGGTTGGAGGAGGGACGAATAATGGCCACAGTTTAGGACTAGATCTCCAGACAGTATGTGAGCAAGGTGGTGATAAAGTTCCGGTTCTCGAGTCTCGCCGCTGGTCGATGAGTAGCTGCCGTGACTGCGATGGCGGCAGAGGACAAGAGGATGGAGAGTGGTCGTGAGATGATCCTGGCTCCGTCCCTAGGCCTTGTCGTTGTCTGTAAGGCCTCCGGGGTGGCGGTTGATGATTGATCAGGAGCTGCGACCTTAATTCCGGGCCTCGCTGTCGACCAAGACATAGTCGCTGCAGAGATGGTGGTGGAAGAGGCCATGAAGGCAGAAAATGGCCGTGTGGTGGCCTCTGGTTCATCCCCAGGGCTTGTCGCCATTTATAAGATGTTTGGCGTAACGGCAGTGGTGGCAGTGGTGGCGGCGGAGGCCAAATTTCAAGGTCCTGCCGGCATTCGCAAGATGTCTGTAGCGGTAGCGACGGCGGCGGTGGCGGAGGCAACGGGGATAGAGTATGGCTGTGTGGATGTCTTGACCCTGCCCTGAGGCCCCGAGGCCATCCGCAAAATGATTGTTGTAGCTGATGACCAGGTAGGAACCGCAGTCTAGCCTCCGGGCCTCGACGCCAACCAAAATGCCCTTGTTGCAGCGGTGGCAGCGGCGGAAGCCACGGGTGGAGAATACTGCCATGGGGAGATCTCGGCCGAATTTTGAGGCCCTGCCGGCGCTCACGAAATGTTCGTTGGAACTGTGGAGGTGGCGGTGGTGGCGGAGGCACCGGGGACAGGGCATGGTTGAGTGGACGTCCCGAAATTGCCTTAAGGCCCCGCCACCGTCCGCAAGATGTTCGTTGCAGCGGCAGCGGAGGTGGCGGCCCTGGCTGCATGGGTAGCCGCCAGCCGATCAGGAGCTCAGGCCTCGTCCCCGAGCCACGGCGCCGATCAGAATGTAAATGTTGCGGCGGCGGCGGTGGTGGAGGCCATGAGGGAAGCCTCTGGCAAGGCGCCAGCAATTCGGGCCGAGAAACAGAGGAGATCAGCTGCCGCGACGGAATGGTGTTGGTCGCGATGACAGCTCTAGGCATGGCCTCAGTAGCGGTCGGAGGCAACAGGAGTAGTGCGTGGCCGAGCGGATGTCTTGGACCTGCCCCAAGGCCCCGTCGCTGTCCGCAGGATGCCCGCCGTAGCGGCAACGGAGGCGGCGATCCTGGCTGCATGGGCAGCCGCCAGCCGATCGAGAGTTCAGGCGCCGTCCTTGAGCCTCGCCGCCGATCAAGATGTAAACGTTGCGGCGGTGGCGGTGGTGGAGGCCATGAGGGAAGCTTCCGGCGAGGCGTCAGCAGTTCGGATCGAGAGCCAGAGGAGATCGGCTGCTGCGACGTCCCCGAGCCTCGCCGTTGATTAAAATGTAAACGTTGCGGCGGCGGCGGTGGTGGAGGCCATGAGGGAAGCTTCCGGCAAGGCGTCAGCAGTTCGGATCGAGAGCCAGAGGAGATCAGCTGCTGCGACGGGATGACGTTGGTCGCGATGACAGTTCTAGGCATGGCCTCAATAACGGTTGGCCAGGTGGGGAGGCCGACGTCGTCCTGGGGCACCTCCAAAACCCCGGCTGTCTCCCCGAGGGTGCCCACCCTCCCCCAGGGTCCTCTTGATACCATTGGCAAAGGTGAGGACCCGGGGGAGGGAGTTCGTCACAACAACGGATCATCTCGGGGGAGGACACCAACCGAACAGCCTCCGGTCGCCATGATGGAAGCGGAAAAAAAAAAAAATGGTCACTCCACACAAGCAAAGTACCAGCAAAGGAGGGGAAAATAACTCTAGAGAAGTTCCTGAGACAGGAAGTCTAATCCTGCCAAGAATATAATAAGGGTTGACGGAGAGACAGTTTCTGTAAGCAACACCAGAATGTTTCCTTCCTTCCTTCCTTACAGGATTAGGCCAGTAATTTCTTCTGACAACCGGTTCTCCAAACTGCTTAGAATGTTAACAACCGGTTCTAGCAAATAGGTGCGAACTGGTAGAATCCACTCCAGGGGTCTCTGGTTGAGGAATTTTGGGAGTTGAAATCCCCAAGTCTTAAAGTGGCCAAGGTTAGAGACCCCTGGCCTAGACTGCCAGGAGGGAGAGGCTGCATTCCAGAAGACCAAAGAGAGAACGAAGCTTAGATAGTTTGGTCAGAAGAAAGAGAGTTCAGATGACTCCTCTTCTGCAATTCTCAGAGAATGTATTTAGGGGTGCAAATAGTTTGCTTTGGTTTGGCCAGATTTTGGTCTTTAAGTGAGGAACACTAAGGGGAAACTGCTCAGAAGGAATTCTATGGGTCATTTTTGGAGACTGAGAGGGAGCCTGTGCTGCATTTCCTAATCCAGCAACATGTTCGGCATTTGGGGAGACAACAGGTCTTCTTCCACTGAGGTTTTCATCAACAGATGAGCAGCAGCCTCTCAAGGATATTGTCAGAGTGGATTGATTGACTGCTTGACTGACTGCTTGACAGATTGACTGACTGACAAATTGACAGATTAACTGACTGGTTGACACATTGACTCACTGACTGATTAATTGACTGTCTGATAGGTTGATTGACTGACTGACTGATTAAGTGAGTGATTGAAGATTGACTGCCTGACGGACAGACCGACGGAGAGATTGGCTGGCTGTCTGGCTGACAGATTGACAGCTTGATTGACTGACTGACTGATTAACTGATTGACTAAGAGATTGACTGATATTGACTGATTAACTGAGTGATTGACAGATTGACAGACTGACCGACGGACCAACTGAGATTGCTGACTGACTGACAGATTGATTGACTGACTGACAGACAAATTGACTGAGAGATTGATTGATAGACTGATTGACTGATTGATTAACTGATGATTGACAGATGGACTGGCTGACAGACAGACTGACTGAGAGATTGCAGACCAACTGACTGACTGACTGACAGATTGACTGTCTGACTGACTGACAGACATATTGACTGAGAGATTGATTGATAGACTGATTGACTGATTGATTAACTGAGTGATTGACAGATGGACTGACAGGCAGGCTGACTGAGAGATTGCTGACCGACCAACTGACCAATCGACTGATTGATTGATTGGTTGACTGATTAACTCATAGCCGGGCAGGTTGACTGACTGACTGACTGACCAACCAACCGACTGACCGACCAACTGACTGACCAAACCCTCTGCCTAGCAGGACACTCTATGGTTCAATGTGCTCACAACTGCGACTTACTTTACAGTGTGAATTCTACACGGTGTTAATATGGATTATGCCTCGTTGTTCAGAGCTGGAGTTCTGAGGAAGCACATGGCACAAAATCGCTCATAAAAAAGATAAGCCATGTTTCCATCCAGGCATGTGATTCTTGTCCCCCCCCCCCCCCACGGCTACAATGGTGTTGGCCCCACATTTCCTTTCTCCATTGACTGTTCTCCCTTCAAGCAGCCCTCCCCCCATCTTCTATTGTCAGCTTCCAGCTGTGTGATGTCTTTTTTTTTTCGCATCACATGCCCCACATTAGGCATAATACAACAAATATTTGTTTCAGTTAATTAGCAGAGCCTGTAACAAAAGCCACATTATCCTGCGCCATAACCATGTGTTATTGCTAGTCTTGGGGCTACGCAAAGCGTAGCATTGTTCCTTAATTATCCTTTTAAAATGACACTGGGAGGAATTCTCTCTCTGCTGCAAATCTGCTTGCTTGTGATTTGTGCAATTCACTTCCTTGCGGAGAAACTCCTCGGATCACTGGAGAGCATTTGGGAGAGGAAGGATTGGGTCCCGTGGTACGGGGTGGGCTGTGAATGGGGCTGGTTGACATTTTTTAATCTGACGTCATCTGATCTGATCTAATCTAATCTAATCTAATCTTGATGATGGCCAGAAGATCAACAGTGAATGAATATAGAATAACACAGTTGGAAGGAACCTTTGAGGTCTTCTAGTCCAGCCCTCTGCTAAATAGTGTAGGGTCTCCCACTTGGGCAGGAGGGTTGGACTAGATGACATCCAGGGTCCCTTCCAACTCTGATTATCTGTTATCTGTTAAGGAAGGAAATCAAATGAATGAATGAATGAATGAATGAATGAATGAATGAAGCAAGCCAGTTTGGTCTAGTTGTTAAGGTTCCAGGCTAGAAACCAAGAGATGGTGACTACTCATCCCGCCTCAGGCATGAAAGCTGACTGGGTGAGCTTGGGCCAATCACCAGGAGACGGTGAGTTCTAGTCCTGCTTTAGGCATGAAAGCCAACTGGGTGAGTGGCTCTTGGGCCAATCACCAGGAGACCTGAGTTCTAGTCCCGCCTTAGGCATGAAAGGAAGTTATGTGACCTTGGGCCAATCACTAGGAGACGATGAGTTCTAGTTCTGTACAAAAGTTGGCTGGGTGACTGGGCCAATCACTAGGAGATGTTGAGTTCTAGTCCCACCTTAGGCATGAAAGCCAGCTGGGTGAGTGGCTCTTGGGCTAATCACTAGAAGACGGTGAGTTCTAGTCTCAATTTAGGCATGAAAGCCAGTTGAGTGACTTTGGGCCAATCACCAGGAGACTGTGAGTTCTAGTCCTGCCTTAGGCATGAAAGCCATCTGGGTGACAAGGAGCAATCACCAGCAATCGGTGAGTTCTAGACCTGCCTTAGGCATGAAAGCCAGCTGGGTGCGTGGCTCTTGGGCTAATCACTAGAAGACGGTGAGTTCTAGTCTCAATTTAGGCATGAAAGCCAGTTGAGTGACTTTGGGCCAATCACCAGGAGACTGTGAGTTCTAGTCCTGCCTTAGGCATGAAAGCCATCTGGGTGACAAGGAGCCAATCACCAGCAATCGGTGAGTTCTAGACCTGCCTTAGGCATGAAAGCCAGCAGGGATACTTTGGGCTAATCAGCAGGCGACATTGAGTTCTAGTCCTGCCTTTGACATTGTTAAGTGAATCATACAGTCATTAAACAAATTGAGCTTCCTCCATTGTTTTTCACACTTATGACCATTGCAGCATCTCCATGATCACATAATCCAAATTCAGACACTTAGCAACTGACTCATATTTACGACGGTTGCAGTTTTCGGGGTCATGCGATCCCTTTTTCCGACCTTCTGACAAGCCAAGTCAATGGGGAACCCAGATTCACTTAACAACTGGGTGACTAACTTAACAACTGCAGCGATTCGCTTAACAACGGTGGCAGGAAAGGTTGTAAAATGGGACAGAGTTCACTTAACAACTTAACATGCTGCTTAGCAACAGAAAAATCTAGAGCTTAGCCATGGTCCACCTTCACCGTTTAATCAAATTCTGGAAATCCTTATAGGCAGGTTGGAAACTTCCGCTCATTAAAATGTATTTTTCCGCCCAACATTTTTGGAGACAAACCGAGGAAGAGACACATAACCACTCTGCCTTCAAAGACCCTCTGCTAGCTGTTGCAATTTCTTTGACAGGATTTTGTACATTATTGGGTTATCAAGCCCAGCTTTTGAATCTTGCATAAGGTGTAGCATCAGGCCAGTCTCTGCATGGAGAAATTCCCCGTTCCTTTGGGGAGTTACTTTACAGCAGCTGATCTTTAATTTATTCAACCTACCCAGTCCTTCCAATTTTTTCCCCCCTCTCTCTTTAATATCACCTCTGCGCACAGTCCCTGCCTCCAGCATTTTATCAGCCTCATCTTTGCAGAAAATCATTTCCCTGCATCTAATTACTTTTTAAAATATGTGTACGGGACTGAAGAGGGTGCAAAGCAGAAAATTTAGATGGAGGAAGAGGAGGAGGAGGAGGAGGACAAGAAGAGGAAGAGGAAGAGGAAGAAGAAGAAGAAGAAGAAGAAGAAGAAGAAGAAGAAGAAGAAGAAGAAGAGGAGGAGGAGGAGGAGGAGGAGGAGGAGGAGGAGGAGGAGGAGGAAGAAGAAGAAGAAGAAGAAGAAGAAGAAGAAGAAGAAGAAGAAGAAGAAGAAGAAGAAGAAGAAGAAGAAGAAGAAGAAGAAGAAGAAGAAGAAGAAGAAGAAGAAGAAGAAGAAGAAGAAGAAGAAGAAGACCAGGAGGAAATGACTAGGAGGGTCCTGGGTGGAAATGGAGAAGGCTCTTTAAGGGTGACCTGAAGAATGTTCTTGAATTAAAATTCCCTTCCTGTGCTAAGTGGGACCTTGGAACTCCCTTCCAACTCAGAAAGAAAGAGGCCATTCTGATGGTGGAAATAGAGGGGAAGGGATTGGATTTCCAAAACACCTGAAATAAAGAATGGCCTCCGAGGCTCAGGTGGTATTGTGGGAAGGGACCCCCCCCCAGAATAAAATATTCTATAGAAGATTAAAAGAGGCAGAATAGAATATTTCCTAGTGGCGGGATTCAACTGGTGTAATAACTGGTTTGGTGAGTGTGCGATTTGGTGAGCGTGCGTGCACAGTGTTTAAAAACCTCCCATTTTCAGCTATAAAACTTACCTTCTACTGCAGCCCCGGTATGTAAAACAGCTGATGTGCAGCAATCGAATCAGCTGAGCTGCAAAACACAGAAATGTAGGACAGACTAGAGCAGGGGCGGGTGGGCAGGGCCAACTGCCTGAACTGATCCGAACTGGCTGAATCCCACCTCTGATATTTTCCCTAAAGGAGGAGAAAAAAAATCTCCTTAAGAAAGGCTAAAAGCAAACCCAGTCCTTCTGCTATAGAAGAGAGCCTCCAGCAGAAGTCTCAAGAGGCCAGGCTTTATGAATGGTATTTGTATCCATTCATAAAGCCAGACCACTCTATTCATAAACAAAGGGCAGCCAGCAGCTTCCAATAAGCAGCACAATAGGCAAGGAGCCGAAATTGACAAGATAAGCTCAGACAAACAAAACACCCAGGATATGCATTTCTCCTTCTGCCTCTAGAGCCGGTTGTGACCTCTACTTGACCCCAAAATATTGAAGGACATGAACAGGCATCTCAATCACAAAGCCCTCAAAATTGTATAAAAGCCCATCTACTCTCAGCCACAATTTGTCAGCCACCCCAGAAACATGCTGCTGTCACTGTTGTTTCTGGCTACCAAATAAACACAGACCTCCTTTCCAAAATGTAGCCTGCCTTCAGTTCATTTGTCCTGCATCTTTCTCCCGGCTTGGAATAAGAACCGGACCAGATTTTACTTCCTACAATACCATGCCAGAAGACTTTGCCATATTTGTTACCAAATTACAAAGAAAGAACAAAAAAATCATTTAACAAGCAATAGTTGGCTCATTTATTAATCAAATTTATATAGTCGTCCATCTCACAGAAAGTGACTTTTTTTTTTTTTTTACTTATTCCACAAACCTTGGTTAAGTTATTACATTCACTTCCACAGGGACATTGGAATTTGAATGGCACTGAAAAAATTGAGTTATGACTGGTCCTCACACATACAACTATCATAGCCCCACTGTCATGTGATCAAAATATGGGCGCTTGGCAACTGGCGTGCATTAACAACAGTTGCTGCTCCCCGGGTTAATATGATCTCCATTTGCCACTTTGCCAGCCAGATTTCAACAAACAAAGCCAATGGGGGAAGTTGGATTTACTTAATGACTGCGTGATTCATTTAACAACCGGGGTGATTCACTTAGCAAATGTAGTAGAAAAGAGTGTAAAATTGGGCTCAACTTACTTAAAAATTAGCTTGTGACAGTTGCTGTTTCAATTGTGGTTATATGTTGAGGACTTATCTGCATTTCTGCCTTGCTAAGTTAAGGTTTCCTAAATATTCTGTCCAACTTTGGGCTGGGAAGCTGGGAAGCCAACTTCTTGTTTTCCATTTCAATTCTATAACCACCCATACCATTACAGGCAGTCCTTGACTTATGACCACAACTGAGCCTCAATTTTCTGTTGCTAAGTGAAATATTGGTTAAATGAGTTTGCCCCCATTTTATGACTTTTCTTACTGTTGGAATACATTCGTTGGAATGTATTTTTATGCAACAACTACAGTAGTATTTAGCCAGTAGTTGGCAGTGTTTACAAGTGTGGATCTAGTGGTATACACTCTGTTCTTTTGTACTAAGTAGAGTTTCCTGTTTCCTTTTACAGTTGAGCAGATAAGCAGTAAAGCACATGGTGACTGTACTCTTTTTTTGATCTGTGGTGCTATTTATAAACAAAATTTCTATCTTTTCAACAGCTGTTAGGCAAATCACTGCAGTTGTTAAATTAGTAATAGGGTTGTTAAATAAATGTGGCTTTCCCATTGACCTTTCTTGTTGGAAAGTCACTATCATAAATATTAACCAGTTGCCAAATGTCTGAATTTTGATCACGTGACCATGGAGATGTTACCATGAAAAACAATCACAAGTCACTTTTTTCACTGCTGTTATAACTTTGAATGGTCACAAAACGAATGGCTGTAAAGTTGAGGATTACCCCTGTGTCCAGAGTACCTCTTTTCCTTCCCCCATTTTTCTAATATTTGCAAGAAGGAGATACAAGCATTTCTCTTGTCAGACAAATTTCTCTCCCTGGTATTTATTTTTTTGTGTGAGCAAATTTTACAGCTCTCCTGAGGAGGAAAAGGCGGTTTCCTTTTTCTTTCCAATGTTCCTTTTTTCAATATCGTTCAGTTCTCATGTTGAAGCTAACAAGCGACTTGATATAAACAACTCTGAGAACAAAAATAGATTTTCCCAACCCACCACATCTGTTTCTCAGTTCCACGTATAGCCAAACAGGGTATTTGGGAATCGTAAACCACACACACAGCTTGTCAACATCCTTAATCATAAGTTAACCAGGATAACTATCCTGGTAGCACGTACTAAGCCCTGAAATCCAGATCTAGTGGTGAAGGCACCAGGCCAGAAACCAGGAGACTCTGAAGTCTAGTCTTGCTTTAGGTATGGAAGAGGGCTGGGTGATTTTGGGCCGGTCACTAGGAGATGGTGAGTTCTAGCTCTGCTTTACATATGAAAGCCTTAGATATGAAACCTTAGGCACAAAAGCTGTTGATTGACTTTGGACCAATCATCTGGGGACAATGAACTCTAGTCCCGCCTTTTAGACAGCTGGGTGATCTTTGAGCCAATCAACCAGGAGACTGTGAGTTCTAGTTCCACCTTAGATATGAAAGCTGGCTGACTTTGAGTCAGTCACTCTTTCTCAGCCCAACTCACCTCACAGGGTTGTTGCTGTGGGAAAAGTAGGAAGAGGAAGGAGTATTAGGTAAGTTCACTACTTCCAGTTCAAGGCAAGGAATAAACCAATAAGCAAACAAACAAACTATAGTTTATGAAACAAAACGAACGGCTGCCTTCCCAACCAAAAAAGGCCATATTAAGGCTTGGTGCAAGTTTGAATTGAGTTGCCTGGATTCCTACATTTCAATAAAACCGGTGTTTGTGGAATACAGGTAGTCCTCAACTTACAACTGTTCCTTTAGTGACCATTCCAAGTTAGAACAGCACTGAAAAAAGGGACTTACGACTGTTTTTCCACACTTACAACCAATTGCAGCATCCCCGTGGTCACGCGATCAACACCAGTGGTGGGATTCAAACATTTTTACTACTGGTTCTGTGGGCGTGGCTTGATGGGTGTGGCAGGGGAAGGATATATTGCAAAATCTCCATTCCCTCCCCACGCCACTAACCTGCTTTTCAGCTCTGTTCTCCTGTGCAGGGCAACCAAAGAAGACCTAGCCCATCAGCTGGGACTCAATGGGAGGCGGAGAATAGATGGGGTTGGCGGGACCAGTCAGAGGTGGGATTAGCTGGTTCTCCAAACTACTCAAAATTTCTGCTACCGGTTCTCTAGGACTGGTCAGAACCGGCTGAATACCGTCTCTGATTCGGACGCTTGAAAAAGGTTTCATATTTATGATGATTGCAATGTCCCAGGGGGTCAAGTGATCCAATCAGGTGACCAATCCCAAAAGGCAAGGCTTCAATCATGCAGCAGCCATCTTGTTCTTTTTCTGACTTTACCCTGCAGACGCCCCCTGATCCCAATTCACATATAATCTCATTCTCCGGGAAAATGGAAATGAGGTATTTCTAGCTGTCTCGTCAACCCCAGGTTGGAAATCCACATGGGATGCCTTGGTCCCTATCCTGCTAGCATCTTCCAGCCCATGGATCACCGCTTTTCATTTAAAAACCTGCTTTTCTCTCATGCGCGACCACCATAAACGCTAATGGCATTTTTAAACCGATCGTAAAACTTCCATAACATCTTAGCTTCAATCGAGGCAATAAATCACCCAAAAGCATAGGAGCATCAACATAAACTCATTTAAATTGGTAAATGAAGTAACTTCCTAGAATCTTGTTCTCCTAATAAAATGAGGGTGCAAATCAGGAGAGCCTGTAAGTCAATTTTGCAACTGCTTTAAGTCCAAACCTATTCAGGCTATTCATGCACATTTGATATTGTTTCTGTGATTTATTTAATCACGCTTGATGAAGTGCGCCTTAAAGGTTTATTCAGATAACATATTCAGGCAAACCAAGCATATAATCTCGAAGATAGATCTATGAGTTCCATCTTTTTTTTTTTTTTTGCTCCAATATACAGATAGTCTTCAACCTACAACAGTTTAGTTTAATGACCATTTGAAGTTACAATGTCAACTCGTAAATCATTGAAATAGCATTGAAAAAAAGTGACTCGTGGCCATTGTTCACACTTATAACCGTTGCAGCATCCCCGTAGTCACGCGATCACAGTTCAGACGTTTGGCAATTGATTCATATTTGTGACAGTTGGAGTGTCCCGGATTAGGTGATCCAGCTTCTGACAAGCCAATTTAATGGGGAAGCCAGATTCACTTAACAACCCTGTGTTCTGACCTCAACATGAAGCCAAATCCTCATCCTGATAAAACCCCTTTTATTTAGTTTACAGTGAATTCCTCTCCAGCAAAGTTCCAGCCAACAGTCTTTCAAGATAGATCACAATTACAGAGCTTTATCAGGCTTGGAGAGTGGCCAGGCCGATATCTTTCAGATGCCACACTGTAGCAAGAATGCAGGAACAGATCTTCACCCAAATGAACTAATTGTCTCCAGCAAAACCCCACTCCCCTTTCTCTCCTCTTTCATTCCCTATGGGAGGGGCCATTCACTGTCCACCTGTGGCTTCACTCCCTAGTTGACCCTTGTTCCTTAGCTGTTTCCTTCTTCTGGCAGCTCTGTGCATGCGCACACTGGAAACAGGCTCCAGCTCTTCTTCTGCCCCACTGATGTCCGACTCTAAAGGCAGCTGATAACTGTCGGATGGCCCTGGCCCCATCTCTGCCTCCGACGCAGAGCCCTTGTCAGAGCCTTCCCCAGACTCTTGGACTGGCCCATGTTCCTCCCCGACCTCCACACTGTCCGAGTCTGCTGCCAGCTCCACTGGACACTGGTGGGCCACAACACCATGTTTAACGACTGCAGTGATTCACATAACTGTAGCAAGAAAGGCTGTAAAATGGGGCAAAACTCAAAACAATGATCTTACTTAGCAACGGAAAGTTTGGGCTGGAATGTGGTCATACTTCGAAAAGTTTGTTGTCAGCACCTGGGGAAATCCTGGAAGGGATTATCAAGCATTTATTTAACAAGGACATCAAAGCAAAGGGTAATTTACCAGAAACTAGCATAGATTTGCTAAAAATAGGCAAACCTTATGGCTGTTTTTGACAGTGTGGCTAGATTAGTGGACTGAGGGAAGGCTGTGGATGTAGTTAGACTTTAGTAAAGCATTTGATACCCTGGACCATAATATCCTTCGTTATGAATGAAGGATGGGGAGGAGCTTGGAGGCTAAATGCCACAAAGAATGGTTGAAGGAACTCAGTTGGAAGAGAAGTCGAAGGTTAGATGGAACAGCAGGGACTGTTAGAGGGACTATCTGTATTTACTTCCTTTATTCATGTTTATGTTCATACCTACCCTTGTTATCTTGTACATGTTTGACAAACAAACAAATAAACAAATAAATAAACCAGGCTGCCAAAGAACACAGTGGCTGGACACCATCCAAGCTGACACCTGCCAGAGCATAGAACTACTCAAAGAAGTAATCCAAGATTGGAAGACATGGAGGGACCTGGCCAGAGGTGGTATTCAGCCGGTTCTGACCTGTTCTGGAGAACCGGTAGCAGAAATTCTGAGTAGTTCGGAGAACCGGCCAATCCCACCTCTGACTGGCCCCGCCCCCATCTATTCTCCACCTCCCATCGAGTCCCAGCTGATTGGCTGGGTCTTCTTTGGTTGCCCTGCACAAGAGAACGGAGCTGGAAAGCAGGTTAGTGGGGTGGGGAGGGAATGGGGATTTTGCAATATCCTTCCCCTGCCATGGCCATCAAGCCACACCACACCCACCAAGCCACGCCTACAGAACCGGTAGTAAAAAATGTTGAATCCCACCACTATTACTGCTAATCTTCTCATCACTCCTTATCACCCATCCCCTCCCACTTGTGATTGTAGGACTGTAACTTTGTCCCTTGTATCCTTATGATTTATATTGACTGTTTCCTTGATTGCTTATTGCCCTATGACTATTATTAAATGTTGTACCTGATGATTCTCGACTCTTGACAAATGTATCTTTTCTTTTATGTACACTGAGAGCATTTGCACCAAAACAAATTCCTTGTGTGTCCAATCACAATTGGCCAATAAAGTATTCTATTCTATTCTATTCTACTGGACCTGGCCCAGAGTATCACCCAAAGTTGGACACGACTGAATGGATGATGTCATTGTCATCATCCCCAATCATGTCTTTTCAGGGTGACTTGAGGCTGCCTTACATTTCCATCTCTTTGTAGCCATCGCAGAAATTCCGTGAGAAATTTCCCGCGTTAAAAACAGTTTTCACTTCTGTCAATATCCCCCCCCCCCCCCCGGTTTAAATAAAAATCATCTCCTGGTTTAAATAAAATTCGTCGGTAACTCAGACTTTCCAATTTTCACAATTGCTTGCTTTCCCAACCCAGCGCCATTTTCACTGATTGTGGGAAGAGTTGTCTTAAATTTATTTATTTTTTAATTAAATTTAGCTTTGCCTGTGGTGCAGAGACTAATGTGAACAGGCAGCAGTGGAGGGAAACGAATCAAGGAGGTTGCTTCCAGAAGTTGTAGGTACTCCAACCCTGCATGATTTTAAAAAGAGATTGGACAATGGTTTGCCTGAAGTGGTATAGGGCTTCTTACTTGAGCAGGGGGCTGGACTAGAAGACCTCCAAGGTCCCTTCCAGCTTTATTATTCTGTGTTGGACAGTGACGGTAGAGATCAGGGTTCAAATCCACCTTTGGGTATGGTAGCTTAGTTACTCTCCCAGAGAGGCCTCCTGGGGTTGTTGTTTGCTGGGATAAAATAAGGAAATAAGGAAAGACCCCTGTATAACCAACTCGTAATAAAAGGCTAAAAATACAATAAATAAGCCATGGTTCATGGCTTTGAACTCAGTCAATGAAAGATTCGTCAGCATAACGTGAGCAAAGGTTATATGTGAATCCCAGCTGTCTTTGGCTAGGAGATGGCATTTGCTATGCAAACTCATTATTTTAAAGGAATGTAACCGAAAGTCATGTATTGGTGGCTCTTATCTAGAATTTTGCTTTATCAGCATGTTTTGTGTCATCAGTTTAGCTAATTATTATTCCATAGCTGCTCACCGTTTCTTGAATTTGTAATACGAGCAGAACTAACAAAGAGACTATTTTCTTCGTGTGTTTTTCCCCCCTAGATATGTGTTCCATTGAATGGTGATGTGGACCACCTCCATAGCAGGCCCAATCTGATGAGTCTAAGAAGTTTGTCGGTGTGTCTAAATATGGGATAGGAATAGAACAGAATAGAATAGAAGAATTGGAAGGGACCTTGGAGATCCTCTAGTCCAACTCCCTGCCCAGACAGGAAACCCTACACCACTTCAGACAAATGGTTATCCAATCGCTTCTTAAAAACTTCCAGCATTTACAACTTCTGGAGGCAAATTGTTCCACTGATTAATTGTTCTCACGCTCAGGAATGTTCTTCTTAGTTCTCTCCTTGATTAGTTTCCACCCATTGCTTCTTGTCCTGCCTTCAGGTGCTTTGCAGAATAGCTTGACTCCCTCTTCTTTGGGGCATCCCCTGAGATATCGAAAGACTACTATCATGTCACCCCTGGTCCTTCTTTTCATCAAACTAGACATGTCCAATTCCAGCAACTGTTCTTTATTATGTTTTAGCCTCCAGTCCCCTTATCATCTTTATTAGATCTGAGGCAATCAATATACTACATAAGTCGAGATAGTCTTTATGACCACAATTGAGCCCAACATTTTCATTGCTAAATGAGACAGATAAGTGAGTTTTGCTCCATTTTATGACTTTTTTGCCGCCATTGAGGAGGAGGAAGAGGAAGAGGAAGAGGAGGAGGAAGAGGAGGAGGAGAAGAAAAAGAAAATTTGGAAGAAGAAGAAGAAGAAGAAGAAGAAGAAGAAGAAGAAGAAGAAGAAGAAGAAGAAGAAGAAGAAGAAGAAGAAGAAGAAGAAGAAGAAGAAGAAGAAGAAGAAGAAGAAGAAGAAGAAGAAGAAGAAGAAGAAGAAGAAGAAGAAGAAGAAGACCAGGAGGAAATGACTAGGAGGGTCCTGGGTGGAAATGGAGAAGGCTTTTTAAGGGTGACCTGAAGATTGTTCTTGAATTAAATGTTCTTGAAGGGGGAAGGGGTAGAGTTCCAACTCTGTTATTCTGTTGTAAAACATAGGAAGAAGAAGATTAAATAGAGGAGATGCTAGCTCTGAATGGAAATACGTTTTGTCGCTATCCAAGGTGCTGAAATCTCCCTGAGCTTCACCAGCTTCCTTGAGTTTCAGGTTGATCTGCAAGTTCTCCCAAGGTTGAGTGATGGACCTCTCTCTTCAGAACTTGTGACTTTGGAAGCTCCCTTCTAACCTGCACGGGAAGGGTTGTGGGGTGAGTCAGGAATCCGGAATATCAATCTGTGGAGAGCAAATCGAATCAGAGAAAGTCATCAGGAGCGCCAGAGAAAATAGATTCTAGAGTTAGAGGCCCTGGGAAGATGGGAGAGCAATGAAGATAAGAAAGCAGAGGTAGTGATGATAATTCAGTGTTTATCCAGGGCCATTTCTCAACCTCTTTTTCACGGGGAATGGTTACATTAAAATAACTCTGAGCATAAATGTAAGATAGATATAGCAGAGAATAACTTCGAGCAGAAACCTTATCTTTAGGGAGATTTGTAGTGGAAATCTGTAATGGAGTTAACTCCTTGTTTCAAGGTACTTTAAGGTTTGAATTCGCACGTTGCACACATCCAGCCATTTTGATATGCAAGTTGGTGTGTAGGTTGTTGTTGTGTGAGCCATTTGGGACTTTTCCAAAGAAACCATAGCTAAGCGTGCTAACATGCTTGCGAAGAAGGCACAGAAGAGGCTGTACTTCCTGGGAATGCTCAGGAAGATAAATCTCATCTCAGCATCTACTTTGGCCCTACTACCGCAGCACCATTGAGAGTGTCCTTACTTACAGCATCCTTGCATGTTATGGGAGCAGCTCTGTAGTGGACAAAAAGGCTCTAAAAAGAATAATTAAAACTGCCCAGAAGATCATTGGGCTCCAGCTGCCAGCCCTGGATGACATCTCCGCATCTCACTGCTTAAGGAAGTTGCACACCATTCTCAGAGACTCTTCCCATCCTGCTTACAATCTTTGTGGATTGTTGCCTTCTGGCAGAAGTTACAGAACAATTAAAACTTGGACCACACATTTTCTGAACAGTTTTTATCCCAGAGCTATAATTGCAACTTAACAATGAACTAAAGGACCACCATCAGTGAGCTGTTGGACAGTATTCTTTGGTCTGTTGTGTGGATGTTTGTGTGTTTTAGGGGGTGGGGAATTTTGGTGGGTGGGGGTGTGTTTGGGGATTGTCATGTGTGTGTGCGTGTTGGGTCTGGTCTGTGGGTGTGATGAGAATTTTGTTGCATGTGTATACTGTGCATATACGTACAATGACAATGAATTAATGTTATTAGTATTGTTACAGTTATGGTTATGGCTGTTGTTGTTATTGTTATTGTTGTTATTATTATTATTATTACTATTATTATGCAAACCACAGGATGATGCACAAGCTCAACTGCAGGGTGCAATTTGCACTTGTGTCAGTGAGTTCTTGTGCAGCACAAAAAGGGTTTCTGTGTATTGCGGCACATTTTTGGAGAGTTCGGTCTTATCTATTGTGCAAGGCCGCGGCTGATTAAACCATGGTTAATTAAATAATCTGCATACCAAGCGGAAATCAAACCAAGCTGAGCATTATTTGTAAACCTGGGCGATGCTTTTTTTTGTGCAAACGATGCTTACCTCTGCACAGGTGTGCATAGCTTTGGGGGAAATCGTTCTCCAAATTTGGAAGGAACGAGTGTATTAGAGCCACCTGCAGCCGCAGACAACAACAATTTAGGCAAGAGATACAGCTCCTATGTGCCAAGGAAATCAACTAAAATTCACAGAGGAAGGAACACAACAAAAACAGCAAGCCAAATCCCGCCACCGAGAAGATATTCGAAAACAAATAGCATCCTTCCCCCTTCACTTGCATAGAGATTTAAAGGCTCATCTCTCACTTATATTTCAGCAGGCAGCAGCCTTGAAAAACAAGGTAGCCCGCCCAAGAACAATCCTTTTCAGTGATAAAACCTTCCAAAATATAATTCGGCTGCCAAAGTCCTAATCAGGTGTTGACTTAATTAAAATCCCTTGAAGGGAAGGAAGGAAAGGAGGGAGGGAGGGAAGATTCGCTCCAAGGCAGGGGAAAAAAAGAAGAAAAAAAAATACATTTCTCATTTGAAATTATCGTTACTCTGACGCTCGGCTGAAAACACTCGGCAGAATATAAAGCAGGCTGATCGCTGTCTTTCCTGCCAGGAAATAACTGATCCGACGGCTGACTGTGAAAATCACTGCATGAGTCAAACGCTTGGGGCATGTACGGTGGGTGTCATAATCTCTCTTCCAAACTCCACTTGCTCAAGCAACAGATTAAACTGGAGGGAAGCTCCATGGATATGCAAATCTCGAGATTGTTTAGTCTATGCTTTCCAAAATTGGGTCTACTGTAGGACAATGGATTGGAGCTCTGGTATCCAGAGAATTGAAACCTCAATTCTTCTCTAATGACCCACTACATCCAGTTTAGATCTACAGGGTAACTGTGGTGTTGTTATTGTTATTAGTTGCGAAGAGGTGTCTGACCCATTGCAACCCCATGGACAACGTTCCTCCAAGCCTTCCTGTCCTCTACCATCCTCCAGAGTCCATTTAAGCTCGCGCTGACTGCTTCAGTGTCTCCATCCAGCCCCCTCCTTCTCTGCCCTCCCCTTCTTCTTCTTCTGCCTTCAACCATTCCCAGCATTGGGCTCTTCTCCAATGAATCCTTCCTTCTCATTAGGTGGACAAAGTCTTTGGGTTTCATCTCCAGGATCTGGCCTTCTAAAGCAGAGGTGGTATTCAGCAGGTTCTGACCAGTTCTGGAGAACTGGTAGCAGAAATTTTGAGAGAACCGGCAAATACCACCTCTGACTGGAGATTTTACAGTATACTTCCCCTGCCACGCCCACCAAGCATGCCCATAGAACTGGTAGTAAAAAAAATTGGATCCCACCACTGTTCTAAAGAGCAGTCAGAGTTGATCTCCTCTAGGACCCAACAGTTGGATCGCCTTGCAGTCCAGCCCCAGATCACTTTGCAGTCCAGCCCCAGAGTTTAAAGGCCTCAATTTTTTGGCTCTCAGCCTTTCTTATAGTCTAACTTTCACAGCCATACATTACAACTGGGAAGACCATAGCCTTGATTCTACACACCTTGGTTGGCAGTGGGATGTCTCTGCTTTTTAGGATGCTGTCTAGCTTTGCCATAGTTTTCCTCCCCAGGAGCCAGTGTCTTTTAATTTCTTGGCTGTGGTCCCCATTTGCGGTGATCTTGGAGCTCATGAGATTAAAATCTGTCACTTCCTCCATTTCTTCCTTATCTATTTGCCAAGGAATTGAGAGGGCCAGATGCCATGATCTTAGTTTTTTTAATGTTGAGTTTCAAGCCAACTTTTGCCCTCTCCTTCTCCACCTGCATCAAGAGGCTCTTTAGTTCCTCTTCACTTTCTGCCATTAGAGTGGCATCCTCTGCATATCTAAGGTTGTGGATATTTCTCCCAGCAATCTTAGTTCCAAGTTGTGATTCATCTAGCTCCACTTTTCTCATGATGTGCTCTGCATATAAGTTAAATAGGCAGGGCGACAGTATGAGTTATACAAAGATGGTCTTGAAGAAGCAATTCAATATCTGGAAGAACGGAGTAGTTGGGGAAGACACTCAAGATTTCTGAATTTTGCTTCTTTTGGGGATAACTGGAAAAGCCTAGACTCATGTTAGGCTTTCTGGATTCTGCTATTATTTCCTTTAGCACTAGCAACAGCCCTTAGACTTATATACTGCTTCATGATGCTTTTACAGCCTTCTCCAAGCGGTTTACGGAGTCAGCCTATTGCCCCCATCAATCTGGGTCCTCGTTTTACCCAACTCGGAAGGATGGGAGGCTGAGTCCCCCTTGAGCCTGGTGAGATTCGAACTGCCAAATTTAACAATAAGAGGGAGTTCCATTCGTTCTTGAGGTCTCCGTTTCTTGACCCAGCCTTCCTCAAAAGGTTGACCAAAAGCCAACACTGAGTGTCTTCCCTATAGAATTCTTTTATTGGCCAAGTGTGATTGGACACACAAGGAATTTGTCTCGGTGCAAATGCTCTCAGTGTACATAAAATAAAAGATACATTCGTCAAGAGTCAAGAATCATCAGGTACAACCCTTAATAATAGTCATATGATACAATAAGAATAGAATAGAATAGAATTCTTTATTAGCCAAGTGTGACTTGGCCAAGGGATTTGTCTTGGTGCAAATGCTCTCAGTGTACATAAAATAAAAGATACATTCGTCAAGAGTCAAGAATCATAAGGTACAACACTTAGCGATAGTCATAATTCCCTCTGCTCAAAATACAACCAAGGAAGCAATGATTGGCCTTTATCAATCATTTGCCTTAATAAGTTACGGAAGAAGAGAAAAGAATTACCAATATCTTCCTGCTAGTAGGAACCTGGCCCGAAAGCACTGGCCTTCTAATTTCGTTATTTGGGATTATTAATAGCAATGCATCTAATTACAACCTGTTAAGGAGGACAGTTGGAAACGCCAGTTCCATGGGCTAAAATTATGAGTGTTTCAACATACCATCTGCTGATGCCTACCTCCGAAGCATCTACATTTACATAACGTCTGGCAGTGAAGTCTCCCTAGTCCGTTCTCTGAACACCGAGCTCTCTTTCTCTCTGGGTGTCAGTTACAAACAGAAGAGGGGAAAAAATGGTTCCCCCCCCCACTTGAGAGGCTCACGAATGTGGATCAGTCTAATTATTTATATCCCACCGTTATTATTTTTATAAATAAGGCAGCAAACATAGCTACAATTTCTTCCTATTTTTCCCCACAACAACAACCTGGTGAGGTGGGTTGGGCTGAGAGGACTGGCCCAAAGTCACCAAGCCAGGTTTCATACGTCAGACGAGGACTAGAACTCACCGTCTCCTGGCGATTGATGTAAGGTTACCCAGCTGGCTTTCATGCCTAAGGCAGGACTAGAACTCATCGATTCCTGGTGATTGGCTCAAAGTCAAACGGATAGTTTTCATGCCTAGGGCAGGATTAGAATTTACCATCTCCTGATGATTAGCTCCAAGTTACCCAGGTGGCTTTTATATCTAAGTCAAGACTAGAACTCACCATCTCCTGGTGATTGGTTCAATTCCACCCAGGTAGCTTTCATGCCTAAGGCAAGATTAGAATTCACTGTCTCCTGGTCATTGGCCCAAAGTGATCCAGATGGTTTTCATGCCTAAGGAAGGACTAGAACTCACTGTCTCCTGGTCATTGGCCCAAAGTCTCCAGATGGCTTTTGTGCTTAAGGCAAGACTAGAACTCACCGTCTCCTAGTCATTGGCCCAAAGTCACCTAGATGGCTTTCCTGCTTAAGGCGGGACTAGAACTCACCGTCTCCTGATTTGTAGCCTGGTGGGCCTTTACCACTAGACCAAACTGGCTCTCAATGGAATCTGATGATCATAGTACTCCTGATCTCCTCTCACGATCAGAGAATATAATTGCATGACAACAAAGCACATGAACTTTAGTAGACGTAAGCATAACTGAAGAGTTGGCCTGTAGGAACGTCAGAAGAAAGTTCTAGAGATCCTCAGTCTTCCAAGTCACGGTTGTCCCAAAGGACAACCGGACTTCAGTTTTCCTCGAAGACCTTTCACTTCTCATCCAAGAAGCTTCTTCAGTTCTTCAGCCCAGGTTCTTTGGGAAGGATTCAAGAGGTGGATAGAAAGGCCAAATCTAATCAAAACATCTGGATGACTATGCGATAATAATAATAATAGAAGATAAAGAATTGGAGAAGTCAACAAAATACAAAGACCTGCAGATAGAAATAGAGAAAGACAGCACCAATTGTAATAGAATAGAATTCTTTATTGGCCAAGTGTGATTGGACACACAAGGAATTTGTCTCTGGGGCATGAGCTCTCAGTGTACATAAAAAAATACATTCATCAAGAATCATAAGATACAACACTTAGTGACAGTGATAGGATTCTAAATAAGCAATCAAATCATACTAGGAATCTAAATAAAACAATATAAATCATAAAGGTACAAGCAACAAGGTTATAGTCATAAGTGGGAGGAGACAGGTAATAAGAAGGATGAGAAGGAGAATAGTAATACAGTCTTAGTAAATAGTTTGACAGTGTTGGGGGAATGAGTTGTTTAGCAGAGTGATGGCATTCGGGAAAAAAACTGCCTTGTATCTAGTTGTTTTGGTGTGCAAGCCTCTATAGCGTGATTTTGGGTGGGAGCAGGGGTGGGATTCTACCAGTTCGCACCTATTCGCTAGAACCGGTTGTTAACATTCTAAGCAGTTCAAAGAACTGGTTGTTAGAAGAAATTACTGGCCTAATCCTGTAAGGAAGGCAGGAAGGAAACATTCTGGTGTTGCTTACAGAAACTGTCTCTCAGTTAACCCTTATTACATTCTTGGCAGGACTAGACTTCCTGTCTCAGGAACTTCTCTGGAGTTTTTTTCCCCTCCTTTGCTGGTACTTTGCTTGTGTGGAGTGACCATTCAAAGTTACAATGGCACTGAAAAAAGTGACTTATGACCATTTTTCACACTTATGACTGTTGCAGCATCCCCACAGTCGTGAGAGGCCAGGCGAGAAGATGCGCGCCTCGATGTGAGTGATATTGAGTTGGCCACACCCAGCCAATAACATGACCACCAAGGCATGTCAACCCAGTCACATACCACCAAGCCACACCCACCACCTAAGCCACGCCCACAGAACCAGTTGTTAAAAAATTTGAATCCCGCCCCTGGGTGGGAGTTGAAACATTTTGTGTCCAGGATGTGAGGGGTCTGTAGATATTTCCACAGCCCTCTTTTTGACTCGTGCGGTATACAGGTCCTCCATGGAAGGTAGGTTGGTAGCCATTGTTTTTTCTGCAATTCTAACTATCCTCTGAAGTCTGTGTCTGTCTTGTAGGGTTGCAGAGCCAAACCAGACAGTTACAGAGGTGCAGATGACAGCGCATCGTGGGTACAATCCCAAGCACCATTTGAAACCCATTGGCATCGACATAACCCCCATCAGTCAATTGCAAACGGCAGCTCTACTCGGGGCAGCTTACATCCTGCGATGATTTCTGTAATGCCACCAAACTCCATCAGCCTCTCTGGAGTCTCGACAGGCGGCTAAAAATGCCAGACATCTGGTGGACTGTGCAACTAGCCATAATATTTTATTATGTGTGCTACCCATTTCTCAAAGACTCTCTGGGGTGTGAACAGTGTGTAAAGACGAGAGTGCTCCTTAAATAGTTATTTCACTTGCTACCTTTTGCCTGCAGCTGCTGTCTCTTATCTTTTCTGCACTGGGAAATCTTCCTTAGAAGAAAGGAGCCATAAAGCAATTTTGGGTAACGTTCCCATGACCACAATAATCTCTGTTTAGTTTAGTTTAGTTTAGTTTATTGTCATTGCACCCCGTACAACGAAATCAAACACCATCTTCAGTACACATCATGACCATGAAAATAAACACAAACACACATCCTTCACCCTTCACACATTGAACCGAAAACCCCCGACACCACACCAACACTGCACTATATAGCAGGATTCAACAGAGCTACTGCCCTGGGATAGAAGCTGTTTTTCAGCCTATTTGTCCTTGTTTTTATTATCCTGTACCGTCTGCCAGATGGTAATAGTTCAAAAAAAAAAGGCTGCCCAGGATGAGATGGATCTTTGAGAATATTTTGAACTTTCTTAAGGCAGCAGGAGTTATAAAGCTCTTCCAAAGAGGGGAGAGGGCAACCCATGATCCCCTGAGCAATGACATTAACCCTCTGGAGGGCTGTCCTATCTGCCACTGTGCAATTGGCAAACCCTACACAGGTGCAGTGAGTTAAGATACCCTCTATGGTGCAGCGGTAGAAGGTCACCAGCAGTTTTTCTTTCAGTTGTTGTTTTCTGAGAAGTCTCAAGTAGTCTAATTTCTGCTGGGCCCTTTTGACCAGGGCTGCAATGTGAGCACCCCAAGTCAGGTCCCCTTTTAGGGTAACACCCAGAAACTTAAAACTGGCCACTTGCCCCACTCGGTCTCCCTTGATAAGCAAGGGCTGGAGATCTGATCTGTTCCTTCTGTAATCCACTATAAGCTCCTTGATCTTATTGGTATTGAGGACCAAATTATTGTCTCCACACCAAGAAAACAACCATTGGTCCACCTCATCTCAGTAGGCAGACTCATCCCCCCTGGAAATGAGTCCCACCACTATTGTATCATTTGCAATTTAGTAATAGTATACCTAGTATGAATGGGAATGTAGTCATGCACATAAAGAGTATAGAGTAAGGGACTCAACACGCAACTGCTTACATTAACTGAGATAATCACACCAACCAACGATGGGCAGGTAATCCTTAACGAACCACAATCGAGCCCAACATTCATAATTCTTGAGACCATGGTTAAGTACGTTTTGTCCCATTTTTCTTGCCACAGACGTTAAGTGACTTGCTGCAGTTGTTAGGTTAATAACCTGGTTGTTAAATGAATCTGGTTTCTTTATTGATTCTGCTTGTCGGAAGGTCGCAAAAGGGGATCATGTAATCCCGGGACACTGCAACCATCATAAATAGGAGTTAGTTACAAAGATCTGAAATGTTGATCACATGACCAAACAGCCATAAGGGTGAAAAACAGTCAAAAGTCACTTTTTTCATTGCTGCTGTAACTTCGAACAGTCACTAGTGAACTTTTGTAAGCAGAGGTGATATTCAGTCGGTTCGTTCTGGTTCTGCAGAACCAGTAGAGGAAATTTTGAGTTGTTCGGAGAACCGGCAAATCTCACCTCTGACTGGCCTCTCTCCCATCTATCCTCTGCCTCTCATTGAGTCCCAGCTGATGGGCTGGGTCTTTTTTGGTTGCCCTGCCCAGGAGAACAGAGCTGGAAAGTAGGTTAGTGGGATGGGGAGGGAATGGAGATTTTGCAGTATCCTTCCCCTGCCATGCCCACTAAACTATGCCCACCAAGCTAGCCCAGAGAACCAGTAGTAAACAAATTTTAACCCCACCATTGGTTGTAAGTCGAGGATAATCTATATTATTATTATTTATTGAATTTCTATACCGCCCCCTCTCCCAAAAAAGGGACTCGGGGCGGTGCACAGCCAACTAAAAACAGACAATATATACAATTAAAAACAGATTAAACAATTACATCAAGGCCGGAATACAATTTAAAATATATCTGTATATGAGTTGTGCAGGGACCGGGAAACATATGTGAAAGGAACAGTTGTGATCAATCAGCCTACACAACTGTCCCTTTGCGTATTGTTGCTTTCCGTGGTGATGAGACCCACTGGGGATGTAGATCCTGAAAGGAGAAGAAATAAATACCCTCTATTATTTTTTCTACTCCCTCTTTCCCAGGAGCAGGTAATGATGGAAATCATCGAGAGCCAAGAAAAAACACTCCATGGAGGGAAATCATCGGATTGTGTGATGTGCCGAGAAAAATCCAATGGCCTGGATAAATTTTGGGAATTGCAAGCCCAGGAGATTTGAAGCTTAAGAAAAGCAGAGGCAAACAAACTCTCAGCCGAATTGTTCATTATAGGCTGTCCTCGGCTTACAATAGTTCATTTAGTGACCATCTGGAGTTACAACAACACTGGAAAAAGTGACATAGGACTGTTTTTTTCATATGTACGAAGATGGCAGCATCCCTGTGGTCACGAGATCAACATTCAGGTGCTTGGCAACTGACTCATGTTTAGGACGGTCGCAGTATCCCAGGGGTCACATAATGTTCTGACCCAGTCCCTTTTCCGACAAATCAAACACAATCCAAAAGGAACAAAAACCTTGTAATGCTTTTACAAAATAATTACTTTGATAAGCACAAGCCTTGCCAAACTGTGTGAGATTTGCCAAAAGATAACAGACAAGAAATAATTTGCAAAATAAGAATCTTCAAATATAAACTCAGGATACTGGAATGTCCATGAGGTTGGAGTTTCAAAACATCTTTGCCTTCTGCAAAGAAGGTTAGTTTCACGGCTGGCTTTTATCTTCTTGAAGGAGGGGCCATTACCTTGCAGCCTTACTCCCGAGTTGCCTGTGCTGCTGTAGCTGCTCTTTCCTAAGAGCAATCCTGCGTGCATGCGCACTTGGCACAGGCTCCTCGGGAACCTCCTCATCACTGCTGCGAGCCTTCACAATCTCAAAGGCAGCACTCCACTCCCTGATGGTCCTGGCTCCTCATCTGAATCCTTGCTCTCCTCAGCCGTCTGCACCTGCTGCCGGCTAACCACAACACATGATCCCCTTTTGCGACCTTCTCACAAGCAAAGTCAACAGGGAAGCCAGATTCACTTAATGACCGTGTGACTAATTTAACAACTGCAGCGATTCACTTAACAACGGTGGCTGGAAAAGTCATAAAATGGGACAAAACTCAGTTCACAACTGTCTCACTCAACAATAGAAATTTTGGCCTCAATTGTAGTGGTAAGTTGAGGACTATAATAAGTTGACCCCCTCCTCTGAGAGATTGCCACAAAAAAGTGGGGG
Source organism: Bungarus multicinctus (assembly GCA_023653725.1). Classification (NCBI taxonomy): domain Eukaryota; kingdom Metazoa; phylum Chordata; class Lepidosauria; order Squamata; family Elapidae; genus Bungarus; species Bungarus multicinctus. The sequence continues at coordinate 80,256,098 of CM042848.1, read as the reverse complement.
GGGGGTGTCAAATTATTCTCCAAAACACCTGAAGGCAGGACAAGAAGCAATGAAGGGAAACAAATATAGGAGAGAAGAACCTGAAATTAAGGAGAAACTTCCTGACAGTGAGAACAATTAACCAGTGGAACAGCTTGCCACCAGAAGTTGTGGGTGGTTTCATCACTGAAGGTTTTTAAGAAGAGACTGGACAGCCATTTGAAATTGTATAGGATTTCCTGCTTGAGAAGAGGGTTGGACTAGAACAGCGGTAGGGAACCTTGGCTCTTTTATCACTGATGGACTTCAACTCCCAGAATTCCTGAGTGAGCCATAAAAGGTTCCCCATCCCTGGCCTAGTGGTTTTTCAGTTGTGAGGGAAATCAATTTTTGACTTGAATGGGACTGTTTAATATACAAATATAGGACATATAAAGAATATTGATCATTCAAGTCAAAAATTAGGACATTTGTATATTGAACAATCCCATTCAAATCAAAAATTGATTTCCCTCACAACTGAAAAACCAGTAGGCCAGGGATGGGGAACTTTTTATAGCTCATTCAGGAATTCTGGGAGTTGAAGTCCATCAGTGATAAAAGAGCCAAGGTTCCCTACCACTGGACTAGAAGACCTCCAAGAATAGAATAGAATAGAATAGAATAGAATAGAATAGAATAGAATAGAATAGAATAGAATAGAATCCTTTATTGGCCAAGTGTGATTGGACACACAAGGAATTTATCTTGGTGTAAATACTCTCAGTATACATAAAGAAGGAACATTAGTTAAGAATCAAGAATCATAATGTACAACACTTAATGATAGTCATAGGGTACAATCAACATCAAATCATACTAGGAAACAGAGGATACAAGCAACAAAGTTTTAGTCACAAGTGGGAGGGAATGGGTGATAAGGAGTGATGAGAAGATTAACAGTAGTAGTAGTGTACACTTTGTAAATAGTTGAACAGTGTTGAAGGAATTATTTGTTTAGCAGAGTGATGGCTTTCGGGAAAAAACGGTCCTTGTGTCTAGTTGTTCTGGTGTGCAGGGCTCTATAGCGTCGTTTTGAGGGAAGGAGTTGAAACAGTTTATGTCCGGGATGTGAGGGGTCTGTAAATATTTTCACAGCCCTCTTTTTGACTCGTGCAGTATACAGGTCCTCCATTGAAGGCAGGTGGGTAACCATTGTTGTTTCTGCAGTCCTAATTCCTCTCTGGAGTCTGTGTCTGTCCTGTTGGGTTGCAGAACCAAACCAGACAGTTATAGAGGTGCAGATGACAGACTCAATAATTCCTCTGTAGAACTGGATCAGCAGCTCCTTGGGCACTTCCAGCTCTATTCTGATTGACTACCTGCAGTCTAGCTTGAAGAAGACAGTTTTCGGCTTTTATTGAGCTTGCAAATTATGTCATACTGCAGCTTTTTAAAGTTTCAGCCCATCGACAATGAGGGGGGGAGGCGTGTCACCCCCACTTCCTAGCTCATTTGCATGTGCTTCCTCCCTCCCTCTCACCTGTAAAGGTTATCTAAGAGAAAAGTGCCATCTGTTCTCAGCCTGGTTGGAGAAGCTGGTGCCCAGATATAATATTCTGAAATTGTGTTAACCTGTTGTTCATCACGCCCGGCAGATCAAAGAGAAGATATAAGGGGGACTGTAGAAAAGGATGGAGACCTTCCTGTTGGTCTCTTCCTGGGAAAATAATCTACTCGGAGTCACATACAATGAATCAATTTGGGTTTTGTTTTTGTTTTTTTTCTGAAGGGAGAATTGGCAAGCTTTGAACCTCCCACGGGCGCTCAGCGAAGCGCTGGCCGTATTTCTGCAGATGCAAGCAGTTAAGTCAACTCTTGGCTGCTCCCTGGGACGAGATGCCGATAAAACGGCTGGAATTACACCTGGAGCCGCAACGGTGCAGTCAGCACAAATGTGAAAACTTCCCTGTGGGTTTAGGAAAGAGCAGAACCGACGTACGCTCGCTTCGGGAAACCGAGGCGAGCGGTGGAAACTGCAAGAGGCTGGAGGGTGGCCACAGTGGTGGTTCTTCAGTGGGGGGGTCTCGTTCTGAAGAGCGGTGCTTCTAAACCAAACGGAAACACCTCCTCGCTCCCCCCCCCAACCCCCACCCCAAACAGGAAGGCTGCAGAGCCAGTCGTGCTTGGTTGGCATGGTGTAAGCCTCGCTGGGTAAACCAGATTCAAATTATGATCAGAGGGGGCTCATTCCGACTTTACGGTGAAGTTGTGTTGACTGACTCTTGCAAGTCTGAAAGTGCAAAACTCCCACTCTCTCATTTAGCAGCCCGAGAAGTTAGGAAGGTTTCGTTCTGCCCTGATGCAGCCTTGGGCTTTACAACAGGGGTGTCAAACTCAAGGAGTGTCTGGATCCGGGTTAAATCTGGCCCGTGGGGGCTGCCCTGGAAACAGCAAAGGATTGGCCCGTGGTACTTCTGCCAGCGAAAAAAGGAGCTCAGGGAGGCTGCGCAAGGCCCACCCAGCAGGGATGGGCTGCTACTAGTTTGGGCCGGTTTGGGCAAACCCGTAGCTAGTTTTATCCCACCCCTGGCTGGCCCCTCCTACCCACCCCGCCTCTTCCAGGAGTCCCCACGTGGCCAATTTGGATGCCAGGTAAGTGCAGGGTCTGCACGGAGACTTGGAGAGGGGGATCTTCCTTCACTGCTTTAGTGGTATCTGGCACTGTCCTTTTGGGGTGTACTTCCAAGGGGCAGGAGCCTCCTAGAGGCTTGAGGAAAGCCTCCGGAACCTGGGAAGGCCGAAAAACGGGCCTTCTGGAAGTTCCGGAAGGCCAGAAATGAGGATGTTTCCGGCCTCTGGAGGGCCTTCAGAGCCCAGGGAGGCTGTTTTCGTCCTCCTGGCAGCCCGAAGAAAGCCTCCCCCCTCCTCCCGCTGTGGTGCAGGAAGCTGACTAGGCCATGCCCACCGTGGCCACACCCACCCAGCAACCAGGCAGATAACTGGTTGTTGATATTTTTGAAGCCCACCCGTCACCCGAGGTTCGTTTTCAGCTGCAACAGCCTCCTACAAACCCCCTGTAGCGATGTCAAGATGGCCACGCCCACCCTGGCCACGTCCCCCACCACCGGTGAGATCGCACACAACCCTGGTTGAGGGCCGCTCTGTGAAATTGAGTTTTGACAGCCCTGCTTTACAGGCTGAGATATTAGGGAAGGTCTCTTCTGAATCTCTTGCCTCACTATGCAGCTGAAGGGTAAGCTGCCTCTTCTCTGCCCCTTCCCTAGGTTGCCTCTCTTGGCCTGGTCTTCCCACATGCCATTTTTCCACAGCACAAAGCTGAATTTTACGGGTTTCTGCCTATTGTGTCTCTGCATTATACACATTACGTATCTGATATTAACACAGTTGAGAAAGTCCAGAAATATTTTACAAGAAGAGTTCTCCACTCTTCTACTTGTTGCAGAATACCTTATGCCACCAAACTTGAAATTCTAGATCTAGGAAACCTAGAACTATGCCGCCTTCGGTCCGATCTAAGTATAATATATAAAATCATACATTGCAATGTCCTACTGTCAATGAATACTTCAGCTTCAACCATAACAACACAAGAGCACACAATAGATACAAACTCAAGGTTAACCGCACCAAACTTGATTGCAGGAAATACGACTTCAGCAACAGAGTGGTCAATGTCTGGAATACTCTACCTGACTTTGTGGTTTCTTCCCCAAACCCCAAAAACTTTAACCTTAGACTGTCTACTATTGACCTCCTCACCCCTTTCCTAAGAGGTCTGTAGGGGGCGTGCATAAGCGCACCAACATGCCTACCGTCCCTGTCCTATTGTTTGTTTTTATTTCTCTTATATATATATCCGTGTATTCATAACTATGTTTTTACTTATATCTATTATCTTGTAAGCAATTGACAAATAAAAATAAATAAATAAAATATGTGGGAGTCCTTTTACAAATATTGTTACTACAGGTTGTCCTTGACTTACAATGATTCATTTAGTGACTGTTCAAAATTACAACGGCCCTGAAAAATGTGACACGACCGTTTTTCACAGTTACGACCTTTCCACGATCATGTCATCAAATTTCAGACACTTGGCCACCGGTTCATATTTATGACCGTTGTTGTGTCCCAGAGTCATGGGGTCCTCTTCTGCAACTACCTCACAAGCAAAGTCAATGGGGAAGTGAGGTTCATTTAACAACTGGGTTTACTAAACGTATCAACTGCAGAGATTCATTTAACAACGGAGGCAAGAAAAGTCATAAAATGGGGCCAAACTCACGAAACAAATGTCTCACTTAACAACAGAGATGTTGGGCTCCATTGTGGTCGCAAGTCAAGGATTACCTGTATTGCTGTGATCCACACTTTCCATAAAGTGCTTCGTAATGTTTTTCCATGCAATGTTTAATTTTTAAAAATCTACGTGACAACCTACCAGCTTTGACTGGATTACCAGGTAGTCCTTGACTTACGGCTGTTTGTTTATTGACCGTTCGAAGCAGTGTTGGGTTTCAAAGTAGTTTACCACTGGTTCAGTGGGCGTGGCTTGGTGGGCACACTTTGTGCACACCAAACACACAATTGACACACGCACAGAGCAGAGGTGGTATTCAGCAGGTTTTGACCAGTTCTGGAGAACCGGTAGCGGAAATGTTGAGTAGTTCAGAGAACCAGCAAATCCCACCTCTGACTGGCCCTGCCCTCTTCTATTCTCTGCCTCCCGAGTCCCAGCTGATCGGCTGGGTCTTCTTTGGTTGCCCTGCATAGGAGAACGGAGCTGGAAAGCAGGTTAGTGGGGTGGGGAGGGAATGGGATTTTGCAGTAACCTTTCCCCCAGGAGTGGGGAGTTAAGCTAAGGAGTTCTACTCCCCTCCCCACCTGAAAAGAAATCTCTTCCGAAAGTCAAACACAAGCAGAGGAGAAGAGTGTCAGTTTTAGTTTCACAGCACCAAGCAGCTTTAGTACAGAACAGTTGAGCTAAGCCCCGCCCAGGCTCCTTGCTGTCTCCTTCTTGCTCACTCAGCAAATACTGCTTCAGTTTCTAAACAGCCCTCAACTCTCTCACACACTGACAGAATGCTAGCCAGATGAATACTGATGGTGTCAACTAAAAAAGATACTCCTTTGGTCTTTTTAGCTGCCAGCAGAAAGGGAGAGAGAGAAAACAGTGCATTCCTCAAGTGCCTAGATAATCATCCTGGCAGCCAAAAGTTGTCGGAGCCGCAATAATATTACTGGAGAGCTTGATTGATGACTCTTGGCTATGGATGTGTCCCATTGGAGAATATACATCCAGGGGGTGAGGGGAAGACCAGGGTCAAGGGGGAAATGAATGATGTGCCTTAGAGTCGGCTGCACCCAGATAACGCCGACATGGTCACTCCTAATAAATCAATTTTCTTTTCACTGAGAGACGCGGCTAGAGACTTATAATTTGACTTTGGGTTGGATTTGTTGGAGATGAATGCTGGTAGGCAGAGGCAGAATTCCACCCCCCCTTTATTTTCCTCCCCCAAAACTAAGCCCAACCACATAGTTTTGTAGCGAAGCACCAGTATCGAGCTAGTTTATAAATAAACTATACAGAGGCCCTTCTGTCTCCTCTTTCCTGACCCGCAACGCTGAATTGAGGTGCGAGGTCGAAATCTTCCTTTTTGCAAAGAGCTTCCAGCTTCGGCGTTGGCGGAAGAGGGCGGGAGGGACAGACAATGTCGGCCTTGATGCTCTTGGTGGTGGTTGTCTTTTTTTTAAATGCATCAGAGATGCATTTAAACACAACCCCGCGGTGTGTTTTTGTGATGAATAACTCTGCAGGGATCAGCAGCCCTGTTGAAGGTCACGAAGTTGTTCAGCTGACATTGATGTTAAAAGCCGAATTCCCGGGCGCCTTTACACTCTGAAGTTCAGAGAAGCAGCACACGTCTCCTACACGGGGTTTATTTACTAGACTTAACTCCGCTGCAGTAAAAAAAATTTTTTTTTTTGCTTTTACAGGTAGTCCTCAACTTCCAACCACAACTGAGCCCGACATTTAGAGGGCTAAGTGAGCTCTGCCTCATTTTACGGCCTGTCTTGGTGCAATGGTTAAAAGAACCACCGCAGTCATTGATTGAGTAACCCGGTTGTTAAGCAAATCTAGTTTCCCCATTGACTTTGCTTGCTGCAACCATCATAAATACGAATCAGTTGCGAAATGTCTGAATTTTTGATGGCGTGGCCACGGGGATGGTGCAAACGGTCGTAAGGGTGAAAAACGGCCCTAAGTCCCTTTTCTTCAGCAGTGTTGCGACTTCAAATGGTCGCTAAATGAACTGTTGGAAATCAAGGATTACTTGTACATCTGGCCTTCAGATGAGGACAGGGGGTAATTTTTGGACTGGTTTACCGTTGGTAAAATATATATTTTTTTCTTCCTACATAATAATAGAGCAATAGGGATGGAAGGGACCTTGGAGGTCTTCTAGTCCAAAGGCTCCCAACCTTTTGGGCATCAGGCAGTGGCGGGATTCAGATAACAGATAATCAGAGTTGGAAGGGATCTTATAGGTCATCTAGTCCAAACCCCTGCCCAAGCAGGAGACCCTACACCATTTCTGACAAATGGCAGTCCAATCTCTTCAATTTTTTTTACTAGCGGTTTTGTGGGCATGGCTTGGTGGGTGTGGCTTGGTGGGTGTGGCTTGGTGGGTGTGGCTTGGTGGGTGTGCCTGGGGAAGGATACTGCAAAATCCCCCATTCCCTCTGCACCCTACTAACCTGCTTTCCAGCTCCGTTCTCCTATGCAGGGCAACCAAAGAAGACCCAGCCCATCAGCTGGGACTCAATGGGAGGCGGAGAATAGATGGGGGCGGGGCCAGTCAGAGGTGGGATTTGCCGGTTCTCCAAACTACTCAAAATTTCCGCTACCAGTTCTCCAGAACTGGTTAGAACCGGCTGAATACCACCTCTGGTCCACAAGCGCCATTTTGGTGCTAGGTAAGAATTAATTGAATTCAAGAGAGGTTGGGCTTTACGTTTGTGACTACATAAGAGATTCCAGGCTGATTCCTCTCTTGCCTCCACCCCACCAAGCTCTGCCACTCCTCCTACAAACAGAGTTTCTACATGTGGTTCTCTCAGCTCGCGATCACAATTGGGCCCAAAATTTCTATTGCTAAGTGCGACACTTATTACAAGTGAGTTTTGCGACATTTTTACACCATGTAAGTGAATCGCTGCAATTGTTTTTTTTATTAAAGTTTTTTTTATTTTATCTTTACAATAAACTCATCTTTCATTTAAACAGTGTGTCGACTGGATACATATATCTTGTGCTAACACATATAATTAATACTTTTCTTACCAATTATAGCAATAATCACATTTTCTTTATATGCCATTGTCTCTTATATCTTATAACAATCTTAACTTATTCCCTATATATTCATCTACTCAATTTTAACTTGTTTTTATTATCCAACCATTGGCAAAATAAATTCCATGCCATATAGCAATATTCACTTTCATCCTTTTCCTTAATTGCCAGTGTTAATCTATTCATCTCTGCACATTCTAATATTTTCTCAATCACTTTTCCCTCTACTGGAATCTATTCACTTTTTCAATTCTGATCAAATACAATTCTGGCTGCGGTTAATACAGGAATAATCAAACATACTTTTTTTTTGCTATAACTTTCACTGCAGTTGTTAAGTTAGTAATATGGTTGTTAAGTGAATCTTGCTTTCCCAGTGACTTTGCTTGTCAGAAGGCTGCAAAAAAGGGGATTGTGTCCTAAATAGGAGTCAGTTGCCAAAGAGTCTGAATTTTGATTACGTGACCATGGGAATGCTTCAATGGTCGTAAGTGTGAACAAGGGTCATGTCACTTTTTCCAGTGCTGTTGTAAGTTCAAACAGCCATAAAACAAACTGTTATAAGTCAAGGACTACATGTACTACCCAAATCACAGCTTGCCCTTTTAAGGTGATGGTTCTACAGAGGAATGATTGTGTCTGTCATCCACACTTCTATTAACTGCCTGGTTTGGTTCTGCAACCCTACAAGACAGACACAGATTCCAGAGGATAATTAGGAAAAAACAATTACTACCAACCTACCTTCCATGGAGGACCTGTACCCTGCACGAGTCAAAAAGAGGGCTGTGAAAATATCTACAGACCCCTCACATCCTGGACATAAACTGTTTCAACTCCTTCCCTCAAAATGACGCTATAGAGCACCGCACACCAGAACAACTAGACACAAGGAGAGGTTTTTTCCCCAATGTCATCACTCTACTAAACAACTAATTCCCACAACACTGTAAAACTATTTACTAAGTCTGCATTACTATTTACTATTAATCTTCCCATCACTCCTTATCATCCATTCCTTCCCACTTGTGACTATATAACTGTAACCTTGTTGCTTGTATCCTCACAATTTATATGGACTGTTTCCTAGTATGATTTGATTGCTAATTGTACCGTATGACTATTATTAAGTGTTGTACCTGATGATTCTTGACGAATGTCTCTTTTCTTTTATGTACACTGAGAGCATTTGTACCAAGACAAATTCCTTGTGTCTCCAATCACACTTGGCCAATAAAGAATTCTATTCTATTTCTATTCTATTCCATTCTGTTCTAGTCCATTCCATTCTTATTCTATTCTCAATAAAGATTCTATTCTATTCTCAGTAAAGATTCTATTCTATTCTATTCTATTCTATTCTATATAAAGATTCTATTCTATTATTTTTATTTCTTAAAAAAATAATTTTCTGAATGTTATGAGAATTCGGAAACATAATCCCGCAGACACGTCAAAATACTGTAATGTGTTGTTGCACAGTTTTATTTTCCTTTACTCATGAAGCCTGCCTGGAGATGATGTGGCAAGGGGTGTTAAATATTAAAAATCATGAATTCAGATTTGAAAGCTTCATTTCCACTGTTCACTTCCGTTTCTCATTGGATTGGAGGTGTTGGCTGTCCTCAATTGTTTGACTTGCGTTAGGCAGAAAATATTAAAGTTTCATACGTCAATTGTCAGATACAAAATATATACAAGAACCGTTGAATTCTAAACACCATTGATCCCAACAGTGCAACTGAAAAACAACATACTGCATGCCAAATATTAGAAACTGTGAAATTCTAAATATTATTGCATGCCAATTATTGAACACAAAATACCACTGTATGCCAATTATTAAAATATTGTGAAAACAAAAATACAGGCCTATAATCAAAGAATGTTAATCCTTACTTTGTGGAAAGGGAGGTCCAAATCCCCACTTAACTATTAAATCACAAAAGATGATCTTCTGTTATTTATCAAATTTGGAGACAGCCCTTTTCCCTCACAGAGTGATTTTGGGTGGTGTGCAATTGGCTTAGTCACAGATTTGCAAGATTTTGTTAATGTAGCTGTACAATGAAGGAGAATTAGCAGAGTTGGAAAGGACCTTGGAGGTCATCTAGTCCAGGGGTCGCCAACCTTTTGGATCTCAGGGACCACCAAACTCATAATTTTAAATCCGGTGGACCAGAGACCCTGGGAAAATAAAAAATAAAAAGTCTGCAGGAAAATCCCCCACCCCATTTTCCTACCGATCGATCATTTTTTATTTGGGATCGCAGGATACCGTCTCCAGCTCTGTTCTCAGGGAGAGAGAGAGAGAGAGAGACTTTTGGCTTTATGCAAGGAAAGCAGCAGAAGCAGCAGAAGTCTTTCTTTCTCTCCCCCAAACTCCACCTGAAATGAATCTTTGCCAGTGCAGCCTCTTGGAGCAGGAGGCCTTGCAGGGCCCCAAAGACTCGTTTCTAGTGGAGTTTGGGAGAGAGAAAAGATTTTTGCTACTTTCCTTGCGTGCAGCCAAAAGCAGAAGAAGAAAGAAGTGGAAAGAAGCAGCCTGATGGCCAGGCGAGGCACGTGGGGTGAGAAAGGCAAGTTCCCCCCCTCCGCTCTTTCCCCCCTTCCCTCACTATCTCATGTTGTTTGCAATACAATCAATGCAAGCTTTGTGTTCCCACGCAGCCTGGATTGATTGCTTTGGGGGGGACTTTTCTCTGCGGACCACCAAAATTTTCTCACGGACCACCAGTGGTCCCCGGCCCACTGGTTAGCGACTACTATTCTAGTCCAACCAAGAGACCTTATACCATTTCTGACAAAGTGGTTGTCCAATTGTCCAATACAATTGAGCGAATCCAGAGGTATTTCACGAGGAGAGTCCTCCACCCCTCAGCTTGCAATAGATTACCTTATGCCACCTGGCTTGAAATTTTGGACCTGGACAACCTAGAACTATGCTGCCTAGAGTCTGACCTAAATTTGGACACAAAATTGTCTGCTACATCCTGTCCTGTCAACAACTACTTCAGCTTCACACACGGGAAAACAATAGATATAAACTCAAAGTAAACCGCTCTAAACCCGATTGCAGAAAATATGACTTCAGCAACAGAGTGGTCAATGCCTGGAACTCACTCCCTGACTCTTGTTACATCCTCAACCCCCCAAAACTTTAACCTTAAACTGTCTACTGTGGACCTCACCCCATTCCTAAGAGGTCTGTAAGGGGGCGTGCATAAGTGCACCAGTGCGCCTACCGTCCCTGTCCTTCTGTTTCCATTCATTTGTCCTCATTTATTATGTATATGCTTATACCTTTTTTGTACTTATATGTTTATATGTTATGTTATTACTTGTTTTCTCATACATGCTTGACAAACAAAATAAAATAAAATAAATAAATCTCTTCTTGGAACCTTCAGTGATGGAGCACCGTCAACTTCTGGAGGTTCCATCTGGTTGTGTTCACTACCAAGAAAGTTTTCCATGATTCTATCCTTGAAAAGTTTCCATCCGTTGCTTCTTGTCCTGCCTTCAGGTGCATTGCAGAATAGGCTGACCCTCTCTTCTTTGTGGCAACCCCTCAAATATTAGTGAGGCGGGGTGGCGCAGCAGTCAGACTGCAGAACTGCAGGGGATAGCTCTGCTGACTGCCAGGGGTTCAATTCTCACCAGTTGAACATTGACTCAACCTTCTGTCCCTCTGAGGTCAGTAAAATGAGGAGCCAGATTGTTGGGGAGCAAGAGGCTGACTCTGTAAACCGCTTAAAAGAGGGCTGTAAAGCCCTGTGAAGCGGTATATAAGTCTAAGAGAAATTTCCAGATTGTTAGTACAATTAACCAGTGGAACAGCTTGCCTCCAGGAGTTGTGAATGCTCTCAACTCTGGATGCTTTCTGTATACCATTTCAGTCAAATGGTATACAGAAAATCTAGTTGGCTCGTGAAAAAGCACCTCTGGAGATGGTATCGGGCTGTGATGGTGAACCTATGGCATGCAGAGCCATTTGTGCGGGCATGTGAGCCCCAGGCAAACTTACCTGCACTGCGCATGCGCACGCCTCCCAGTTGGATTTTCGGGCCTTTTTCAGCCTCCAAAAGGCTTGAGGGAAGCCTCTGCAGCCTTCGGAGGCTGAAAAATAGGCCCATTTTGTCACTTCCTGTATTTCCGGAAATACCGGAAGTGATGAAACAGTCCCATTTTTAGGCCTGCAAAGGCTGCAGAGGCTTCCCTCAAGCCTCTGGTAGACCAAAAAAAAGCCTCAAACAGGGTGAAAATCAGCTGGGAGGCACAGTGCAGGCAAGGGGGTGGCGGGGGGATCGCACAATGCATGTACAGGGGGCATGGGGGGGCTGCGCGCATTGCCTTCTGGGTGCTGGCACGGGAGCATGCAAGTGCAAGCACGCACAAAATTTTTGGCTCAGGAGCCCAAAAAGGTTAGCCACCACTGGTATAGGGTTTCCTGCCTGAGCAGGGGGTTGGACTAGAAGACCTCCAAGGTCCCTTCCAACTCTGTTATTCTGGTTGGTCTGTGGCAGTGCTATTGCTAGTAGCTTACCCTGTCTGTGTTGGCGAGAGTATTCTTGGTGATTCGTTGGGTTACAACCCTGAGCTCAAGGAATCCCAATTCCTTGAGTTGCAACCCTGAGATATTCTCTTCTCTAGGCAATACCCTGAGATTAGATTGTGGTGGTTTGCTAAAAATTCTGGGGCTTTTGAGGTCCACAAGTCTTAAAAGTTGCCAAGTTTGAACATCCAGATGGGAGAGGATGGTTTAATTGTGGTGCTCTCTGAGCTTGGCTTGTTTCCTTGCAGATGTTTCATGACCCAACTAGATAACATCATCAGTGCTAGAAAGGAGTGGGGTTTGTGGAGAGGAAGAGGAAAAGGAGGAGGACTCTGGTTCTATATAAAAGCTTGCAAACCTCCCTTCTAGCACTGAAGACATTACCTATTTGGGTCATGAAATGTCTGTAAGAAAACCATCAAGCTCAGAGAACACCAAAACCCCACCTCCCTGAAAACCCTACTCCCTTCTAGCACTGATGACGTTAGTGTAAGGTCCCAGATGTTTCCCCCAGCCACGGAGATGCCAAAGAGTGAGACTCCAGACGAGGCTTCCAAAAACAACAGCTTTTTTATTCTTTGGCCAAAGCAAAAAGTCTGGGTGAATACTATGTCCAAAACATACAGACAAAATGCATGTAAGGAATAACTACACCTGCGAGAGTGACTCAGAGTATTATATACATTTTTCGTTGATAGAAACTAACTTTATCCAATCAGAGGCAAAGGTTCGTTATTAATGTGGGCAATGTCTTGCCCTTCCTTATCCATGGAGCGTTCTTTGTCCGTGCTCTGTCCACACTTGGTTATTTTACACAATATCCCCTGTGCTTGTGTGTTCATGCTCCTGGGCAGCCTCCCCTTATCTACGGAGCAGGATGTTCCTGGGAGTTGTCTCCAAGGATGTGTCTAGCTCTAAAGCAAATTGCAGAGGTGAGAAACCAGATAGAAAAGGGTACAATTCTCTTACAGAATGAATTTATTTATTTATTTATTTATTTATTTAATTAAACTTTTATACTGCTCCCTCTCCCAAAAAGGGACTCGGGGCGGTGTACAGCCTACTAAAAACATACAATAAATACCCAATAGATACAATTAAAATAAATTAAACCAAATTGATCCGGCTGTCTATCCCAAGAATTCAGTTAAAAGTTAAAAGCTAATAAAACCCCGATTAAAATTAAGTTAAAACCAAAATACAGTTACTGGGCCAGGCCAGCCTGTTTAAAAAATAGGGTTTTCACTGCGCGCCGGAAGGTCAGGATATCCGTCATAGACCGTATCTCCGGGGGGAGATCATTCCATAGGGAGGGGGCTCCCACAGAGAAAGCCCGAACCCTCGGGGCCGTCAGCCGACAGCGGCCAGGCGGTGGTACCCCAAGGAGGAATTCCTAACAAATGATTCCCATCCTTAGCAAAATTGCGAAGACCAGACTCCTCTCTAGAACACTAAAAATCTCCACAGACTGTTCTCATCTTGGACATTCATATTTCGAACTGTTACCGTCAGGGAGGCATTATAGATGTCTTAAAATGAGGACTAATAGATTGAGAAACAGTTTCTTTTCCAAGGCAGTAATTGTCTTGAATCAAACAGTGCATTTGTGCTTTAGTTCTATTATTATTATTATTATTAATTATCATCATCATTATAATTTTTAAATACTCTGTAGTGTGATTGCGATGTGGTATTTGGGGCACTGTGCTGGAGTAGCTTTCAAATTTCATTGTATTTGTGGAATGCAACGACAATAGAGGTTCTATTCTATTCTATTCTAAAATAGTACAAGCAACTTCTTTAACAGATACAAAGAGCAAAGGTTAGATTGATTCATGTCAAAATGTCCTTTCATTACCTAGTTGGGACATGAAATGTCTGCAAAGAAACACCAAGCTCAGAGAGCACCAAGGATTCCATCTTCATCTCCCGCTCCCCCTCTTCTTCTCCTCCCTCCTCCTCCTCTCTGCAGAACCCAACTTTCCTTGTAGCACTGATGATGTTACCTAGTTGGGTCATGAAATGTCTTCAAGAAAACTACCAAGCTCGGAGAGCACCAAAGTCCCCACAGTCCCCCTCTCCAGAAACCTCACTCTTCCCTCTCCAGAAACCTCACTCCCTTCTCAATTAACCCTGAGCTACAAAGATTCTCTCCTATGGCTTTAATTGATTTTCTTGCATATGCCAGAGGGCTCGACTAGATGGGGGGGTTCCCTTCCAACTCCACTGCAAAAAAATACAGAGCGGCTAGGAATGTCTATCGATTTGCATTGCTTTCATGCGTCCCAGACTTTGCAACCTTCCTTGCCAAGGAACCTTGGAACTGCATCCCTTCCTTGCCAAATACCTTGGAACTGCATCCCCCAGAATGCCGCGCGACGCGCCTGTTTCGCGCACGCTCCCCGCTTTGCCGCGGTGCATTCCGGGAGCCGTGGTTCAACATCCCCCATGGAAAGTTTCCTAGTACATACAGTGCTTGGCGGGAGAAAGAAAAGTTTCCGCTCCGCCTTTGTGGGCCACACTGTTGCCTGAAGCAACGGCTCCCTGACCAATCGGCGCGCGGCGGCGAGCCGCGGCGGGCCAATGGCGCGCGTCGGTGGGCGGAGCTGAAGTCTCCTTGGGCCCCCGTGCCGAGGCCTAGTCAGTTTGACCCGGCCTCGGGCGCCATGGGCGGCGGTGAGAGCGTTCCCCGGAGGGTCACCTTCGAGGCGGACGAAAACGACAACATCACGGTGGTGAAGGGCATCCGGGTGAGGCTGGGGGCGACTCTCGGCTTAGTCGGGGGAGCCTTCCTTCTTGGGGGGGGATTGAGGGGAGGTCTGGGGAGGTTGGGCTCCCTCGTTGCCTAGGTAACAGCATCCAATGAGAAGATGCTCGGGGAGGGGGGAGAGAAGGGAGGGGGGAGCTTCCCGCTATAGCATTGACCTGTGGAACTCGCGGCCTCATGATGAGTTGATGATGATTCTTAATTACATTACAAATGCAGGCAGTCCTCAAATTACGACCACGACGGAGCCCTGAATTTCTGGGGCCAAGGGAGTTTTGTCCCCTTTTATGACATTTCCCGCCCACATTGATTAAGTTAAATTAATTAAATCAGTAACAACTGTTGTTAAATGAATCTGGCTCCCCCCTTGACTTTGCTCATTGGAAGGTCGCCAAAGTAAATCACATGCGCTCTGCGCCGGACGCTGCAACCGTCGTAAGTAGGGGTCAGTTGTCCAGCATCCTAATGTAAGTCACGTGACCGTGGGGAGGCTGCAAAGGTCATCAGTGGGAAAGGAGGTCATTGGTGTGAAAAGGGGTCGTAAGTCACTTTTCTCAGCGCGGAACGGTCACTAAGTGAACTGTTGTAAGCCAAGGACTGCCTGTGCAGAGCAAACCAAGGCTGGAGGAGTTGGACCCAAAGCTTCAAGTGGTTCCTTCCCCCTTTTTACTGAACACCCAGCCCGTCCCCTTTGAAGGGGATGCAAGAAACCTGCAAAATGGCCCCTTCCCAAATCCAGCCCTCCCCATTGCATGGATATCCCCCACCCCCCCCCAAAAAAAAAGATGGCACCCGGGACCCACTGCAAAGATTGTGCTTCATATGGGGTGCAGGAGGTGCCCCAGGGGCCTTCACCCCTCTGCAGCGTCTGAAACCCATCTGCAAAATTAGGTTGAGTCCTATTTGAATCCACCCTGTTCTGTAGGGCATGTTGTGTTTGGCTGCAAATGCTGCAGACTCAGAATAATTGCACTGATGTTGTAACCTAGTTGGGTCGTGCAATGTCTGCAAGGAGAAAACTTTAGCTCAGAGAGCATCAAGGACTCCCCCTCCTCCTCCCCTCCCCCTCTCTCACTCCCGTGTAATACTGATGATGTTACCCAGTTGGGCCCTGAAACATCTGCAGAGAAACAATGAAGCTCAGAGAACACCAAGGACCCCACAATCTTCCTCCTCCTCCTCCCAAACTTCACTCCTTCTAGCACTGATGATGTTAACCAGTTGGGTCCTGAAACGTCTATAGTGAAATATCCAAGTTCAGAGACCACCAAGGAGCCATTCATTCAACCCCGAACTACAAATGCTGTCTTCTATAAAGACCCATTAAGAACCAACCTTCCTTCCTTCCTTCCTTCCTTCCTTCCTTCCTTCCTTCCTTCCTTCCTTCCTTCCTTCCTTCCTTCCTTCCTTCCTTCCCTACCTACTTCCCTACCTACCTACCTTCTCCATCTTTATTGTCAGTTTTAAACAATTCCTTACCCTCCTATACAGCCACCAAGCACCTTGCTTGCCTGACGTGTCCAGAGAATTTGGAATTTGCAGACTTCTTTGGTTGGCCCAAAACCACAAGAGAGGAATTAGAAACGAGGTTGGCTGAGGCATCTCTTCCCCCTCCCCCACCTCATGGTGATGATGGCACCTCCTTGCCTTACCCAGAACCTCATCATTTCCCCCACTTTTCCTTCCCTCCCTCCCTTCCTTATAGGCCTCCCTGTGTCAGGTTTTGCTACGTCTGAAGTCTGCGTAGAGAGGTTTCAAAAGGAAAATGAAAGAGCAGAGGATGAAACTGAGAGGGGTTGGTGTGACCCTTGAGAGCGGCTCTTTTTTTCTCCTTTGTCTCTTCTGATTTTGGGGCTCCTTTCATTCTCCTTTCCCCCCCCCCTCTTAAGACTCCACCAACTCTTTCTTGCTTCCACCTCATCCCTTTGGTAGCTTCCCTGTAAACAAGGATTCCTGTGTTCTTATGATATAGTTCCCTTGAACTCCCCTTTTTCCCTGTCCTGAAGTTTAGTAACGAAGAATTTACGTAGCTGAAACTCTAGAGTACCCGACTCCCTGTTGCTGCTGAATATTACTTTTCAACCATGTAGTCTGGAAACCCTCACATAACAGTGCTCGAATTAATGTTATTTCTGCTCTAGAGGCAGAAACTTGGCTAATATTTAGCCAGTTTGGTCCCGTGGTTAAGGCACCAGGCTAGAAAGTGGGAGACTGAATTCAAGTCCCGCTTAGCTGGCTGCGTGACTTTGGATCAATCACCAGGAGACAGGAAGTTCTAGTCTTTTCTGCATGAAAACCAGCTCAATGTCTTTGGGACAGTTACCGGGAGAGAGTGAATTCTAGTCCTGCCTTAAGCATAAAAACCAATTAGGTGACTTTGCGCCAATTACCAGAGATAGTGAGTTCTAGTTCCATCTTAGGCATTAAAGCCAGCTTGGTGACTTTGGGCCAATTGCCAGGAGACAGTGAGTTCTAGTCTCACCTTAGGCATGAAAACCAGTTTGGTGACTGCACCAATTACTGGGAGATAGTGAGTTCTAGTTTCACCTTAGGTATGAAAGCCAGCTTGGTGACTTGGGCCAATTGCCAGGAGACAGTGAGTTCTAGTCTCGCCTTAGGCATGAAAACCAGTTTGGTGACTGCACCAATTACTGGGAGATAGTGAGTTCTAGTTCCACCTTAGGTATGAAAGCCAGCTTGGTGACTTGGGCCAATTGCCAGGAGACAGTGAGTTCTAGTCTCGCCTTAGGCATGAAAACCAGTTTGGTGACTGCACCAATTACTGGGAGATAGTGAGTTCTAGTTTCACCTTAGGTATGAAAGCCAGCTTGGTGACTTGGGCCAATTGCCAGGAGACAGTGAGTTGTAGTCTCGCCTTAGGCATGAAAACCAGTTTGGTGACTGCACCAATTACTGGGAGATAGTGAGTTCTAGTTTCACCTTAGGTATGAAAGCCAGCTTGGTGACTTGGGCCAATTGCCAGGAGACAGTGAGTTCTAGTCTCGCCTTAGGCATGAAAACCAGTTTGGTGACTTTGCGCCAATTACTGGGAGATAGTGAGTTCTAGTTCCACCGTAGGCATTTAAAGCCAGCTTGGTGACTTTGGGCCAATTGCCAGGAGACAGTGAGTTCTAGTTTTGCCTTAGGCATGAAAGTCAGCTGGGTGACTTTGGGCCAATCTCCTCCTTAGCCCAACCCACTTTACAGGGTGGTTATGGGGAAAATAGGAGGATGAAGGTTTGTTGATTATGTTGTTATAAAAATAAAGCTGGGATACAAATAAATAAAATAAACAGAGAAGAGCAACCAGGATGATTAGGGGACTGGAGACTAAAACATATGAGGAACGGTTGCAGGAACTGGGCCTGGCTAGTCTAGGGAAGAGAAGGACCAGGGGAGACAGGATAGCAGTCTTCCAATATTTGAGGGGCTGCCCCAGAGAGGAGGAAGGGGTCAACCTGTTTTCTAAAGCACCCGAAGGCCAGACAAGGAATAATGGATGGAAACTGAACAAGGAGAGATTCAACCTGGAAATAAGGAGAAACTTTCTGAGAGTGAGAACAATCAACCCATGGAACAGAAGTTGCCTTCAGAAGTTGTGGGAGCTTCATCACTTGAGACTTTCAAGAAGGGATTGGACTGCCATCTGTCAGAAATGGTGTAGGGTCTCTTGGGCGGTGGGTTGGACTAGATGACCTACAAGGTCCCTTCCAACTCTGATTATCTGTTATCTGTTAACCCTTGGCTGTCTCTGGAGCCAGTGAAGGTTTCCCCATTTTTCAGCAGCAGCACTTCAGCTTTAATGCTGTGATTGGAGTCCTGTATTCTAATCAAGGGCATGTGGAGGATTGCAGCCCCCTACCGGTAGTCCTCAACTTATGACCACAAAATGAGCCCTGTTGTTAACTGAAACATTTGTTAAGTGAGTTTTGCCCTGTTTGATGACTTTCCTTGCCACGGTTGTTAAGTGAACCACTGCAGTTGATAAGGTAGTAACCCAGTTGTTAAATGAACCTGGCTTCTCCCATTGACTTGGCTTGCGAGAAGGTCGCAAAAGGGGATCTCAGGACACTGCAACCGTCATAAATGTGAGTCAGCTGCCAAGCTGGTCTAAATTTTGATCACGCTATCATGGGGCTGCCCCAGTGGTCATAAGTGCAAAAAAACGGCCGTAAGTCACTTTTCTCGTTGCCTTTGTAACTTTGAACGGTCTATAAACAAACTGTTTATAAGTCAAGGACTACCTGTATTGTGTGGGACATGTATGCACCCCTCTAATGGTATTTCTTTTGTGTAGCTGCCCCTGGGGGGGGATGATTATTCAATGCTTCTGAAAATAAGTGGCTCTTTTAAGCCTTGGATTTCCTTCTCCCCTGTTTCCCCGAAAATATGACCTACCCTGAAAGTAAGTCCTAGCTTGATTTTTACATGCATGCCCAATATGAGCCCTACCCCCAAAATAAGCCCTAATTAAGATTCCACCCATTCCAGAGTGGATGGGTAAGAATTAAGCTAGGGTGAGGATGGGGAGGATAGAACTGCCCTACTACTTACTTTTAGACAGTTGTAGCCAGGCCTCACACACCCCGATACACCCTGCAGAAGATATGGGCCAGCAAGGCTTTCCTGAAGGCCTCTGGAGCTGATAACAAAGCTCTGGTTCGATCCTGAAGGCTGCAGAGGCCTTCAGAAAAGCCTTGCCGGCCGCAGAATACGAAGTTCCTGAAGGCATCTGACAGCAAAAAGGAGGCCGGTGAGGTTAAGTCAGTGGCTGACATCTCCCGAAAATAAGACCTGGTGCCTTTTTTTGGTGGCAAAAAAAAAGACAGGGTCTTATTTTCAGGGAAACACAGTATATTTCTATGTTTCTTGGAAGAAAAATGTCCAATCTCCCCTACCTCTCCGTGGGAAAAAGGCCAGAGAAATGTTATCCTCGCCATTATTGGGCTACGTCCTGTGGTTGTTGGCTGCGGAAGAAGGATGGATTTTTTTTTAAAAAGAGAAACCTTTGGCTGCTGAGTGATTGCCAGCCTCTATTCCAAGTCCCGTTTTAGACTCAGAAAATTTCTTACTCAGTTCCCCCTTTTTTTAAAAATGCTATTTTACTTGAAAGGGGGAAAGGCTAGCCAAGGTTGAAGAATGCGTTTTAGCTGAGGAAAATCACATCTAATATATTTCCATTTCCATTTACCTGCCGGCGGCTTAAAAATATATTCTAAGATTTTTTTTAAACCCCTCTCCAGGCGTGTGTTTTTTTGGACAAAAGCAATTTTAAGGCTTAAGAGCTCAAATGAAATGCTAGGAGACTTTGTATCTCAGACCTCATACAAGATGTAGCGTGGGAATTATATATGTTCCGGTTGTGGTTCGCTGGCAGCCTGTGTAAACAGCAGCAGAATCGGATAGTGTAGAGGAACAGGGACTCAGATGAGGATCCTGCACCCGCTGCAGTCTGGCTCAGAGTCTGGGAGTCTGGTGGGGAGGACTCAGATGAGGATCCTGCACCCGCTGCAGAGATGGGGCCAGGACCATCTGGGAGTTATGTGCTGGCTCGGGAGCCTCCAGAATCTGGCAGCAGCGAGGCAGAAGAGCAAGGGGAGCCTGTTTCTAGTGTGCATGCACGTAGAATTGCCAGAAGACAAGAGCAGCTAAGGCAAAAGAGGCGATTTGGGAGTAAGGCTGGGAGGTGATTACCCCTCCCATAAGGTATAAAGGAAGTGCAAAGGTAGGAAAACTTTTGCAGGAAGCAACGTCGTTCTCTTTGACCAGTTTGGACTCTGGAAGTTCCGTGGTGAATTGGTTCTCTGTATGGTTTTGGAAAGATTCATTGGGACTTTAATCGTTGTCAGCACTTCAAGAAAGATAAAGGTGCATTCTTGTCAGACTTCTCCCAAAGAATTTTGGCAAACATCCCTGGGACCAATTATAACGGGTTAAGTCTCATTCTGGGCTGTGGATAACGATAATTCACAGCCATTGAACTAAAATAAAAGAGTTTTGGATTTTATATGTGTTGGTGTCTCAGGAAGCCTTGGTCAGAACATTTCCTGGGACGCCATTGGAAAACAGCAACAACCTTTTGTGTTATTTTTTCAGCTCTCCGAAAATGTCATCGAGCGGATGAAAGAGCCGACTTCCCCTGGCGGAAAGTCTCAGAAGAAATTCGGATCTAGCAATCATACCTCCATTGGTGGAGCTGCAGGTATGTCTCTGTTTTCCAGATAAGATGATGATCCTTTTTTAATGTAAATCGGAAATCTTTTAGTTCCAGGGATTAATACAGGTCATCCTTGATTTACAACCATCCCTTTAGTGACCATTTGAAGTGACAGTGGCCCTGAAAAAAAACCCCCCGACTTTGGGGCCATTTTCCCCACTCGTGACTGTTGGAGATGTATCTCCATGGGATCCAAATTGAGACGCTGGGCAACTGACTCGTGTTTACAACGGTTGCAAAATCCCCGGGGTGACGGGATCCCCTTTTGTGACCGCCTGACACGTAAAAGTCAATGGGGAAAGTCAGAGCCGCTTCACAGCCATGTGGCTAATTTAACAACCACAGGGATTCACTTAACAGCTACGGCAGGAAAGGTTGTAAAACGGGGCAAAACTCACTTCACAACTCTCTTGCTTGGCGATAGAAATGTTAGGGTTGATTTTGCTCGTAAGTCGAGGATTACCTGTGAAACATTCGGTTCTGTTTAAAATGATCTACTTCTCCTGGCCTGTGACTGATTCTCTGCCTCTCTCTCTCTGTCTGTCTCTGTCTGTCTCTATCTCTCTCTATCTCCGTCTCTCTCTCTCTCTGTCTATGCCTCTATCTCTTTTTTTCTCTGTCTCCTTGTCTCTCTGTCTCCTTGTCTCTGTCTGTCTGTCTATCTCTCTTTCTCTCTCTGTCTTGTCTTTTTGTCTCTCTCTCTGTCTCTTTCTCTCTCTGTCTCTCTTCTCTTTCTCTTTCTATCTTTGTCTCCCTGTCTGTCTCCCTGTCTCTCTCTGCCTGTGTGTCTGTCTCTTTCTCTCTCTATCTCTCTGTCTTTCTGTCTCTCTGTCTCTCTCTGTCTCCCTCCGTCTGTCTCTTTCTCTTTGTCTCTCTGTCTCTGTCTCTCTCTCCCACACATTCTGAGGTGTTCAATCATTGTATGAAGCAGTTAGGCGATCTGCTTGCATTGGGCCAAGCATGTAGTGTGAACCCATCATCCCTTTGTGGGTTAATCCCATAGATCGTGAGTCAACAAGCTGTTATTTAGCCAGTCTTGTCCGGGGCTAATTGACCAGTTCCGGTCACACCATCAATTCATCTCCCCAAGCTGTTTCAGTATTTTTAAGGAATTTAGTTCTACAAGTGGGTGAAGAGTTCATCTGGATTATGGACAAATGAGGAAAACCAATGATGCTTGGTTCACAGACAAGGCGGTCCATGCAAGAAACCCAGCAACGAATCCCAGCTCTGTCTTTATTATAAGGGTTACATTAACAAAATCTTGCAAGTATTTCTTCCTCCCTCCCTCTTACGACCTTTTCCAGAAAGCTTCCCCTATTTCTGGAGATAGAGAACATTTGCCCTCTGCTTGTCCAACCTGTGGGTGTCCCTTCTGACTCCCAAGTCATCCTCTCCTAGCCTTGCCCTGATGGGCAGGCGCATCTGTCACATTCTCAGCGAAGGTGGGGACGGGCAGCCCTGGCACCAGACAAAGCAGAGAGACGTATTTTTAAGCTCTCGTCGCAGGCCTCCAAAAGTAAGACCTGGCAAGTTCTCAGCACACTTTTCACAGCTCTCAAGAAGGACATTGGGTCTGATCCACAACGATCTGGTACTTCATGTGCCGGGCCTGTTGATCTGGAGCCACAGAAACTCAAGTCACAAAACTTCTTTCCAATTCTTGGAGTAACGTTAAAATGTACTCAAATCGTTCACTGGCATAAGAACTTCGAAGTACGTAACTGGTTCTTTTCCTAGGGCTAGGAAAATATATATATAGATGATAGATCTTTTCATTTTAGGTCTGCCCAACTGATTTTTACTAACCTTGTTTTCTTTTTTCTTTTCTTTGTTTAAATTTTATAACCTTTATTGAAATTTTGAAACATTAAAATACAAATACATTTAAAAATAGCTTTTTACAAATCACAATCATCTTTGACAGTACTAAGGTATCTTTGTCACATTAACCCATTTCCGTACATTTCTAGTTATTTATATGCACATCTATATCTTCTTCTAATCTGTACATTTCTTATTCCTATTTTCCATCCATTGGTACCAGTTTTCCCATACTGTATAATATTCTGAGTCTTCCTTGTCCTTTAACTCTAAGGTGAGTTTATCCATTTCTGCGCAATCTAAGATCTTTTGGATCACTAGACAGTCTGATGGCATACTGCTGGGATGGCGAACTTATGGCACGTGTGCCACCGGTAGCACGCAGGGCCATTTGTGCCGGCACGCGAGCTGCAGGCAAACTTACCTCACTGCGCATGCGTGTGCCTCTCAGCTGATTTTCTGCCGTTTTGAAAAAAGGCTTTGCAGGCCGAATAATAGGCCCGTTTCTTCACTTCTGGTGTTTACAGGAAGTGACGAAATGGGTCTATTATTCGTCCTGCAGAGGCTTTTTTCAAGCCTTTGGGAGGCTGAAAAAGGCCTCAAACCAGCCAAAAATCAGCTGTGAGGCACAGTGCAGGTAAGGGGGCACGGGGGGGATTGCGTGCGCATGTGCAGGGTACATGGGGGGGCACGCATTGCTTTCTGGGTGCTGGCAACTTTGCCCCCAGTGTCCAGGTTACCTTCTGGCTGAGGAAAAACTCTCCCAGGAATAGCCGTTAACTGGAGAAAATTCAGTCCAAAACAAGGTACATGCAGAAGGTAACTAAAAATCCAAACAAGCCAAGCTGAGGTAATTAGCTTGATAGGGTAGGAGAAGGAATTTCAGACTTGAAAGCACAGTAAAACTCACACAGTTGGGAAGATGCCAGGAACACAGATAAGCCACGACGATACAAGGTAAAGTCACATTTGCTCCCAACAGCCTGCTGCGCGCAGCTTCTTTTTTCATCCACTGTGTTCCCAGCTGCAGCTAATAAAGGGAATCGGGGCCCTTTCCTCCCCCCGTAAGCCACGCAACCCACGTTGCTCCTTTCTCCATTCCTGCATGCCCTAGGATGAAGAGGGGGTGGGCCTGGGTCTTCCTCCGAACTCCCTCTCCCTTGTTTTACTTCTCCCTTGCTCTGCCAAGCCAGACTTTGCCCTTCCCCGGTTTCTTCCACAGTCAACGGAGCCAAACTCCCACTCCCTGTCAGCTGTTCGGCCTCCCCCTCCAAATCAGGTTCCAACAGGGGCATGACAGCTTCGAAGGAAAATGGGGAAGAGCAGGCTCAGTCAAGCCGGGGCTTTTCAGGATTAGGACGGCTTGTAGGCAGGGAGGAAAGAAGGGCAGGATGACGAAGAGAGGTTAAGCAGGGAACATGAGAGACAGCTCAGGCGATAAACAAGGACTCGCCCCCCTCCTGATCCTCGAGCACGGAGAGTGGAGAGAAGACGAGAACAGCGCAAGCTGACCCGACTACTCGGGAGGAGAGCACCCCGCCCCTCTTTTTAAGGCACCCCTGGGGACTGAGGCTTAAGGCTACATTGTAGGGAGGGGCATTTGTCGGGAGCAAACGCTGAACTCTTGGAGCATTGAGTGTCGACATTTGAACTTTCCTGGATTCCTTCTTGATTTTTGGATTCTTGGGCTTTCGGGACTCTTCGAGTTGCCTGCTGGATTTCCTTGCTTGCAGCCGTGGTGCTCACTGTGGTGCTGACAGTGTTGGACTGGACTATTTGCAGCCAGAGGCTTCGTGAGATACGTGTGTGCGTGTGTGCATGTCTCATCCCTTGGCTCTGGGACTTGCCAGAAACCTGGGAGTATTTGGAGGGAATTTGCAGCAATAAAGGGGCGGTTTGAACTGTCAGCTTGCCTGGCTTGGCTCTGTGCCGTGTCCCAGGTCATCACAGGCTCACCATTTGAAAATGAGTCCCGAAAAGGATAAAAGAAGTGATTTCTTCAGAAATTATAGCAAGGACAGCGAAACCAAGCTAACAATATATAATGGTTATCCCTGATGCATCGTAACTGCCACACTTCACCTAGCTACGATGTTTTAATTACCCAACGATTATATCTTAGATGAAGATTTAATACAACCACGCAAAGCTCGCAATACTGAGATTATTGGTCAATAACACCCAGAGTTTATTGCCGGGCGATAGGAAATGGAGTCCTTCTGATATGAAAAGCCATATTAATTTTTTTTTTTTTTTGTCTCTTGAAGAGTAGGCGAAGGGGAAGGAATCCCAGATAGCAGAGAAAGAAGATAAGCTGAATATTGCTTGCCCACGGTTCAGTCTGGTGGGAAGTTTCACTTACAAACTTTTTTTCGGCTTATAAACTGGGCATGCCAATTTGAGAAAGACTCGGCTGCCTTCAGGAAGAGAGAAAAGAACTGAAATCGCAAATAAATGCCAGCAGATAGATTAGGGCAGGGAGAGATTTAATTGTACAGGTGGTCCTTGACATATGACCATAATGGAACTTGCCTATTATGTCATAATGGTCATAAAATGGGTTGATCATAAGACCAACCCAATTTTATGAATTCTATTCTAAATTTCTATTCTATTCTATTCTATTCTATTCTATTCTATTCTATTCTATTCTATTCTATTCTATTCTATTCTATTCTATTCTATTCTATTCTATTCTATTCTATTCTATTCTATTCTATTCCATTCCATTCCATTCCATTCCATTCCATTCCATTCTATTCTAAATTTCTATTCTATTCTACTCTAATGTTTTATACTCCAGTGGTGGCTAACCTTTTTGGACCTCTGTGCTGAAAATTGCATGTGCGCTTCCGCTCGCATGCTTTCATGCCAGCACCCAGAAGGCAATGCATGCGCCCTCCCCACGCCCCCTGCGCATGTGCGCGAGAAACCCGTGCGCACTCCACGCATCTCTGTGTATGTGCGTGTGTCTTCCACGCCCCCCCCAACCCCGCGCATGCACACCAGATCCCTGACTATCAGCTGACGGGATTGGCGTCACGCATGCATGCACAATGGGGCTCTTCCGGGCGACTTCTCGCATGCTGGCAGTAGTGGCTCTGCGTGCCACTTCCAGCACGTGTGCCATAGGTTGGCCATCACAGCTCTATTTTAGTCTAGCCTAGTGCATTTTAATTTTCTATTCTATTCTAATTTTCTATTCTACTCTATGTTCTATTCTACTCTATTCTAATTTTCTATTGTGTTCTAATTTTCTATCCTATCCTATCCTATCCTATTCTAATTTACTACTCTATTCGCTATTCCAGTGGTGGCTAACCTTTTTGGGCTCCTGTGCCAAAAATTGTGCACGTGCTTGCATGCTCGTGCTCGCGTGCCAGCACCCAGAAGGCAAAGCGTGCCCCACCACGCCCCCTACACATTTGCGTGCAATTCCACCCCACCCCGCAGCCCCCTTGCCTGCACTGCGCCTCACAGCTGATTTTTGGGCGGTTTGAGGCCTTTTTCAGCCTCCCAAAGGCTTGAGGAAGGCTTCTTCAGGATTCTACAAGCTTTGTAGGCCGAAATCTAGCCCAGTTTCGTCACTTCCTGTTTTTCCGAAAATACCAGAAGTGACAAAACAGGGTTAGTTTTCGGCCTACAAAACTTGTAGAAGCCTGCAGAAGCCTTCCTCAAGCCTTTGGGAGGCCGAGAAAGGCCTCAAACTGCCCAAAAATCAGCTGTGAGGCACGCGCATGCACAGTGAGGTAAGTTTGCCTGCAGCTCGCGTGCCGGCACAAATGGTTCTGCATATCACCTGTGGCATACGTGCGATAGGATCACCATCACGGCCCTATTCTGTTCAATTGTTGGAAATATGAAACAAATCTGGCAAAAAAAAAATCGTAAATGGGGCAAAACTCACTTAACAATTGTCTCCCTTAGCACCATAAATTTTGGGCTCAACTGTGGTCGTCAGTTGAGGACTACCTGTTTTATCAAAAATCTCCATGTTTGAAATTGCTGCCCATTTGTTTTATTATTATTCCATAGTGTAGATAGTTCCTCGGCTTAAGGACAGAATTGAGCCCAAAATTTATGTTGCTGAGCGAGTCATTTGTTTAAGCAAGTTTTGCCTTTTCTTTTTACGGCTTTTCTTCCCGCCGTTGTTAAGGAAATCCCTGCAGTTGTTCGGTTAGCAACCCGGTTGTTAAGTGAATCCGGCTTGGTTTGTCCAGAAGGTTGCAAAAGGGGAGCATGTGACCCCGGGACGCTGCCACCGTCGTAAGTACATGCCAGTTGCCAAGCCTTTATGAATTTTCGATCCCGGTCCTAAGTCACATTGTTCTGATCAAGGCTTCCTGAGACCATAATTAAGCACACGCTTAGTTAAAACAACTCTTATTTTATTTCAACGCTGGGAATTATGTTCATTCCCAGCGTGTAATGAGTCCCAAACAGTCCCTCAAGATAAGCACCCGCCTTTCTCTCCTTTGAATTGCTGCCAACAATAAAAGTGCCACATGAACTGTAAAAAATCAAACGAAGTACAAAGTCCACACAGAGCTTCAAGGTTTAATCTGAACAGAGCAAACGACTTTGCTTCCTGCAAAGGTTTCTCGACCTTTGCCTGTCCTTTATATCTTATGGGAAGGGCAATCACCTTCCAGCCTTACTCCTGAGTCGCCCCTTTTGTCTCAGCTGCTCTTGCCTTCTGGCAGCTCTGCGCATACGTGCACTGGGAACAGGCTCCCCTTGCTCCTCTGCCTCGCTGCTGTCAGACTCCAGAGGCAGCACCCCATTCCCAGATGGACCTGGCCCCATCTCTGCATCGGATGCAGGACTCTTGTCTGAGTCCTTCCCAGACTCCCGGACTGATTCCTGTTACTCCCCACTGTCCGATTCCGCTGCCGTCTGCACAGGCTGCCGGCGAATCATGATGCACATGTTGTCAACGCTGTTGCAACGTCGAGCGGTGGTAAGTCGAGGACTTACCTATACAGACAAGTATATCTGAATAGCGCCGGCTTAGAGGCACCCACAGCATTACAAGTTATAGCATCTCCAGGTTAGTCTCCTTGTAATAAGGCTTTTAATATTCAAGGAGGCCAGACTCTTCTCAGTTGCCATAGTTTCAAAGTGCTGGTTTTTCATTTAAGAGGGCGGGATGGGTGAGAAGCAGCATATTATTAAAATAAACGTTGTTTTCATATAATCGTGTAATAAACCACCTCTCCGCTGAGCCCGCCTCGACGTCTTTTCCTGGCACGGGGTTTGTCGGTGCGGAGGGCATGGGCGCGCCGAAATTGCATTGTGTTGTTTTTCTTTTCTTTTTTTAAATTAAAAACATTTTTTTTTTAACCTCCTCCCTTGGAGGCACGGCCTTTATTTTTTTATTCATCTCCTTTGGTAAAACACATCTTGGCATTGTGTGACGATGGGTGCAACGGTCGTTAAGTGTGAAAAACGGTCCTCGGTCATTTCCCCCCCTCCCCCCACCAGAATGGCTGTAACTGAACGGTCGCTAAACGAATACCGGGGGACTATTTCAAATTTATGGGAAGACCGTTTGATAGGAAATACACGCCCGACACGAGTGGTGGAGAACAGCCTTTCTAACTGACGTCTTGATTAGAATAGAATATAGAATATGGAATATAGAACATGGAATGTAGAACATGGAATATAGAACATGGAATGTAGAACATGGAATATAGAACATGGAATGTAGAATATGGAATATAGAACAGAACAGAATAGAATAGAACAGTAGTAGCTAAACTTTGGGGGTTTCCGTGCTGAAAATTGTGCGCTCGCGTGTGTGCGCTCACATGCCAGCGCCCAGAAGGTAATGCGCGCATGCCCCCAAGCCCCTGTGCACAGACACAACCAACCCCGTGTACATTGCGCATCTCTGTGGATGCCCGCACGATCCCCCTGCGTGTGCTGGGTGTCTGTGCATGCGTGTGGGACCTCCCCTGCGCACCCCACGCATCTCTGCGCATGCACATACGTCTCCTGCGCCCCCTCGCCCCCACGCAGGCGTGGCTGATATCCAACAATCAGCTGTTGGGTGGGCGGCGCGTAGGGTTTGCCATCCCGGGAATAGAATAACAGCATTGGAAGGGGCCTTGGAGGTCTTCTAGTCTAACCCCCTGCTCAGGCAAGAAACCGTACAAATGGTTACTCCAATCTCTTCTTAAAAACTTCCAGTGTTGTAGCTGGGTACCTATATATCCAGATTAGAGTTACAGCTGGGTAGTTTTGCTTGCTCTTTACAGGTAGTCCTCAATTTACGACCACAATTGAGCCCAGGATTGATGTTGCTAAGTGAGATAGTTGTTAAGGGATGGTTGCCCCCCGCTAACCCCCCCCCGCATTTCACAACTTTCTTTGCCACGTTTCTTAAGGGAATCAACGCAGCTGTTAAATTAGCAACGCGGTTTGTTAAGGGAATCTGGCTTTCCCCGTTGACTTTGCTGGTCAGAAGGTTGCAAAAGGGGATCCCGTGACCCACGGGGACACAGCGACCGTCATACATATGAACCAGTTGCCAAGCATTCAAATTTTGATCACGTGACCCCCCCCCCCCCAGGAGGACGCTGCAGCGGTCGTAAGCGTGAAAAAACGATCCCTTAAGTCCCTTAAGTGCTGTTGTAACTTCAAACGGTCGTAAGTCGGGGACTGCCTGTCTTTTCGAGGCAACGTTTGCTGAGAAGCGCCGTTTTTGTTTGCGAAATAAGTAATTCGGTACAGCGTATTATGAGCATCCCCCGGTCTCGGGTGGATTATTTAAAATTAAATTTCACACCCTCTGACCTCCCTTGGAAATTCTTTCTTTTGGTTAGTTTTTTTTCTCTGAACACGAATGCACACGATATAAAATTTTTTCCTCCCGTTACCTTGCAGCTGACAGATAAAAGGAAGCATGTTTGCGTGCATTTATGAGCATAGGTATTGTTGGGGTTTTTTTTTTTTGCCATGTTAGTACCGTGTTTTTTTTCCCTCCTAGATTGTGTGCATCTCCCACTCTCTCTCTTTTGGATTACATGTCCAATTAAAATAAATAAAAGATTTGAATGCCAAAGGGCGTTCGAAGTAGATGTTCATTTTTCCATATGTAAAATTCTTTCGACTGAATCCGGATTTGAAGCAAAGGACATTTTTTAAAAATATCACAGCCATCCAGGAATCTGCTGGAAATCACATTTAGCTGATTTCCCAGAGGCATTTCTGGAGCAAAGTATGACCTAGTGGTTATGGCAGCAGGCTCGAATCCAGGAAACTGGATGAGTTTTTGCCTTAGTCATGAAAGCTGGCTGGGTGACTTTGGGCCAATCACCAGGAGACTGGGAGTTCTAGTCCCGCCTTAGGTATGAAAATTAGCTGGGTGACTTTGGGCCAATCACCAGGAGACTGGGAGTTCTAGTCCTGCTTTAAGTACGAAAGCCAGTTGGGTGGCTTTGGGCCAATCACCAGGAGATGGTGAGTTCTAGTCCTTTCTTAGGCACAAAAGCCAGCTGGGTGATTTTGGGCCAATCACCAGATGATGGTGAGTTCTAGTCCCGCCTTAGGAATGAAAGCCAGCTGGGTGACTTTGGACCAATCATCTGGAGATGGTGAGTTCTAGTCCCGCTTTAGGCACAAAAGCTAGCTGGGTGACTTTGGGCCAATCACCTGGAGATGGTGAGTTCTAGTCCTACTTTAGGCACGAAAGCCAGTTGGGTGACTTTGGGCCAATCACCAGGAGATGGAGAGTTCTAGTCCCGCCTTAGGAATGAAAGCCAGCTGGGTGACTTTGGACCAATCATCCGGAGATGGTGAGTTCTAGTCCCACTTTAGGCAGGAAAGCCAGCTGTGTGACTTTGGGCCAATCACCAGGTGATGGTGAGTTCTAGTCCCGCTTTAGGTACAAAAGCCAGTTGGGTGACTTTAGGCCAATCACCAGGAGATGGTGAGTTCTAGTCCCACTTTAGGCACGAAAGCCAGCTGGGTGACTTTGGACCAATCACCAGGAGATGGTCAGTTTTGTTACCACCTTGGCCATGAATCGGTAGACCAATATGAATCGATAGATGGATATGCTGGAGGGGGGAGCAGATATGATGGTAAGAGAGATGGATATGGATGGATGGATGGATGGATGGATGGATAGATAAGAGGGAAGAATGGATAGATGGATGGATATGCTGCATGGATGGAAGAAGAGATGGATAGATATAATGGAACGATGGATAGATGGATAGGAGGGAGGGATGTATAGAAACGATTGAAGGAGAGATAGGATCGAGGGATGGATAGGATGGATAAATATGGAAGGATGGATAGAGTGATTGGATGGAGGGATGGAGCAAGAGAGAGAGAAAGAGGTGGGCTGCTGGCATTGAAAAGCACCAAGTAGTTTAGATCCGGAGTATCTAAGACGCCACCTGTCATCAGGAATCTATCGATTAAGATCTCTTAGGAAGACAGCTCTGTCTTCTCAATGGCTCTCACATCTGTGTAATCCAGGGAAGAAGCATTTTTCTAGGCAGCTTCCAAGCGAAGGAAAGATCTCCCTTGGCCTCTGCGCTTAGCATTTAGAAAGCCTATCAAGGACTTTTAATTATTGACTGAGTTGAATACTCCTAGTGTATGATCTTTTTTAAAAAAATTTGGGGAGACCCCACAAGTGCTTGTCTAAAGCAGAAAGGGACGCGGTGGCTCAGTGGCTAAGACGCTGAGCTTGTTGATCAGAAAAGTTGGCAGTTTGGCGGTTCGAATCCCTAGCGCCGTGTAATGGAGGGAGCTCCTGTTCCTTGTCCCAGCTTCTGCCAACCTAGCAGTTCGAAAGCACGTAAAAATGCAAGTAGAAAAACAGGCACCCTTTTGGTGGGAAGGGAACAGCATTCCGTACGCCTTTGAAGGCGTTTAGTCACACCGGCCACATGACCACGGGGACGTCTTTGGCTTTGTAACGGAGATGAGCACTGCCCCCTAGAGGCAGGAATGACTAGCACGGATATGCGAGGGGAACCTTTACCTTAAAGCAGAACGGCAAGATGTAAATTCTACCGTTCATTTTCTCTACCTTTAGAGCGACCAGGTTCGTCCCTCATGCTAAATCCTGCTTTGTTTAGCGACGGTTTCTGAATGAACTAGAACGATCCGTTCAGGCAAACCACGGCTTGCGAACCACGACCTGAGTTCCCACCCTTCCATCAAGCCGAAAGGCAAGCCAACGACACGGTGTCGAAACCCATACGGGAGCATTCGCTCTCTTTAATAGCCAGCTCCAACAATGAATGTCAGCAGGCTGGGATCCGAAACACGGCCGTTTGCAGCCCGAGAAAATAAATATCGGCTTGCTCAGAATCCCCCCGAGCTTGCAGAAGTCCCCAAAAAGTTATTATTTATTATTTTGGTTTACTACCGCTCTTCCTTTGAAGAGGACTTGGGGGAACAACTTCCCTCTTAGTTGGGCCTCGGGGAGTCGTTCTTTTTCCGAAGATCTCGGAGAAGGACTGGGTAATGTTCAGTAACCAAAGAGTAATGGTTTTCTTCTGGAAAAAGAAAAAAGAAAAAGAAGAAAAAATCTGTGCTGTGGGGAATAAGAGCGGGATCTTTGGGAGAGAAATAAAAAAAGAACTGTATAGCTAGTTAGAGCTTTGAACACGAGGTTAGAAGGCAATGTCACCCTGCCACACTTCCTTGTAATACGTAGTTTTAATGTGTGTGTCTTCAGACACTCCGGGTTAATTATCTTGATGGTCCTGGCAACTTGCTGGTGGAGGAAGCTGGTATATGTTTTTTTAACCCTATCCTGCACTCAAAAAGGCTGAGTTAAAAAGACTCTCGCCATTTTAAAATACTAATCTATATATATATAAAAGCAAAATACCACTCACGCATCATCACAAATATCTCCAGAACCATAAAGCCTACAAACTTAAATTTTGGCATGTATGTTCCTCTTGGCTTCTAGTGCTCACTAAGAAAGGATTCTTCGAAATGACCATCAAAGCATTAGTATTTCATATATTATTATTATCATCATCATCATTATCATCATCATCATCATCATTATTATTATCACGCTCTGATGTTTAGGAGTTCTACTCCCCCTCCCCACCTGAAAAGAAATTTGTTCTAAATGCAAAAGATAAACAGAGGAGTTTCAGTTTTAGTTTCAGTTTCACAGCACCCAAGCAGCTTTAGTGCAGAACAGTTGAGTTAAGCCACGCCCAGGCTCCTGGCTGTCTCCTTGCTCACACAGCAAATACTGGCTCAGTTTCCAAACAGCCCTCAACTCTCTCACACACTGACAGGATGCTACCCAGATGAATACCGATGGATGCTGGTAGGCAGAAGCACAATTTTCCCCCCTTATTTTCATCCCCCAAAACTAAGCCCGATCACATAGTTTTGTAGCGAAGCAAATAGAGCTAGTTGCTAAATATGAGGCAAAAAACAGCAGTGTTTTATCGCTGTTCATCAGAAAAGTCACAAAATCAGCTGTCTCGGCTAGCTTTTGACAACAGGAAACTCATGAAGGAAATTTATTTTCAGGGAAAACCAAAGGTACAAGTACAGGTGAAGCGAAACCTGGCTTAAAATCAGTAACAGTGAGAAGGAGTCCTAGTGGACGATCACTTAAACAGGAGCGGCAGCCAAAATAGCTCATACAATCCTTGGTTGTGGAAACAGAGGCATAGAATCAAAATAATGTGAAGTATTAGTACCGCCTTATAAATCCTTATTAAGGCCACACCTGGAATATGGCATCCAGTTTTGGTCACCACTTTACAAAAAAGATGTTGAGACTTTGGAAATAGTGAAAAAAAAGAGCAACTAAGACGATTAAGGGCCTGCTGACAGAAACATATGAAGTACAGTTGCAGGAATTGGGTATGGCTTTCTTTCTTTTTTCCTTCCTCCTGTCTCTTCCTTCTCTCTCCCCTTCCTTTCCTTTTCTCTTCCTCTTTCCTTCTTTTCTTCCTTCCTCCTCCTCATGAGAGCACTGTTTCAATATTTGAGGGGTTGCCACAAAGAAGAGGGGGTCAAGGTATTTTCTAAAGCACCAGAAGGCAAGCCAAGAAGCAAAGGATGGAAACTAATCAAGTAGAAAAGCAACCAGGAATTAAGGAGAAACTTCCTAACAGTGAGGACAATTAACCAGTGGAACTGCTTGCCTCTAGAAGTTGTGGGTGCTCCAAAACTGGAAGTTTTTAAAAAGAGACTAACTGTCATTTATTTGAAATGGTATAGGATCTCCTGCTTGAGCAGAGGGCTGGGCTAGAAGACCTCCAGGGTCCCTTCCGGCTCTATTCTGATTGATTGAATAAAAACAGCAGCTGAAAGAGGAGCCTGAATGGAGTCAGCTCAAGGTTAAATTCTTTTCAAAAGTTGAGATGCCTACGTGTGGCAAGAACGGTCGCAAAATGGGGCAGAGCTCTCTTAACAACTGTCTTCCCTAAACACGGAGATTCTTGGCTCCCTTATGGTCATAAGTCAGGGTGTGCCTGAGCTGTTTTGGCAATATTGGAACGATTGTCTGCTCGGGCCCCAAGATCCGGCAAATGGGAAAGAGACACCCCCTCCCTGCTCCTCGTGATGTCAGATCGATCCCCCCACCCCAAACCCCAAATCTACACCCCTAAGAAGAAAAGCACTTTTGTGTCTCCTCAGCCAAGCAGAGTTACCCTCTCTCTAATGTGACATTAAAAGCCATCGGGAGCCAGGAGTGTGTGCCGTTCTATTTTATAATTTCAGCTGTATTCTGGGGGCCGCTGTTTTGTTTCACTGACAAATTAGATTGAGCGAAAAGCTGGAGAAGATATTTCCAGTCGAAGAGGCTGTTTGCATGCCACCCCCCCCCCCTTCCTTAGCTAAAGAGTTTGCAACACCCTCCGTTCCTTTGCACCCCCATCTCCAGAGGCAAGAAATAGACAAATGCTGCTAATAACTTGGCGGTTATTTGCACCCGAACGACTCCGGATGCATTATTAAACTCTTTTTGTTCTGAAAGTCTCCCGATTTACTGAGATCTTCCCGTGACTTGAAAAGGCAGCAGCTGAGTTATCAAATTACAAGCGCCGGGTCCGAATCATTCATCTATTAATTGCTCTGATTAACGGATTAATTAAAAACAGATTGAAGATGTAATTTTTTTTTTGCAGTTTTCTGGTGAAAAGGGCCCTGATTGCTCGCTTTCTTCACTCGCTCGCTCCCTCTTCCTAGGGTGGGTCTAAAATTTCCGCAAGGAGAGCTTGAGCAGATGCGCGCCTGGAAAATTTGGGCTTTTGCATAAAATAACACGGACCGAAAGAACACAGTTTATAATACTTTGAAAGTGGAAATCATCTTGTAAGTATTTGTATACTCAGGCCCGTTTCCTGTTTGCCAAATTCTGCCGCAATTTAATAAGACTAAGGCTGTGATGGCGAACCTATGGCACATATGCCACAGGTGGCATGCAGAGCCATTTATGTCGGCACGCGAGCTGCAGGCAAACCTACCTCACTGTGCATGTGCGTGCCTCACAGCTGATTTTTGGCAGGTTTGAGGCCTTTTTCGGCCTCCCAAAGGCTTGAGGAAGGCTTCTGCAGGCTTTGCAGGCCAAAAACTAGCCTCGTTTCATCACTTCCTGTTTTTCCAAAAATACTGGAAGTGACGAAACAGGCCTAGTTTTTGGCCTGCAAAACCTGCAGAAGCCTTCCTCAAGCCTCTGGGAGGCCGAAAAATCAGCTGTGAGGAACAGTGCCGGTAAGGGGGTGGCAGATGTGGATGGGTGGGGTGGGGGATTGCGTGCACATGCCTTTTGGCACAGGAGCCCAAAAAGGTTAGCCACCATTGGACTAAGGAGTAATCCATCCTTACGTCGTTC
This sequence comes from Bungarus multicinctus, assembly GCA_023653725.1. Lineage (NCBI taxonomy): Eukaryota > Metazoa > Chordata > Lepidosauria > Squamata > Elapidae > Bungarus > Bungarus multicinctus. The sequence continues at coordinate 80,220,546 of CM042848.1, read as the reverse complement.
AAAAATATTTTTCCACTCAGATTTCTTGGGTTTTTGGGACGGGGAGATTTAGAAAACAGATATTGATACCAATGTGAGTTTTACACTTTTAAAATGGAGGAGGAATGGTGAACAGACACATATTTCTGCCACACCTTTCCAGGCAGCCCTTGGTTCATTTAGTGACCGTTCGAAGTTACAACGCCACTGAAAAAAATGGCTTATGACCCCTTTGTGCATCCCTGGTCACGTGATCAAAATTCAGACACTTGGCAACTGACTCATATTTATGGTCATTCAATGGATAAAACTCTGGTCTTCCAAATAGTGCAGTAGCCCTCGAATTACGACCACAAAGGGCCCCAAAATGTATGTTGCTAAGGGAAAGGATTGTTAAGGGAGTTTGCCCCGTTTTATGACTTTTCTTGCCAGAGTTTGTTAAGTGAATCACTGCAGTTGTTACGTTGGTAATGGGATTGTTGAGTGAATCTGGCTTCCCCGTTGACTTGGCTTGTCAGGCGGTCGCAAAAGGGGATCGCGTGACCCCGGGGACACTGCCACTGTCATTAAGTATGACGCCAAGCATCTGAATGTTGATCTTTTCTGCCGCTGTTGTTAAGGGAACGCTATAGTTGTTCAGTGAATCATCCCGTCTTTAAGTGAATCTGGCTTCCCTCATTGACTTGATGACATGATACCACTCTTCCAGTACTTGAGGGGCTGCCCCCAAGAATAGGGGGCTGCCCCAAGAATAGGGGGTCAATCTATTCTCCAAAACACCAGAAAGCAGGAGAAGAAGCAATGGATGGAAACTAATCAAAGAGAGAAGCAACCTGGAATTAAGGAGAAACTTCCTAACAGTGAGGACAATTAACCAGTGGAACAGCTTGCCACCAGAAGTTGTGGGTGCTCCATCACTGGAGGCTTTCAAGAAGACATAGGACAACCATTTGTCTGCAATGGTACAGGGTTTCCTGCTTAAGCAGGGGGCTGGACTAGAAGACCTCCAAGGTCCCTTCCAGCTCTGTTACTCTGTTATATTACTTTGCTTGTCAGAAACCAGCTGGTCACATGACCCCAGGGCAGTGCAACAGTCATAAATACATGCCAGTTGCCAAATGTCTGAATTTCGATCACATGACCATGGGAATGCTGCAAGTGTGAGAAACTATCATAAATCATTTTTTCCAGTGTCGTCGTAACCATGAACAGTCACTGAATGAATGTTTGTAAGTCAAGGACTATCTGTATTGCATCTTGTAGAACATTTTCCACCTACAGCAAATGACATTTGAAAGCCTTCCCAAGTCATTTGACTTGACGTGTAAGAAATTCCACAATTCATTGGCCGTTAAAAAACAACATCCCACTGAAACTACATTTTTAAGATTTGAAATTCACTTCTTAAAAAACATGTTTACTCCTACCCTTTGGCTCTGTTTTCTACTTATATTTCACCCCCCCCCTCCAGAGAACTTGATTAATGATGTCTCCAATTAATAACCCACTCAATATAGATTTTAATATTGAACCTTACCAAGTAAATAAACGGGAAATAGAGAAAGCGAAATAGAGTCGCATCTTTGTGCGGCAGGACTTAAATGATGGAGGGGGGGGAAAAAAGGCCAAATCTGGCATCTGGCCAGCCCTGTGAAGGAATTCAACCGGGCCCGTGTCAAAACAGAAAGGACCCCCACCCGAATTGAAGGGAATATTTTGACAGGCATAATCCGCAGCAGAAGAACTGGGAAGATAGCACAGAGGCAAATTTGTATACGTTGCAACTACATTATGGCCAGTTGGAATGGCTGATAGTGAGAAGACGGAAGGATGTTTTACGAGAGGGATCTTGGAGTCCTAGTCGACAATTGCTGAAATATGAGCCAGCTGCCAAAAGAACCAATGCAATCCTAAACTGCATCCACAGAAGGATAGAATCAAGATCACGTGAAGTGTTAATAACACCACTTTATAATGCTTTGGTAAGGCCACACTTGGGATGCTGCATCCAGATTTGGTCGCCACAATATAAAAAAGATACTGAGAGTACAGAGAAGAGCAACCAAGATGATAAGGAGTCTGGAGGCTAAAACATACGAAGAACAGTTGCAGGAATTGGGTAGGATTACTTTAATGAAGACAGGATAGCAGTCTTCCAATATTTGAGGGGCTGCCCCAAAGAAGAGGGAGTCAAGCTATTCTCTAAAGCACTTGAAGGCAGGACAAGAAGCAACGGATGGAAACTCATCAAGGAGAGAAGCAACCTAGAACTAAGGAGAAATTTCCTGACAGTTAGATCAATTAACCAACGGAACAACTGGCCTTCAGAAGTTGTAAATGCTGCAACACTGGAAATTTTAAAGAAGAGATTGGACAACCGTTTGTCTGAAATGGTATAGAGTTTCCTGTTTGAGCAGAGGGTTGGACTAGAAGACCTCCAAGGTCTCTTCCAGTTCTGTTATTCTGCTCTGCTCTGTTCTATTCCATTCCATTCTATTCCAATTCCAGTTCCATTCCATATTATTCATATTCCATTCTTTCTAATTCTATTCTATTCCATTCCATTCCACTCCACTCCTATTCCTGTTCCATTCTTTCCATTCCATTCCTATTCCTCTTCTATTCTCATCCCATCCCATCCCATTCCATTCCATTCCATTCTATTCTATTCTATTCTATTCTATTCTATACATTGAGGAGTCCTTGGAGAAGACCCCAATGCTGAGAAAGATGGAAGGGAAAAGGAGAAGGAGACGGCAGAAGATGAGATGGTCAGATAGGGTCATTGGTGCAATGAAGGTGAATGTGCAAATTCTGGGGGGACCCTATGCTCCGGGGGCTCATAAAGAGTCAGACATCACTTAGTGACTGAGGAACGACAACAACAGCACAATGAATACACAACTTTCCCTTTCAAAGTAGCACTCCTGCTTATTTTTCCCGTACGAAGCTATCACTGGCTCCTGGTTTTTACGGAACAGGCTCTTGAACTCGGGACCTGAACCTTGAGGAGGTTGTGTAATTTTGTGGCGTTCATTTTACCTCACGCTGCTACGAATGTCTTAATAGCCGGCTGTTTTAATGGCCCCGTATAATGTGTTTCATTGGAAATATTCTTCTCGGTATCTTATTTGGGCAATAGAATTGCAGGAGTAATTGAGAATAAATATTAAGGTCTCCAGCTCCCAGTTTCTCCTCCTGCTCGACGTTAGGAATAATTTCACCGAGGCAAACGGGTGAATAAAATGGCTCCCAGTCAATTCTTCCTATTGTCAGACGAAATAGGCTCATAAGGTCGCTGTTTTCTTTTGAAAAGAAAATATTTCTTTTCTTTTTTCTTTTGGGTGGGGAGGGGGAAAATTGCACAGCTTTGCACTCCCGTTACTATTTCCAAACCGTCACTATCATCTCCTCAGGTCGTTGCTGTGTGTGTCGTTATTTAAGATGGGGCATTTTAAAATTCTGAGGCTGCAGCCTATTGTTGCGCTAAAAGCCTTTGCGAAGAGCTATCCAGATGCACAATGAGGCGTAGGTTTATATGTACACTAGAGGGAATCGCTTGCTCGAGAGAAGGAGGGAAGAAAACCCCCATGGCGCCAATGGCTGGGAAGGGGGCATTAAAAGATGGTGCGAAAATCTTTTGGAGTCAGCTCTCCCACCGTGCGCGCGCAAGCCTTTAGCTGGTTTAATCATGCATGAGGGGCTTAGCTTGCTGTTCGTCGGATAGTCCTTCCACGACAAGCTTCTCTTTCTAACCACAGCAGTATTAAATAGAAGTTGGTTAAGTAGGTTGCTCTGAGGGGGTCCTTTTCCTGCAGACGTTTCATGACCCAGCTAGGTAACATCATCAGTGCTAGCAGGGTTTGCAAAAAAGGAGGAGGAGGGCGGGGGGGGGGAGGAGGATGACAACTGTGGGGTCCTTGGTGCTCTCCGAGCTTGGAGGTTTTCTTGCAGACGTTTCGTGACCCAACTATGTAACTTCATCAGTGTTAGCAGGGAGTGGGGTTTGCAGAAAAGAGGAGGAGGAAGACTGCAGGGTCCTTGGTACTCTCAGATCTTGGAGGTTATCTTGCAGACGTTTCATGACCCAACTAGGTAACTTCATCAGCGTTAGCGGGCAGCGGGATTTGCCAGGACAAGGAGGAAGAGGAAGAGGAGGAGGACTGTGGGGTCCTTGGTTCTCACAACCCTGATATTCATACACTGTGACACCTGAATGACTTTTTCAAGACCTTCATCAGAACTCCAGTATCAAAAAAGGGGCAGTAAAATTGAATCAGTCGCTTGGGTGATCTGGTTTATGACAGTTACAGATTACAGCCGTGATGGGAGGGCTCCATTATGGTCATAACACAAGGAGCGCTGGTAGAACCGTTACTGTCCAGCACAGTACTATTCCTGGGACACCAGCCGCAGTGAAGGATGGTGTGTTTGTGTTTGTGTGTGTATGTCTGTGTATACACACCTACAGGCATCTCACAGCGGAGTCGTGCCTCCAGAAACTGGGTGCTTTTGAGGCTTCTTGCAATTTAGAGATTTCTTCTCTTCCTCCTCCTAAAAACCCTGTGCAAATATTATTTTAGTTCTCTTTATTCCCCATCCCTCTTAACTTGCAATACCGCTTGCACAAATGGGAAGAAATATATATATATCTTTTTTTTTGAACAGAATCGGTGTTAGGAGCAATATTTTTGACAGTCGTCCTCAAGCGGGCTGACCCGTTGCTCAAAAATTCAGAAATTCAGGAAGCGTGTAACAGGGTCACTCTCCACAGTGTCTCAAGTCTGCTTTCCCGGCGGACTATTTTATCCCCGACGTTTTTATCTCTGTATACAAAAAAAAAAAAAAACTGTTAGTTTTTTTCCAAACGCTGCTGAGGGATTCCTTGTTCTGAGAAAGACGAAAAATCGTCTGGCTCTTAAAAAACAACAACAACCACAACACCCTGAGTTTTATTTCAATCTTTCTGACGGGAACAAAAGAGAGAGCTTGTTAATCTCGCAGCCCAGGGAATGCTGCAAAGACGGCTTCTTTATTAATTAGCAAGTGGATTTCTTGTCTGGAAATAAAGATGCTTGTTTTAAATAACGGTTTAATATAGCGACGAGACGGTGTGTTTGCATCTGGTTTTTTTTCTCCTATAAATTGCTGAATGTTTCATACTTGCTGTCCTGTTACCGTGTTTCCCTGAAAATAAGATCCTGTCTTAACGTTTTTTTTTTGCCACCAAAAAAGGCACCAGGTCTTATTTTGGGGGAATGTCATCCACTGACTAACCTCACTTGCATGTGTCACCCCCGGCTTCCTTTTCGCTGCCAGAGGCCTTCAGGAACTTCTTTTTCTGTGGCTGGCTGTCAGGTTTCCAAGGGATGAAATCCATTTCAAAAGAAAAGAGCAAAATCCACCTCCCAAAACAATTTCTTTTATTTAGGAAAGCATCAAATTGGCAAAATCTGTTGTAATTCCGGATCTGACACAACCCGGAATCAAACCACCTAATATTGGAAGTTAGAAACAGACTCCCCTCCAAAAAAATTCCCATTCCCCAATAGAAGTAAATCAACATTTCCTGGTGTCATCAATCTCCACCTCCAGGTCTCAGCAGGGTCAGCTTTTGTTCCCACGGGAAGAAGAACCATCTAGCCTAAACAACTCTATCTCCACTCCTCCCACCTCCTCCCACTCCACTCCTCCTACTCAGGCAAGGCTTTCCTGAAGGCCTCTGCAGCCAATAACAGAGCTCCGGATCGAAGGCAGCTCCATCCCCCCCATGCCCACCCTAGCTTAACTTTTACCCGTCCATTCTGGTGTGGGCGGGATCTTAATTAGGGCTTATATTGGGTACACATGTAAAAATCAAACTAGGACTTACTTTCAGAATGGGTTGTATTTTCGGGGAAATGGTACATAAACATGCATTTAATGAGCTGAAGCCCTCTCCCCCCCCCATGATATATTTCACAAAATTGGATTAACTATCGTTTTTCTAAGGTTCAGTGCCAACTCATAAAACGTTTTGTATACACTTTTTATAGTTGACAACAGAAAGAAGGGTGGAGTGGAGTTTCAAAGAGCAGGCGGCAGTGTGGAATCGAAAGTACATTCTATTCATATTTTCTTCAAAGACTGATTAAATGACTGAAGCGTCTACTGTGCAAAAATCTAATTGGAGAGCATGATTGATGACTCTTGGCTATCGGGCGTTTTTCATTGGATGATACACCCAGGGGTGTGTGGGGAAAAGCAGGATCAAGGGTGACAGTGAATTACGTATCTCAGAGTTGGCTATACCCAGGTTAGTGTCGGACGTAGAATGTTATCTTCAAATAAATCCTTTTTAGTTTTGGGAGTGTGGCTCAAGGCTCATGATTTAATTGAAGTAACTGCTAGAATCCTGACACTCAGTTTGTAGCAAGTGCAGATCCGAGAAATCAGTATTTGATGCAGGAAGTCCTCAACATACGACCACATTTGGCCCCAAAATTTATGTTGCTAAGGGAGAAACGTGTTAAGTGAGATTTGCCCGATATTACGACTTTTCTTGCCATGGTTGTTAAGTGAATCATCGCAGTTGATAGTCACAAGGTTGTTAAGTGAATCTGGTTTCCCCATTGACCTTGCTTCTCAGAAGGTCGCAAAAGGGAGATCACCTGAGCCTGGGACACTGCGACTGTCGTAAATATGAGTCAGTGGCCAAGCGTCCAAATGTAAATCCTATGACCCTGGGGATGCTGCAACGGTCGTAAGTGTGAAAAACGGTCCTAAGTCACATTTTTTCAGTGCTGTTGTAACTTTGAATGGTCATTCAGGGAACTGTTGTAAGTCGAGGACTACCTTTAGTAGGACATTTCATTGAAAGAACTTCAAATTACTTCAAATTAAGGCAGGTTTGTTGGCTTGGGCACCAGGGTTAGATTCGGGCCGTGGTTTGGAGTCAACTGAATGGAGAACACCGACATTTGGGGCCTCTTCCATTTACAGATACAGATAATCAGAGTTGGAAGGGACCTTGTAGGTCATCTAGTCCAACCCCCTGCCTAAGCAGGAGACCCTACACCATTTTTGACAAATGGCAGTCCAATTTATTTATTTTGTATTTATTTCATAAGATTTATTTATTACGCGTCCAATAGGCCAGTAGGAAAAAAGTAATAGCCACTTTAGATTCAGTAACTGTTTGCACTTAATCTTTCGCTTAACTTTTTTTTATTTTTTTTGTGGATTTGGTAATTAATCTTCCCAGTGCTTCACAAAAACCGACAGAAGAGAATATTCGTAGCTCAGGGTTGAACTGTGGGGACCTTGATGCTCTCTGAGCTTGGTGGTTTTGTTGAAGACATTTCATGACCCATCTAGGTAATGTCATCAATGCTGGAAGGGAGGGGGGTTAGTAGAGTAGAGGAGGAGGAGGAGGACTGTGGGGTCCTCAATGCTCTCTGAGCTTGGTGGTTTTGTTGCAGACATTTCATGACCCAGTTAGGTAGCAACATCAGTGATAGAAGGGAGTGGGGTCTGTGGAAGAGACTGCAGTCTGTGATGCTCTTGGAGCCTGGTTGTTTTCTTGCAGACGTTTCCATACCCAGCTAGGGAACATCATCAGTGCTAGAAGGGTGTAGGGTTTGCTCACTGTTTATATACAGTGGCCTGGCCTATCGGTGTTGGTGAGTATTGTTAAAACAGCCACCTTCTAGCATTGAAGATGTTCCCTAGTTGAGCCATGAAACGTCTGCAAAAAAAAAACCAGGCTGAGAGAGCGCCATGCACCACACCGTTCTCCTCCTCCTCCTCTACTCTACAAACCCTCCATCACTGATGATGTTCCCTAGTTGGGTCATGAAACGCCTGTAAGCCAGACACTTCATGGACGTTTGAGCCTCTTCAGCCTTGGCGAAATTTTGTTTCACAGTTAGATGCATTTGAGGGCATTGTACAGTGTGGAGTCCTGCCACAGCATTTTAGTGGTGTTTGGATCAGAGTTTTGACATGGCCATTTCAAAAGAACGAACTGATACTTTTTCATCCATTTTCTTACACTTTTGCTCGAACGCTTGAGATCCCTCTCTTGTTACATAACCCTCTTGCGCTGAGAAAATGGCCTCAGATCTGCTTCCTGCAAGCACCCGCTCAAATATTGGAATCAAAAGAGAGCCGGAAGGGACCTTAAAGGTCTTCTAGTCCAACCCCTGCTCAAGCAGGAGTCCCTGTTCCATTTCAGACAAGTGAGTCTCCTCTTAAAAACTTCCAGTGTGGGAGCATTCACAACTTCTGGTGTCAAGTTGTTCCACTGATTAATTGTTCTCACTGTCAGGAAATTTCTCCTTAGTTCTAATGTTGCTCCTTGGTTAGTTTCCACCTGTTGCTTCTTGTCCTGCCTTCAGGGGCTTTGGAGAATAGCTTGACTCCCTCTTCTTTGGGGCAGCCCCTGAGATATTGGAAGACTGCTATCGTGTCCTTCTTTTCATTAAACTTAGACATACCCAATTCCTGCAACCGTTCTTCATAGGTTTTAGCCTCCAGACTCCTAATCATCTTGGTTGCTGTTCTCTGTACTCTCAATATCTTTTTTATATTGTGGCGACCAAAACCGAATGTAGGATTCCAAGTCTGGCCTTAACCAAGGATTTATAAAGTGGTACTAACACTTCACGGGACCTTGATTCCATCCTTCTGTTAATTAATCAGTTTCCCTCCATTGTTTCTGGTCCTGCCTTCAGGCGCTTTTGGAAAATAAATCGACAGCTATTTTGAAGATCGCTATCTTATCACTTTTCATGAAACCAGACATATCAGTTCCTGCAGCTGTTACCAGTCCCCTGATCATCCTTGTTCCTCTTCTCTGCACTCTTCCTAATGACCAGTTTAATTGAGTAAGCCATGGTTCAGTTGCTCTTTGGTGATGACCAGGTTAATTGAGTAAGCCATGGTTCAGTTGCTCTTTGGTGATGACCAGGTTAATTGAGTAAGCCATGGTTCAGTTGCTCTTTGGTGATGACCAGGTTAATTGAGTAAGCCATGGTTCACTTGCTCTTTGGTGATGACCAGGTTAATTGAGTAAGCCATGGTTCAGTTGCTCTTTGGTGATGACCAGGTTAATTGAGTAAGCCATGGTTCAGTTGCTCTTTGGTGATGACCAGGTTAATTGAGTAAGCCATGGTTCAGTTGCTCTTTGGTGATGACCAGGTTAATTGAGTAAGCCATGGTTCAGTTGCTCTTTGGTGATGACCAGTTTAATTGAGTAAGCCATGGTTCAGTTGCTCTTTGGTGCTGACCAGTTTAATTGAGTAAGCATGGTTCAGTTGCTCTTTGGTGATGAACCAGGTTAATTTGAGTAAGCCATGGTTCAGTTGCTCTTTGGTGATGACCAGGTTAATGAGTAAGCCATGGTTCAGCTTTGACTCTTTGGTGATGACCAGGTTAATTGAGTAAGCCATGGTTCAGCTTGCTCTTTGGTGATGACCAGGTTAATTGAGTAAGCCATGGTTCACTTGCTCTTTGGTGATGACCAGGTTAATTGAGTAAGCCATGGTTCAGTGGCTCTTGGTGATGACCAGGTTAATGAGTAAGCCATGGTTCACTTGCTCTTTGGTGATGACCAGATTAATTGAGTAAACCATGGTTCAGTTGCTCTTTGGTGATGACCAGGTTAATTGAGTAAGCCATGGTTCAGTTGATCTCCCTCTCTCCCTCACCCTTTCTCTTTCTCCCTCTCCCCCTCTCCCCCTTTCCTCCCTCTCTCCCCTCTTTCCCGCTCCCTCTCTCTCCCTCCTTCCCTCCCTCTTTCCCTCTTTCCCTCTCTCCCTCTCCCCCTCTCCTTCTCTCTCTCTCCCTCTCCTTCCCTCTTTCCCTCTCTCCCTCCCTCCCTCCCTCTCTTCCTCTCCCTCCCTCCCTCCCTCTCTCCCCCCTCCCTCTCTCCCCCTCTTCCTCTCCCCCTCCCTTTCTCACTCTCTCTCATTTTCTCTCTCTCCAAAAGTTCATTTAGGTTTCCACTCTGCCTTTTACCCCAGGACTAAAGTTGCGTTATCTGAAGGATTTTCTGGTTTGGTGGTTTTTTTTTTAAACACATTTCTTCCTTTCTCCCCACCCTCTCTCTCTCTCTCTCTCTCTCTCTCTCTCTTTTTTTTGTTCACAGTCCCGAAGACTTATTATGCCCTAGAGGTGATAAACGATTCTAGGTCTGTAGTAGCTCTAGTATTTTAATGAGCTTTTTTTACCCAAATGACTTCAGACTGCAATAAAGCTCTCCAGTTGTGTTAAATCAGAATCCCCGTGCCTTTCGCCCGTAATTTAAACGAGCAAATTAACCAGCACCGTTAACAGTAAATTTGCCTCCTCTCTTAAGACCGAACTGGGGCAGAACGTGTTATTCCAACCAACTTGTCTTCAATATATTGAGTCACGTTGCTTGGTTTGAACGCTTTAGCCTGTAATGGTGAATTGCAGAATTCTGGAGTGTTGTGGTTGACGTTTGTTTTAGAAGGTCTCAAAAAAGACCGTTACTAAAATGTCTAGAAAGACTTATTTTAAGAAGCAGCAGATTCTGTCTCTAACATCTATCTCCAGTCTACAACACGGTCCTTTCAGGAGTTCCAAGAAGGCTCCACACTCATTTGCACCACTCAGGGTGGCCCTGAGGACACAGATAAACCTCCAGGTGACCTCAACGACTCTTTGAAAAGGATGCAAATGACCAGCCGTCTTCAAGGGGTATAAATCCTTCCGTTCCCCACCATCCAGCCAGAGCTGAAGAAGCTTCTCGGATGAGAAGCAAAACATCTTCAAAGAAAAACGAGGAAGTCCAGTTGCCTCCTGAAATAAGCAACTTGGGGACAACCATGACCTGGATTATTGAGAATCTCTACAAGCTTTTAGTTCTACAAATTGGGATGAACAGCCTTTGAATGGTGTGGGAATAGGAATGGATTTCCAGGGGGAAAAAATGCAGGCTACAGGAAACATTTGCACCACTCAGGTGACCTTGAGGGCACAGATAAACCTCCAGGACCCTCTAAAAGGACGCAAGTGACCAGCTGCCTGCAAGGAATATAAATCCTTCCATTCCCCACCATCCAGTCAGAGCTGAAGAAGCTTCTTGGATGAGAAGCAAAACATCTTCAAAAGAAAAAAAAACCAGAAAGTCCAGTTGCCTTTTAAAAAAGGACTTTTGGGAGTCATTCAATCTGTAGATCACATCATGACTGGCTGTCACCTATGGGCATATACCTGTCCAGTACCTGAACTCCCTATCCCCTCAATTGATACTGCACTTCAGTGGTTAGGTGATCCAGACATTAGTATCTGAATATAGATCCTTTTAACACTCCTATTTTATTGCACTTTTTAAAAATGTAGGCGAAATGTTAATATTATTTATTTATTTATTTATTTATTTATTTATTTATTTATTTAATCTAATTTATATACCGCCCCCCCTCTCCCAAAAAGGGACTCGGGGTGGTGAACAGCCATAATAAAACATACAATTAGAAAAGTTAAAATAAATTTAAAAGTTATTAAATAAATGGCTGAAACCAATAAAACCCCATAAAATTTTTAAAATTAAATAAAAAATTTAAGACCCTTCTCATAGCGTTAGGCCAGACCGGCCTGTTGGAAAAGGTGGGTCTTTAGTGCGCGTCGGAAGGCTCCCAGGTCAGCAATGGCTCGCATCTCCGTAGCTAGTTCATTCCAAAGGGAGGGTGCTCCCACAGAGAAGGCCTGCACCCTCGGGGCTGCCTGCCGACATCGTCCAGCCGGCAGCACCCCGAGGAGGCCCACCCTGTGGGAGCGCACTGGCCGGTGGGAGGCCGATGGTGGCAGTAGGCAGTCCCGCAAGTACCCGGGTCCCAAGCCATGGAGCGCTTTAAAGATGGTCACCAACACCTTGTATATATAATGCAAACCCATGTATGCCATACACTAAATCAGTGCTGGCAAACCTTTTCAGCACCTAGTGCCGAAAACCGGAATAGCAGTTCCCTGGCGCATGTATGTGTGCCAGGAAGCTGAGCTTCTGCTTTCCAGTGAGCACATGCGCAACGACCACCTGGTCTTCTGGTTTCTGGCGTAGATGCGCGGATGAAGACCAGCTGGCCAGCGCGCATGTGCTCACTGGAAACTGGAAGCTCAGCTTCCTGACGCGCACATATGCACCGGCCACCTGGTCTTCCGGTTTCCGGCGCTCCTGCGCGCGCAAAGATTACAGGCATGCCAGAAGAAGAGTAATGGGCGACAGCTGCCGTGCCCGGAGAGATGGCTTTGCGTGCCACTTTTGGCATACGTGCCATAGGTTCGCCATCATGGCACTAAATAAATGACCACGGGGGTGCTGCAGCGGCTGTAATTTCTAAAAGAAGGTCATATGTAGCTTTTGGAGGGAATGCGTCGTAACTTTGAATGGCTGTTAAGTGACCATTCATATGTTGATTATACTACCCATATAGTATAAACAGTGTTTCTCTATCTTAGCAACTTTAACATAGCCTGGACTTCAATTGTTAAGGTGGAGAGACACACTAGTAGAGGCTACATGCTTTATTTAGTAAAGGGAACGCTGCATAATAAGCTTTAGGATAGCGCAAGTTTTAGGATAGGACTAAGGAGAAATTTCCTGTCAGTCAGAACTGTCAATCAATGGAACGACTTAACTCTAGAACTTGTGGATGATCCAATACTGGAGTTTTTAAAGGAGAGATTGGATAGCCATTTGTAATGGTGTAGGGTCTCCTGCCTGAGCAGGGGGGTGGACTAGAAGACCTCCAGGGTCCCTTCCGACTCTGTTATTCTGTTACTCTGTTATAAGGTCATGCACACCTTTATTTTGAGACTCGTGGCCTAGTAAAAAACCTTGATTATAGGGATTTTCCCATCTCCTGCCTGAACCCTTCACTGTTCCGAAACCTATGGCAAATGTATATAATTAGGTAAACGACAGAAAAAAGAGCCTCACGTGGAGATGGGGATTTTGACGTCCCTCTCTCGTCCCTGTCCACTGTTCCTTCGTCTGAAATGGTTTCCTGTTTTGGCAGGGGGTTGGCCTAGAAGACCTCCAAGGTCCCTTCCAACTGTGATTAGGTCATTCTGTTCCGTTTGAGATACCACGGGATATTTTTGATTCCGATGATTGTCCAGTCTGTGGTTCCTAGTGAGGACGATCTAAGCCAGGGGTGTCAAACTGGATTTCTTTGACGGCCTAATCAGCATTTTAGGATGGATACAACTCTGCCAGGCCAAAAACAGGCGGTATGGCCTGTTTTTGAGCCATTTTTCAGCCATTTTGGCCCGGTTTTGGCCTGTTTTTGAGCTTGTTTTTGGCCTTTCTTTTGGCCCATTTTTGGCCTGTTTCTTGGCTCATTTTTGGCCCTTTTGGCCCACTTTTGGCCTGTTCTTCGGTCCGTTTTCGGCTGGCAGAGTGTTGCAGGAGGCCATGGAGGGTGAAAACAACCCCTCCCCCCCCCAAACGCGGCCCATTTTAGCCGCCAGAGGCACTGCGGGCCGATCCCTTGATAGTTCCAGACCGGTCCCGCGGGCCTCGAGTTTGACACCCCTGACCTAAGCAAACGGGCATTTAGTTCAGGTCAGCATTAATCTGGGCATCCTACAACGCGGAAATGTTCTTTCACCACAGTTTCACCTCCAATGTCTCAAACCCCGCCTTGCGGAGGGGCGCCCGGTACCGCCTCGGAATCTGCCATTAGAAAAATCAGGTTTTCTGCTCATCAGGCACGCTTACACGGCTGACCTCAAGCAGACTCGGAATAATTGTGCTTGGTTTGACTTCCTAAAGGTTTATTTGTAAATGATTCATCCGCCTCAGCCAAATAGGAATTGCCTGCTTAGATGCTCAGCCCATCAATTTGAGTCAAACGATTTGTGGTGGTGTTTTTTTTTTTTTTTCCCTTTTGGCAAGAACTTGGCCAGATAAATAAAATTGTTGGACTTCTATCTCATCCTCAGGTCCTTTTCCTAAGATTAAGGCCTTACTTAGTTTTCTTGGCTGCCTCGTTCGGGAACAACAATCCTATATATCTAGGGTAATAGAATTTCTATTTAACAATCTACATCCTCGCTTTTATTCCCTATTAGGGTCTGGGTGATCGATAGGTAACCCAATTGATTGCTAAGGTCAAATGTGCCGTGTCTTTATAGCCAGGTTGTATTTATTGTGCTTCTGAGGTTGTTTCAATGGGCCATTAGCCTTTTTTTTCCTATCCATACATACACCAAGGCCACATAATCCCCCCCCCCCCCCCCAATGCATAGATCGGTAGGGACCTTAATTGTTAGGCATTGTATGCCGTGATCAGGTGCCAGATCTGAGTCTCGAAAGAGTTAAAATACCTCTCCAGAAGTGAAATTCATCTAATGATCAGTTTGCAGGGTAGATTGTTTTGCTGTCTTCCCAGGGGGGGCTGCTTTTGGAGATTTTATAGACCAATCAGAATAGAGCTGGAAGGGACCTTGAAGGTCTTCTAGTCCATCCCCTTGCTCAAACAGGAGACCTGATATCATTTCAGACAAGTGGCTGTCCAATCTCTTCTTCAAAACCTCCAATGATGGAGTATCCACAATTTCCAGAGGCAAGCAGTTCCACGGGCTAATTGTTCCCACTGTTAGGAAGTTTCTCCTTAATTCCAGGTTGCTTCTCTCCTTGATGAGTTTCCATCTGTTCCTTCTTGTCCTGCCCTCAGGGGCTTTGAAAAATAAGTTGAGCCCTTCTTCTTTGTGGCAGGCCCTCAAATATAAATCAGCAAAAGTCTGATGGAAGAAAGCTGCCATGAATTTATTGCTTCAGAAGACACCTCACTAGGCTGTGCCCCGTGTTTTAAGTCAGAATTTGAGAATACCTGTAAACAAACTTCCTTTACCGTAACGATTTTCAGATATTGTCAGACGCGAAAGATCAGGTCCACTTACGAAGGCCCAATTAAACTAGTTTATTGCTAAAACCTGTGCATAGGGATCTTCTCAACTAACTAGAGTTAGATAAAGGCCAAGGGCAGTCAAAGGGATTGAGTTTGCTTGTGGCTACATAGGGATGCTAGCCTGATCCTCCTTTTAACTCCACCCTCAGGTTCTGCCATTCCTTCTCCCTACTACGTTATTGCACTAGATCAGATTTTTAAGTGGAATCCAATGCTGAAATATGGAAACCTTCCTTCCTTCCTTCCTTCCTTCCTTCCTTCCTTCCTTCCTTCCTTCCTTCCTTCCTTCTTTCCTTCCTTCCTTCCTTCCTTCCTTCCTTCCTTCCTTCCTTCCTTCCTTCCTTCCTTCCTTCCTTCCTTCCTTCCTTCCGTGAGATTTAAATTTCCTTTTTCTTTACTGAAGTAATTCTTATTTTCCTCCCTCCCTCCCTCCCTCCCTCCTTCCTTCCTTCCTTCCTTCCTTCCTTCTGTGAGATTTAAATTTCCTTTCTTTACAGAAATAATTCTTATTTTCCTCCCTCCCTCCCTCCCTCCCTCCTTCCTTCCTTCCTTCCTTCCTTCTGTGACATTTAAATTTCCTTTCTTTACAGAAATAATTCTTTTTTTCCTCCCTCCCTCCCTCCCTCCCTCCCTCCCTCCCTCCTTCCTTCCTTCCTTCCTTCCTTCCTTCCGTGAGATTTAAATTTCCTCTTTCTTTACAGAAATAATTCTTATTTTCCTTCCTTCCTTCCTTCCTTCCTTCCTTCCTTCCTTCCTTCCTTCCTTCCTTCCTTCCTTCCTTCCTTCCACCCTCCCTCCCTCCCTCTCTCCCTTTTCTAAACCACCCATCACCCTCAAAGATACATGAATCAAAAAATGGAATTGATGAATAGAAAAATAACTCTGTGAGCTGGTTACATGCAACATTGTCTGAAGTGGTGTAGGGTTTCCTGCCTAAGCAGGGGGTTGGACTAGAAGATCTCCAAGGTCCCTTCCAACTCTGTTCTATTGTATTCTCGTATTGTATTGTATTGTATTGTATTGTATTGTATTGTTTTCCTATCCTATCCTATCCTATTCTATTCTATCCTATCCTATCCTATCCTATCCTATCCTATCCTATCCTATCCTATCCTATCCTATTGTAACATGTGTTTATTTTGTCCAACCCCCCCACCCCATTTCTTAATTCCAGTCAATGAGGAAGAACTAAAGAAAAGAATAGCTGAAGAATTGGCCTTGGAACAAGCTAGGCGAGAGGCTGAAGCTCAGAAAAGGTAAAATTCCGTTATTTCTTTTCAGAGTTTTGTGGGGAAATCTGTGACTTTGGATACCAGCGTTGAAATCAGGTTGGTGCCCGTAAATGAGGAAAACAAATGAGTGGAAACAGTTGGGAATAGGGGAGCTTGGGTTCCTACACAGCTGGTGCACTCCACTTCGGAGGCTAGTGGCTCCAGTTTCCTTTGAGAAAATCAGCTTCATTTCAATTAAAAAAAAAAAAATCAACAACTGGCTGGTGTGTGTGAAAGTTTAACCTGAGATGAAAACAGTTTTTTAAATAAATCCTGACAGTGTCTTCCTATTCTTTGTTTTTGAAGATCTTTCATTACATATAAACAAATGATTTAATAATTTGCTTATTTAGTATCCATGACTATCACTAAGTGTTGTATCTAATGTTTTATGATGAATGTATTTTTACAATTGACTATGATAATGATATATATCTAATGTTATATGTACACCAATAGCGTATGCACCGGAGACAAATTCCTTGTGTGTCCAATCACACTTGGCCAATAGAAAATTCTATTCTATTCTATTCTATTCTATTCTATTCTATTCTATTCTATTCTATTCTACTCTACTCTACTCTACTCTACTCTACTCTACTCTACTCTACTCTACTCTACTCTACTCTACTCTATTCTATTCTATTCTACTCTACTCTACTTTCTATATTCTATTCTTATTGTTTTATTCCTGTTTTATTCCATTCCATTCTAATTATTTCTGTTCTATTCTATTCTATTCTATTCTATTCTATTCTATTCTATTCTATTCTATTCTATTCTATTCTATTCTACTCTACTCTACTCTACTCTACTCTACTCTACTCTACTCTACTCTACTCTACTCTATTCTATTCTACTCTACTCTACTTTCTATATTCTATTCTTATTGTTTTATTCCTGTTTTATTCCATTCCATTCTAATTATTTCTATTCTATTCTATTCTATTCTACTCTACTCTACTTTCTATATTCTATTCTTATTGTTTTATTCCTGTTTTATTCCATTCCATTCTAATTATTTCTGTTCTATTCTATTCTATTCAATTCTATTCTATTCTATTCTATTCTATTCTATTCTATTCTATTCTATTCTATTCTATTCTATTCTATTCTATTCTACTCTACTTTCTATATTCTATTCTTATTGTTTTATTCCTGTTTTATTCCATTCCATTCTAATTATTTCTATTCTATTCTATTCTTCAGAATTTTACTGATGTGACTCAACGTCAAATTGTGTCGAATTGGTAAAATTCCCTGCGTACTTTTCAAAAGCAGGATGATGTTTGTTACCTTACCTTCTGTGCTCACCTGAGAACTAGTGAAGTCCATTATTTTAACATGCCCACACTGCTGTGATGTGGATTTCTGAAACGCTTTTGCCATCTTACAATCAATAAGACGTTGTTATTTGACTTTCATCAAGACGTGTTTTGCAAGCTCATTATTTTGTATTTATTAAAGAACCTTGTAATTGACGTTGTGTGTGAATATTGCTTCTCTCTCTCTCTCTTTTAACACTGCTTTATGATGGAATTAACCACAGAGGTTTAAACAAACTATCCCAGTAGACTTCAGAGGGATGTATACCCAGAAATGTGTTTATAGGATTTCCATCTAAATTAAGCTAATGTCGTACCAAATTGAACATAAACACAACCAAAAGCCCTTTACCCGGACTAAAATATGCCTCTTTGAGGAGTAAAACAAATTTATGTGTTATGCTGAAATTACAGCTCTTTGAAATATTATGACTGGTCTTAATTGATTTTTGGTCCTTACGAGGAAATGTGCTTACTCTTTCTGTGTTCGTGTTAATGTAATTAATGTTAGCAGTTTAAAATGGAACAATTTATTATGCACTTTGATTATTCCTCCTGTACCAATAATATTAAGCAGTGCCTGTTGGTGGTAGCTTTCTTGTTCAGGTTTTATTCTATTTAATGCACACTGCAAACCTCCATTATATGAAACTATGAGTTAAGTGGGCTTCGTAATCTTCTCCTTCCTGATGTGCTGCTAGGATTATGCAGGATTCCTATTCCCTGTGAACTCGCATTCACACCCATCCTCAATCCAGCACTGATGATGTTACCTAGTGGGGTCATGAAATGTCTGCAAGCTCAAAGAACACCAAGGACCCCATGGAATTGACATCTGCTGGGATCCATTCTCTTTAGGGAAATGCAATCCAGAAGTCCCAGAATTTCCCAGTCGGCCATGTTTGAATTCCCCAACCAGGTTCAAGACTTCAACTTGTAGACTTCAACTTGAAGACTTCAGCTTGAAGACTTGTGGATTTCAACTTGAAGACATGTGGACTTCAATGTGAAGACTTGTGGACTAACTCCCAGAATTCCCCAGCCAGCCATGTTTGAATTCCCCAGCGATTTTGAAGACTTGTGAACTCAACTTGAAGACTTGTGGACTTCAATTCCCAGAATTACCCATCTTGCATGGCTGGCTGGGTAATTCTGGGAGCTGAAGTCTACAAGTCCTCAATATTGCCAAGGTTGGACACCCGTGTCTTAAAGAAAGAGCTACAGCATAATACATTAATCATTGCAACAACTTTCCTCCAGAAGTTGTGAATGCCCCAACACTGGAAGTTTTTAAGAAGAGATTGGACATCTGATTGTCTGAAATGGCATAGGGTTTCCTGCCTGAGCAGGGGGGTTGGACTAGAAGACCTCCAAGGTCCCTTCCAACTTTCTGTTCTAAAACATAGGGCTTGTAGCCTTCGGTTAGACCGTAATTATTCAGGGCCTACGAGATATTTTGAAGCTCTCTATAAAGAGGCTGTAATTCAGCGGAGAAATAAATATTTGCATGAACATCCCTCTTTGTTCAGAATTAGCCGTGCTTTATAGGATGATATTTGGGTGAAGGAATTGAAACTTGGCACAGCCGTATTCTGCCCGGGGTTGGCATCCTTATAATAACGTTCAGCAAGTGGAGAAATTTACACAGGTTTTCGGGTTTAAACAGCTTGATTCCGAAAGACCGCTTTAAAAGGGAACCTTTTGTACTGTGAAATAGAGAAAAGGAGAAGGGGAGGGGGGGGAGAAACCCCCAGACATGGAAAATAGATTTGCAGGGATTATCTCCATTTTGCACTTTGCAGAGTTTAACCAGAGGTTTTTTTTTTCCCCACCACTCTCTTTTTCTTGACAGCCATTTTATAAAGGCTTTGTGTGGATCTAATTCTCTTTTTCACAGTAGATTATTCAGTCGCTCTTCTCTCTCTCTCTTTTTTTTTTGAGGGTTGTTTTTTTCTGCTTGCTGGGTATGTGCACTTCAGCAAAAGCTTCTGTGGGTGGTATCCATAAAATTTGGAACTATAGTGTACATCTGAGTGTGTGTGTGTGTGTGAGAGAGAGAGAGAGGGAGAGAGAGAGAGAGAGAGAGAGAAAGAGAGTCTTGTCTCCCTCTCTCTGTTCTTTTCTGTCTGTCTGTCTGTCTCTTTTTCTCTCCCCTCTCTCTCTCCCCTCCTCCCCATTCCCTCTCTCTCTCTTCTACCTCTCTCTTTCTCTTTCTTTCTCTTCCACATCTCCCTCTCTCTCTCTTTCTCTTCTATCTCTTTTTTCTCCCCCTCTAACTCTCCCTCCAACCCACCCCTCCCCTCTTTTTCTCTCCCCCTTCTCCCTCCCTCTGTCTTTTCTCTTTTTTCTCTTCCCCCTTTCCCTCTCCCCCTCTTTCTCCTTCCATAAGCTTTGTAAGAAATTCTGTTGGTTCGTGAAACTTGTCTGCTTCTGTGGAAACCGTCGGCTTTACCTCTTCACTATTTGGTGGTGGAAGACAGCTTTGCATTTAATGAATGGTAGCATTTGGTTTGGTGTTTTTGTTCATTAGGGTTACAGTAGTGCAGTGTGTGGATGAGGCTGCAAAATTCAGTAGGTCCCCTTTTCCTAATATCTTTGCCGGGATTTTACAAGGTATATATCTGAAAGTGTTACCTGCTAGAGCAATGTTTTCCAACCTTGGGCGTTTTCCTGGGTCATGAAAGGTCTGCAAGAAATCAACCAAGCTCAGAGAGCACCAAGGTTCCCACAGTCCTACTCCTCCTCTTTCCCTTTCTCCATTTTGTAACAACCCCCCACCCTCCCATACTTCTAGCCCTGATGAAATTACCTAGTTGGGTCATGAAACGTCTGCAACGAAGCAACTCAGTGCAAGAGAGCACCAGGGACCCCACAATTCTTGCTTCTCCTCTCATCCCTCACAGCATCATTGAGGTAGCAAGGGTGACTCTGTCCCCCCCCGTCCCACCCCTGTTTTCAGGGTTGTGAATATTTACTGGCCATGCCTAGGCGACAAGTTGACCGCCCTGCATAGTGAAAGCAGTCTGTGTCCTTGTAACCCCCTTGGTTCAGACTATTCATATGTTCTGACCCAAACCCTTTCCCAATAGAACAAACACGAACTAAAGGGAACAGAAATCTTTTAACGATTCTTACGAATCCCTGGTTAAAAGGCTACTGCAAACTAATTAACTTTGATAAGCACAAGCTTTGCCAAAACTCTGTGAGGCTGCCAAGAATCACAGATAAGGTTACCTAGAGATATTTTACAAAACAAGAGTCTTCAAATACAAACTCAGGATACTGGAATATCCACGAGGCTCTAGTCTCAAAACGTCTTTGCTTTCTGCAAAGAAGGTCAGTTTCACAGCTGGCTTTTATCTTCTTGAAGGGGGGGCCATTATCTTGCAGCCTTACTCCCGAGTCGCCTGTGCTGTTGTAGCTGCTCTTTCCTGAGAGGAATCCTTCGCGCACGTGCACTTGGCACAGGCTCCTCGGGAACCTCCTCATCGCTGCTGCCAGCTCCCACAATCTCTGAAGGCAGCAGTCCACTCCCTAATGGTCCTGACCTCTCATCTGAGTCCTTGCTCTCCTCAGCCGTCTGCACCTGCTGCCGGCTAACCACAACATCATGCTTTTCCCTGATGAACGAATCCTCTGCCGGGTTGGGGGGTTCACGTCCTACGGCTGGTGACCACGGATCGTCTGGCCCTCTTTCTAATGGGTGCATGTCATGGCGGGCGGGATGCAGCCCGCGATTAACTCTGCCTTGACTTCCCCTGGTCCACATGTCACGCTCTTTGACAGGAAGGAAAATGTCACATATTCTTAAATGCCCCCCTTAACCTTTGACATCGGAGCTCAACTTTTTACCTGGGAGAGAAACTGTACCGTGTCAAAAAACCCCGTGCATCAAATCTCTCTTTCGTGTTGTTGTTATTTTTTGCTCCAGAGTTCACTCGAACAGCTTTACATTACGGCTGTAAAAAAATGCCGGTAGCTGTAAAATGCCGATGGTTTTGATTTTTATTTTTTGGGGGAATGTCGAATGTTAGCAATTTAATTCCCCTCCTTTGCAGTTGTTAGCTCTTCTTCTTTACCAAAGTACTTTAGGTGACATTCAGCATCTCTTGCGTGTTTATGACTTACTGAAAAGCCTCACCAAGTTTTTTTTTAATGCTTTGTTTTAAAACAGAGAGAGAGAGAGAGAGAGAGAGAAGCAATGACATGGATTAACTATCTGTGTTTTTATTCCTTTTATACCAGAAAGAGAAGGGGCGGGGGAGAAGAAAAACCCCCCCCTTTCTTAGTAACATCACCGTCAAGTTTAAAGATGCTTTCCAAAGAGATGAGTAGTGATAAACCAATATGTAAATAAGGACTAGGACTCTTCAAGTTTCGATAACAAATGCAAAGAACTATGGTTTACTTACATACCAATGTTTTCATGTCTTTGAATTTGTATGTTTTTAATTTTGTGAATAAAATTGTTTTTAAAACCTTAAAAAAATAAAAATAAAGATGCTTTCCAACAGGTCTGAGCAAAGAGTTGTTAGTTTTAAAGAAGAGATTGAATCTGGGTTAAACGGCATCCCCTCTGCTCTCATCATCTTTTGACTGTGATTTATAGCGGGAGGTCAGAATGAAAAGAAAAATAGCTACCTGGCCATATGGAATCACTTACCTGCATGTATACACAATATTTTAACCGTCGGTCGGATACCTTGCGGGTTCAATGGGAGAGGGTTTCTGATTTACGAGGTTGGGATAAAAAGGGAGTTGGGTAACTTGATTTGTTTTTTCCTCCTCTGTAATTTGAAATCCCAATTATTTAAAAATAATGAGTCTGAATCGGACTAAACTAATTTGGGGTAATCTGGCTTTTTCATGCTGCCTTTTGTCTCCGTTAATTGGCTGTGACAAATTCCAGGATGGCATAAAAACACAAGGAGATGGTTCCAAAACTATATGAGAGAGCCAGTTTGGTCTAGTGGTTAAGACACCAGTCTAGAAAGTAGACGACCGTGAGTTCAAGTCCTGCCTTAGTCATGAAAGCTGGCTGGGTGATTTTGGGCCAATTACCAAGAGACAAGGAGTTCTAGTCCAACCATAAGCATGAAAGCTGACCGGGAAACTTTGGGCCAATCACCAGGAGACGGTGAGTTCCAGTCCTGCCTGTGACATGAAAGATGCATAGGTGACTCACCAGGAGATGGTGAGTTCTAGTCCCACCTTAGGCACGAAAACTGGCTGGGTAATTTTAGGCCAATCACCAGGAGATGGTGAGTTCTAGTCCTGCCTTAGGCTTGCAAGGCAGCTGCATGAATTTGGGTCAATCACCAGGAGATGGTGAGTTCTAGTCCCATGTTTGGCATGAAAGCCAGCTGGGTGACTTTGGGCCAATCACCAGGAGATAGTGAGTTCTAGTCCTGCCTTAGGCATGAAAGCTGGCTGGGTGACTTTGGGCCAGTCCTTCTCTCTCAGTTCAACCCACACACAGGGTTCTTGTTGTGGGAACAATAGGTTGAGACCTCTGTTCTAAGGGATCAAGGAACATAACAAGCTTAATATAACTGGATAACTTTGTTCGAAACACGAATATATCGGGGTGTGCAGTTCAACAGTCACCCTGTTAATCTCTCTGAATTAAAACCCTTTTTCTTTTAAGATTATTTCAATGTTCTTATTTATGACCAGCCACTTTTCAGATGGCACCGTGCATGTTTTAAATCGTATTATTTATTCTACATAAGCTGCCAAGGTTTCTTTCTTTCTTCCTTTCTATCTTTTTAATTTGTGGCAGGATAGAAGTACAATCAATCAATGCCCGTTGGCAATGATTTCTGCTGTTTTCTTTCTCAGGAAGATAGGAGACAGACTTTGTAAAAGTCCATCTGGTCCAAATCAAAAACAATTAAAAAAAAACCCCTCCCTTTTAGGTGGGTAAGAGAGACATGGGCTAGAAGGTGGGGGGATGGTGGGGTTTTTTTTGGCAGCTCTTCCCATTTTGCTCCTGAAACATTCCCTGTATTTTAATATTCTAGATCAGTAGTTCTCAACCGGTGGTTTGCAGACTCTGTTGAGGTTTATAACGATGATTTAAACCTTGAGTTAGGTCTTGGTGGTCCATGGTCAGGATCTGTGGCCACAGGTTATTTAAAGGGGGGGGGGTTTGGTGAAGAAAAAAATAAAAGAAACAATAGGACAGGGGAGGTAGGCACGTTGGTGCCCTTATGCACGCCCCCTACAGGCCTCTTAGGAAAGGGGTGAGGTCAATAGGAGACAGTCTAAGGTTAAAGTTTTTGGGGTTTGGGAAGAAACCACAGAGTCAGGTAGAGTATACCAGACATTGACCACTCTGTTGCTGAAGTCGTATTTCCTGCAATCAAGTTTGGTGCGATTAACCTTGAGTTTGTATCTATTGTTTGCTCTTGTGTTGTTATGGTTGAAGCTGAAGTATTCATTGACAGGTAGGACATTGCAATGTATGATTTTATATACTATACTTAGATCGGACTGAAGACGGCGTAGTTCTAGGTTTTCTAGGTCTAGAATTTCAAGTCTGGTTGCATAAGGTATTCTGTAATGAGTAGAAGAGTGGAGAACTCTTCTTATAAAATATTTCTCAGCTGTGTTAATATCAGATACGTAATGTGGGTTCCAGACTGATGAGCTATATTCGAGTATTGGTCTAGCAAATGTTTTGTATGCTCTATTTAGTAGTATGATATTACCAGAGAAAAAGCTACGTAGGATTAGGTTAACAACTCTTAATGCCTTTTTGGCTATGTAGTTACAGTGGGCTCTAGCACTTAGATCATTAGAGATAAGTATTCAAAGGTCCTTGACAGAGTTTGGATCATCAACAAGGTCTTGAGTATTCAGCCTGTATTTTATTTTCTGATTTTTTTTGCCAATATGTAAGACAGAGCATTTATTTGTTGAGATTTGAAGTTGCCATTTGTTTGACCATTCTGATACATAGTAGAGGTCTTTTTGAAGAGTAGCAGTATTGTCTGTGGTGTTGAATAGCTTTACATCATTTGTTTGTGCTACCAAGCCCTTAAGTATTTGATAAACTGGTGGCAAATCTGGCTGTTTTTTTAATAATTTTTTTAAATATTAAACATAAAAATTCAATGTCTGTATATGAACAGTGTGTTATCTGAGTACAGCTGTTTTTGAGAAATAGTAATAATAATAGTATTAATGATAAACATTAATGATAACAAAGTATAACATTGATGATAATCACATAATAATATTATCCATTTTAATAATATCGTTAATAATTTCTTTTTTAATTTTTTTAAAGTTTTCTTTATTAAACAATTAGTAATTTCTTTATGCTTTTAAATTTCTAACTTCTGTTTCTGCTAGTTAGCCATTGATAAAACAAATCCCATGTCGAAAAGTATTCAGTGTCTTCATTTTCCTTAATTTTAAATATTAATCTATCCATTTCTGTACGTTCTAATTTTTTTAAAATAACATTTTCATCTGTAGGGATCTCTTCATTTCTCCATTGTTGTGCAAATGCAATTCTAGCTGCAGTTAACACATGTAAAATTAAATATGTATTCCCTTTATTATATTTTTCTGGTAGAATACCCAACAAAAATATTACTGGCTTTAGATCTATGTGTCGCTTTCCTATTTTTTTTCTAACCGTGTGTGTATTTTTGTCCAATATTTTTTTGCCTTTGGTCATGCTCACCACATGTGATAGTACGAACCCGGTGTCTGATTACATTTCCAACACTTAGCAGACATATCCTTAGACATCTGGCTGTTTTTGTTCCTGCTCATCCAACAGTCTTAGTAGCTGCAAAATTGAATGCATGTCCTCGTTCATTGCAGTGTGAGGCTACCAATGAGTTCGGGTCTCTCTCTGTCTGACAGTTCGGTTGTATTCTTGCATAGATAATATTTCCTAGATGATATTCCTTGTATTCTAGAAGACCCTCTAAACCATCTCATTTCGGCGAGGCTTTGGCTCAAAATGATGATTAGAGATCCCCCCGCTGTTTTAGTATTGGTGGAGTCTCAGCGATGATTTATTGTTCTTATTTTGTCATTTTATTAGCGGTGTCTGTTTTGGTGTACCACCCAGGGTCTTTCTGATTGGGGCAGTTTAAGGATATTATAAATAAACGCTCTTTTCCTGGGCTTGCAAAGGCGTGATACGAGCCGTTATTTATTTATAACGCTGTTGCATTTGGATTTATATCCCGTACTGATGTTCTTAGTGTATTTTGCTCTTAAAGGCCTATTATCTCTCGGTTGCGTGTGTGGCACAAAAACACAATGGAAAAGAACAGCGGCTTGCTGCGTGTAGTGTTTCTGTCAAAAATATGTGGGATGTGATTGCCTTATGGAACTAATGTTGTCTTCTGTGGAGAATTTAGTTTGCTAAAGAGGAAGTGACAGGAGCCTTGAGAAGAAAAAGTTTTCCTTGGCAACTACCATACCTGATCAAATGTTTATCTGAGGAATAGGAAGTGTAAAAGACGTTTTATTCCCTGAAAGTAAAAATAGGCTATACCAGGGGTCGCCAACCTTTTGAGCCTCAGGGACCACCAAACTCATAATTTTAAATCCCGTGGGCCGCTAATATGAATTTTTTTAAAAAAAGATAAATACATTTATAAAATAATGATCAGAGAACTCCCATTTTATTAATATGAAATGCACCTATTTAATATAACAAAATGATAGGTGCTTATTTAATTATAACAAACTCTTTAAAGGTTGTTTAATTGGGACAAAATTATTAAAGTTAGTGTAATTATTACAAAACAATGGTCAATCTGAGAGAAGGAAAACGAAGATGGGCCGTCTGACAGTGGCTTGCTGACGTTGGTGGGAAAATCGGTCCCATATTCCAGAGCTGCAGTAGTCACGGGACTGGCCCTTTGGTCATCCTGGAGCAGCTGCTCCTCCGCCCGGGTGCACCGGCCTGCCACGGACTGGAGGAGCTGCTCCGGGATGACCAAAGAGCGAGTCCTGTGACTACTGCAGCTCTGGAATATGGGACTGACTTTCCCACCAACGTCAGCAAGCCACCCCGGGGCGGATTTCCCTCCCCGGCCATTGGTCTTACCTTCCAGTTCCAGCTCCTGTGGCTCTACTCAAATAAGGTTTGCGGGGGCTAGCAGGTGGGCGGGCCATGTGGCCGGTGCAGCCTTGTGTTCCTGCGCAGCCGAGATTAATTGCTTTGGGCGCGACATTTCTCCATCAAAATTTTCTCGCGGACCATCGGTTGGCGACCACTGGATTACACCAAGTAAAACCAATTTTTCATCATTTCTGGGTGCAAATCTGGCTCAATTAACTGCACAACAAGTAGTCCTTGACTTACAACCATCCATTTAGTGATCGTTTAAAGTTACGACGGCACTAAAAAGAGAGACCTACGTCCATTTTTCACACCTAACAACCGTTGCACCATCCCTGTGGTCTCGTGATCAAAATTCAGTCGCTTATCACCTGACTCCTGTTTACGACAGTCACTGCGTCCCTGGGTCACGTGATCTCTTTTTGCGACCTTCTGACAAGCAAAGTCAATGGGGAAGCTGGAT
Organism: Bungarus multicinctus; assembly: GCA_023653725.1. Lineage (NCBI taxonomy): Eukaryota > Metazoa > Chordata > Lepidosauria > Squamata > Elapidae > Bungarus > Bungarus multicinctus. The sequence goes on along the minus strand of CM042848.1, from coordinate 80,193,490 downwards.
TCACTTAACAACCATGTTGCTAACTTAACAACTGCAGGGGTTGATATGGGTGTGTGTGTGTGTGCTGCAATGGTTGTAAGTGTGAAAAACGGTCTTAAGTCACTTTTTTTCAGTGCTGTTGTAGCCTTGGAACAGTCACTAAATGAACGGTTGTAAGTCGACGATTACCTGTGTGGGTCAAAATAGGCAAGGAAGTGGTGAATGAACACCTGGATGCTTTGAATGAATTTATCCCTGGGCCTGGATGGATTAAATCCTAGAATTCTAAAGGGACCAAAGATGTAATCTCTAAACATCTGGGCGTAATCTTTGACCATCTCTGGAATACAAGGATAAGTACCAGAAGGTTGGAGAAAAACTAATATTTGAATCCTTTTTTTAAAAAAGGGAGGGAAAGTGGACCCAGGAAGCTGCAGAACAACCGGTTTGATGTCCACAGCATTAATCGATTTGCAAACCTTACAGACAGGAATAATGTGACGAAATTCACCAGAGTTCGCTCAGAATAGGTTTTGCCAACTTAACCTTCCTGCATTTTAAAAACAACTTGGGTAGAAGAAATTTGAATTACCTGCTTTATCTATGAGCGGTAATTTAAAAAAAAATCCAGGCAGTTTCTTCCAAGTTGTCAGAAGAATCTAACATATGATGTGACAGTTGTCACTTGTGTCACTCTCTTATTCAGGACTTGAAAAGGAAGATAAACCTTTGTGCTTCTACATGTCCCAATTTCTTTTAGAGAATTAGCTTCTTTTGAGTAAATTTGCTTGGGATAGCTATCAATATTTCAGCGTTTTCTTTAGCCTCATCGTATACTGAATACCTGATTCTTAATAGTTTATTTCTTCGTGATTTTTTTCAGAAATTGCCGTCAGAAAAAGCTCTATCAGTCCATTCGTGCTGTCCACTAGCTAAGTTACGGGATAAATTATGTGGTTCCCTCCCTCTCTTTTTATTTTGAGTTGCTACACACAGAAATTATATTCAATTTCTTTTGCAATATGTACTCCGTTAGTCTTAAGCAATACTAGCCTTTTTCTTTTCTTTGGAGCTGCAACTCTGTAAACTTGGAATTTCTAAATTACTTGGATAAGCTTATTTGTTGTGTTATCCACGACAGCACGGCGTATTTGGCATTGTGAGATTCTTTCGACAGTTGGTAAATGTTACTCCTGATTCTTGTGAATATTTAACAGAATGCGCATTTCACAAGAGATGAATTGGGGGTGGGTGGGTGGGAAGAAAGATGCTCTTTCCACAGTGCGGCATCCAGACATTGTCTGAAACTGTGACTGCATGTTGCGTCCACAGTGCGATAGGAACAAGCCCTCTCAGTGCAACTTGCGGGTCGGTGGGTTGTCCACAAAATTCCTAGGTTTTTCCGATGCACACAATGTATACGTCCGTGATGGCAAACCTGTGGCATGCGTGCCACAGGTGGCATGCAGAGCCATTTGTGCTGGCACGCGAGCCGCAGGCAAACTTACCTCACTACACATGTGCGAGCCTCCCAGCTGATTTTCAGCTGGTTTGAAACTGTTTTCAACTGGTTTGAAACAGTTTTCAACTGTTTTGAAACTCTGCATCCTGAAAAATAGGCCCGTTTCATCACTTCCTGTATTTCCGGAAATACCGGAAGTGACGAAACAGGCCTATTTTTCAGGCTGCAGAGGCTTTCCTCAAGCCTGGGAGGCCGAAAAAGGCTTCAAACAGGCCGAAAATCAGCTGGGATATGCAATGCAAATAAGGGGGTGGGGAATTGCGCACGCATACGCAGGGGCGTGGGGGCCGCGTGCATTGCCTTCTAGGTCCTGGCACGTGAGCATGCGAGTGCAAGCACACGCATACTTTTCGGCACAGGAGCCCAAAAAGGTTAGCCACCACTGGTATGTGTGATGGAATGTAGTCTGGATTCCCAGCAGGGAGGGGCTACATTCCAGAGGAGCAAGAAAAAACAAAGTCCAGATAGCTTGTGTGAGAGAAAGAGGGTGAGGACGGCACCTCCCTAACAGTTCCCAGAGTACAGGTAGCCCTCCACTTTCCAGCAAAGTAGAGCCCCAAATTTCCATTGCTAAGTGAGACAGTTCAGTGGGTTTTGCCCCATTTTACGACCTTTCTTGCCACAGTTGTTAAGCGAATCGCTGCGGTCGTTAAGTCAGTAACATGGTGGTTAAAGTGAATCTGGCTTCCCTGTCAGAAGGTCGCAAAAGGGGATCTGATGACCCCGGGACTTCAACCGTCATAAATACATGCCTGTTGCCAAGAGTTCGAATTTTGATCACATGGCCACGGGGATGCTGCAACGGTCGTAAGAGTGAAAAAACAGTCATATGGCACTTTTTTCATGGCCACTGAAATGAATGGTTGCAAGTCGAGGGACTGCCCATATATGCTTAATGGTAGGGTTAGCATACTTTAGTTTGGCAAGATTCTGTCTTTAGGTGAGGGACAAGAAAGAGATCTTCTGGGAAGGATCACAGTACATCTTTCTTGATTTTTGGAGCCTGGCGGTGTCTGGAACCTTCCTCCCTGGTAACTCGAAAATGGGAGGCATTGGTATGGAGGTGACAAATATTCACCACCTTGTGAAAGCAGTTTCAAAGATAAATCCACCCGTTGACATCCAAACATCTGCTTCTTGATCCTGAGTGCGAAGGCTCGTAAAAGCAGAACCATAAAATAAGGATATCTGCCTGTTTCATTTAACGGCATTAAAAAGAACCGGAATGTAATAAGAACTTCCTTTATTATCATTATGGTCAATGATCCACATAAAAACATCGTAATCAGGGAAGGAGGATTAGACGATGCGTTTTGAAACGGCCGCGGCTCAGGACTCTGACACCATACCAATAATGGAGTTGAGAAGCTTTAAGCGACGACGCTCGGTTCATTTTGGATAATGTTCCCGAAGAGGAGACATGATAGAATTCTGTCTCTCTGTAAACATGGGTTCAGCAGGACAGGTCGTCCTCGGTTTACAACAGTTAATTTAGTGGCTGTTCGAAGTTACAACGGCACCGGAAAAATGGACTTATGACTCTTTTTCACACTTGGGCCCGTTGCAGCTTCCCCATGGTCAGCTGATCAAAATTCAGGCCCTATGTTCTGACCAAGATTTCCTGAGACACCAACAAGCACACATTAAATCCAAAACCCTTATATTTTAGTTCAAAAGCTGTGAATTATCATCATTCACAGCCCGTTATGAGTCTCAACCAGTTATAAATAGTCCCATGGAAGTCTGCCAAAGTCCTTCGGAAGAAGTCTGATAAGAACACGCACCTTTATCTTTCTTGAAGTGCTGCCAACGACTAAAGTACCAATTAGTCTTTCAAAACCAAATGGAGCACAAATTCACCACGGGGCTTTTAGGTTCCAAGCTGACCAGAGCGAACAACATTGCTTCCTGCAAAGGTTCCTGTCCCTTTGCACTTCCTTTATATCTTATGGGAGGGCCAATCACCTCCAAGCCTTACTCCCGAGTCTCCCCTTTTGTCTTAACTGTTCTTGCCTTCTGGCAGCTCTGCGCACACACGCACTGGGAACAGGCTCCCCTTGTTCCTCTGCCTCGCTGTTGCCAGATTCTGGAGACTCCGGAGTCAGCACATAACTCCCAGATGGTCCTGGCCCCATCTCTGTAATGGACGCAGGACCATCGTCCGAGTCCTCCACAGATTCCCAGACTGGGCCATGTTCTTCCCCACTGTCGGACTCTGTTGCCGTTTCCGCAGGCTGCTGGCAGACCACAACACCCTGGCTATAAATGTGATGTTCATATGTTCATATTTATAATGTTTGATATTATTAACCAATTATAGATAAAGCTGAATAGAGCATTTAATTAAATAATGGTTTAATAAGGATAAGTGACGATCATGGTGAATAGATTTTGAGAATAATAGTTATAGTTAACTGTTTGTATAATATTTATTACTTGTATTTAAAAGAGAGCGTACCCAGACAGTACGCTGCCATTGTAGATAGGGAAATGTTATATATAACAAAGAAAATTGCATAATAAAAATAATAATAATAATAAAAAATTCAGATGCTTTGCGCCTGATTCGTATTTACGACGGTTGTAATGTCCCGGGGTCAAGTACAGTCAACGGGAAAAGCCATATTCTCTGAACAGCCATGTGACTGACTTAATAAATGAGGTAATTCACTTAGTAACAGTGGCAAGAAAGGTCATCAAATGGGGCAAAGTTCACTTAACAACTGTGTCATTTCGCGATGGAAATTTTAGGCTCGGTTGTGAGTCGAAGAATATCTACCTGTACGTGGGTTTTAATTTCAGTCTCCTCCAAGTGACAAAGGTAAACTCATTTGGATGAGGGAAATTCAGAAAAACCTGTCCCTATTATAATAATATAATCCTCATAATTTTTTTCAGAATCCTGCTTCCATCTGGCCCCTTAATCCATTTGCCTAAAGATTGAAAGAAGTTAGAATTTTGGCCAAAAGATTAGCCAAATATATTTTTGAACTTATAATTTACAGAGATTAAAAAAATGAATGCAAACTAAGGAAAATATAAACAAGAAAGAAAGAAAATTTAAAAGTACAAGAAAAAAAGGGGGGGGAATATTTAAGAAAAAAGAAAAGAAAAAAATTAAAAATAACTTCCCTTTTCATCAAAGCAAGTAGAAACATTTTCAATTGCTCATTCACCTTTTTAAATATTTCAATCAAACTTCTTTTCATTCCATATAAAACCTTTTATCTATTGACAAATAATAAAAACTCATCTTTCAATCTTAATCAGCAAAAGCCCATTAAGAGCTGCCAGAAATGACAAGATATATTCTAACTTTAAACAATTAAATCTGTTTCCTAATTCTTTCCTGCACATTACACAGAAGCTTATCATTTTGTCTAAAACTCTTCTTCCCATGGCTTATCTCACATCTGTGAAACAATCTTTAAACCCTCCTCATTCAGACTTAATCAAGAAAAAATTCCAGAAGAGCTTGTAGAAGCAACAAATGGAAAATATTAATCCCTTCAAATGATCTCCCACAAATTAATTTAATATCTTCTCTTCATCTCCTCTCAATTACAACATCATAGCTTATAGTTTTTTTTCTGAAATAATAACGAAACTCTCTTGTTTACATATCTTATCCATGAACCAATCTTTAAAGCTTCCTACTTAAAAAATACATTAAAAAGTGTAACAAAAGAGAAGATCATATAGAGTTTAACCTTCATCAAATGAACCCACTTTGCATGCCTTAGTTTTAGGGGTCTTGATTATTCATTAGAGACAACCATCCCAAAATCCGATTTCTTCCTCGTTTTTGCTTTTGTCAGGAATTCCTTCACGGATTTAACACACCTCTTTGGTAAATCTAAAGTAAGAAAATTCTTCAAGTCATTTTTCTGAGTTAAGATTCACGTAACTTCTGGTTTATTATGATTTGTGTGTGCCTTTTAACTACAGGTAGTCCTCAAGTTACAACTGTTTGTTTAGTGACTGTTTGAAGTTACAGTAGCACTGGAAAAAAGTGACCAGTTTTCACATTTACGACTGTTGCAGCGAAGCACGTGGGGGCTCGAGTGGTTAGAACGCTGAGCAGAGGTTAGCAATCCCGTGTTTGAGATCCGAGAACTGACGTAGGGCGAAGTTGAGCTTCTGTCCTTCGCTCCAGCTGTTGCTGGGGTCATGGAAGAAGCCCCCAACTGCACGTCCCCATTGCAACAGTGATCTTCATCTCTATTTAACGACCCCATAATCCCTTGTGGGGTTGAATGTGGGCAACTGAATAGAGCTAGCTGAGTATTTTACTGGCCGGATGCCCTTCCTGTTGCCAATGCGGAGTTTGGTTCAGCAGATATATTGTCATCGTGAATAGAGAGAGAAATACCTGCCTCTACCTAGGATCGAACTCACAGCCTCCTAATTGTAAGGGGAGAGCTCCACCTCTAGGCCACCACCCTACTCTCCCATCGCAACGGTGATGTCACCGGATAATCCCGTGACCTGCACTGGCCTCTCAGCTGATTTTCGCCCCGTTTGAGGCCTTTTTTGACCTGCCAGAGGCTTGAGGGAAGCTTCTGCAGCCTTTGCAGGCCGAAAAATAGGCCCGTTTCGTCACTTCCTATGTTTTTCCTGAAATACCGGAAGTGACAAAACGGGCCTATTTTTCGGCCTGCAAAGGCTGCAGAGGCTTCCCTCGAGCCTCTGGGAGGCCAAAAAAGGCCTCAAACGTGTCAAAAAGCAGCTGGGAGGTAGGCGCAGTGCAGTTAAAGGGGCAGTCGGGGGGAGGAGGGTATTGTGCATGCACGTGCAGGGGGGTGGGACGCATTGCATTATGGGTGCCGGCACATGTTTGTGCACACAGCGCGCACACGCACGCTTTTGGCACACCACCACAACAAAAAGGTTCGACATCACTGGGATAATCCTTTCAACCCAGAAGCGTCTCAGTGTTTCTGACATGAGTGCAAAAAAAATGGAAGGCGAATATATGTGTCCCAGGATAATGTGCAGGATCCAAGCTGGGTCGGTCCACAGGACCAGAGATTTTGTCTTCTGAGCCACTTGCAACAGGGAGTACAACCCGACAGTCATGTGATTAAACTTTGGGCATGTATGAATTTATGACAGTCGCCCTGTACTGAATTTTAAGACCTTCTGACCACGAGGGAAGCCAGATTCACTTAAACAAGTTACTGATTTAACTGCAGCGATTTACTTAACAACGAGAAGAAAGGTCATAAATGGAGCGAAACTCACTTAGCAACTGCCTCGCTTAGCAACCGAAATGTTGGGCTCCATTGTGATCGTAAGTCGAGGACTACCTGTATTTTGTCTGTTTTGAATTCCTATCTCAAAACAGCCTGATTTTCTTCTCTTAAAGCCCATTTTTAATGAATTTGAAGGCCTAAGGCAGGGCTCTTCAAACTTGACAGCTTGTGGACTTCAACTCCCAGAATTCCTCCTTCAGTCGTGTTAGCTCAGGAATTCTGGGAGTTGAAGTCCACAAGTCTTATAGCTGTCAAGTTTGAAGACCCTTGGTCTAAGGCAGTGGTGGCTAACCTTTTTGGGCTCCTTTGCCAAAAATTGCTCCCAGAAGGCAATGCATGCAACCCCCTCCCATGCCCCCTGCACATGCATGTGATCCTCCCTGCCACCCCCTTACCTGCACTGGCTTCTCAGCTGATTTTCGCCCCGTTTGAGGCCTTTTTTGACCTGCCAGAGGCTTGAGGGAAGCCTCTGCAGCCTTTGCAGGCTGAAAAATAGGCCCGTTTTGTCACTTCCTATATTTCCAGAAATACCGGAAATGACAAAACGGGCCTATTTTTTGGCCTGCAAAGGCTGCGGAGACTTCCCTCAAGCCTCTGGCAGGCCGAAAAAGGCCTCAAACAGGTTGAAAATCGGCCGGGAGGCGCGCACATGCGCAGTGCGGTAATTGCCTGGGGCTTGCGTGCCTGCACAAATGGCTCTGTGTGCCACCTGTGGCACACGTGCCATAAGCTCGCCATCACAGGTCTAAGGAATAAGCGTTGGGTGCCTCCTTAAATTCTTCCAAAGTGAAAATATTTTTCCCCCTCTCCATTCTCTATTAGTGGGAATTCTCCTTTTAATTATGAGCCCCTCTCTGAGGGAGATGGGCAGTTTAGAAATATAAAATATTAATAAAATAAAGAAATAATATTTAATTGTTTCTGGTTGCCTCTAGTAACCGCCCTTCAAGAACTCCTTTTATCGAGTTTCCTCCCCCCCCCCCCCCATCCAGAACATTTTCCTGAAGGAGAATTTCTTACACTTAAATTCAGATCTTCATACATATTTTAATAGGGTTTTTTCTTTTTTAACAAACAACGAGAATTATTCTTATAACTTTTCTTTTTAAAGTCCTGCTTCCAAACCATCTTAATCCATTTAAAACCATTGCCAGATTAACATTCTAATTGCCCTTTTGCTGTTCATTTCCAAATTTAAAAAAAAAATTCCTTTAAGTTTAAACTGAACTAAATCTTCTTTCCCTGAGGGCTGGAGGAAAACCAGTTTAATAAAACTTGTCCTTCTAGAGATTCTTCGTTTCCCTAAAGTAGTTTATAAACCCATTTAGAGGTAGTCCTCGACTTACGACTGCAGTTCAGCCCAAAAGTTGTGTTGCTAAGTGAAACATTCGCTAAGTGAGTTTTTCCCCATTGTATGACCTTTCTGGCCACAGTTCTTCCCTGTGGTTAAGTTAGTAATACAGTCGTTAAATGAATCTAGCTTCCCCATTGATTTTGCTTGCAAAAGGGGATCACGTGACACCGTGACTGTCATAAATATGAGCCAGTTGTGTGTAAGAGTGATTTTTTTTAAAAAAAAATATGCTGTGTGTAAGCCTGATTTTTTTAAAAAAATGTTCTTTTTTTAAAAAAAAAAGAATCTATTTTTTGCTTTGCTCAAGGGCTAGCACTGTATTTTGTGTGACAAAAATTACAAACGGCTTCATTAAAGTACTTCTGAAGAAGGAAGAAATTCCAAGTTTCCTTCAATCTTTGTGATGGGGCTGATATGCCCAGTCTCTGGCTGTCAGTGTTGTGACCTGCCAGCGGCCAGCGGAACTGGTGGCAGACTGAGGCAGTCAGGAGGTTGGGGAGGAACATGGGCCAGAAGGCACTGATGAGGGCTCTGCGTCGGAGGCAGAGATAGGGCCAGGGCTGTCTGACAGTTATCAGCTGCCTTCCGAGTTGGAGATCAGTGAGGAAGAAGAACAGCTGGAGCCTGTTCCCAGTGTGCGCATGCACAGAACTGCCAGGAGATGGGAACAGTTAAGGAACAAGGGTTGACTCGGGAACAAAGCCACAGGTGGACGGTGAATGGCCCATAAGGAATAAAGAGGAGCGAAAGGGGAGTGAGGTTTGCAGGAGACAATTAGTTCAATTCATTAGGGTGAAGATCTGTTCCTGACTTCTTGCCAAGTCATTGCTGCTACAGCGTGGCGTTTGGAAGATATCGGCCTGGCAACTCTCCCAGCCTGATAAAGGTCTGTAGTTGTGCAATCTCATGAAAGACTGTTTGCCTGGACTTTGGCTGGATGTGAATGAGAGGAATTCACTTTAGCCTAAATAAAAAAGGCTTTGTCGGGATGAGGAGTCTGCTTTGTGATTGTGGGAAGCCTCGGTCAGAACAGTCATTGCTTCATTCTGTCCAGCAGTCTTACCACCCTGAGGAGCCCCAAAACTCCTGGGATTTGTACCCCCAACTCACCCAGAGCATGGCAGCTTGGAGAAACGTCCAAATCGGGTGTCCATAAAACTGTTAATCGTGGACAGCCGAACCTCACGCTTAAGATGGGCAGTTTGCGGAACCGGTGGTCCAATTTCTTCTGTGAATTTACAAATTCACTGTTTAAATGGCAGGCGGAGAAGATTGCGACGGGCTGGGAAATCCAAAGGGGGAAGATAATTCAGCGGTTTTATTATAGTGATTATGATATTGATGAACTCACTACCGAGGTCTCGGCTGTCAGCCTCAGTAGAATATTGGATTTCCAGGGCTGAAATGTGTACCAAAGATTCTTGAACGAGGAGCACGCATCAGGGGCAAAAGAAAAATCCATGCAGCAATCTTTTCTGAGCGTTTAATTTTTTTTGTTTTAACCTTGCTGTGCAACTTTAGTTTAGGCAGATGCAATAGGACTTTTAAGAAAGACTTTTTACCATGTTATAAATTTTACGTGCATGCCACATGTATGTGGGTATGCCCCTAAATTTATAGGGTTTTATTATATATATGTGTGTGTCTCCAGAACTGTAAAGCCTACAAACTTGAAATTTGGCCCGTATGTTCCTCATGGCTTCTAGGGGCTCACTAAGAAAGGATTTTTAGAAATGACCATCAGAGCATTTAAAGTATTTCCTATATTATTATTATTAACATGCTCTGATGCTAAGGAGTTCTACTCCCCCTCCCCACCTGAAGAGAAATCTCTTCCAAATGCAAAATACAAGCAGAGGAGAGAGGAGTTTCAGTTTCAGTTTCACAGCACCAAGCAGCTTTAGTACAGAACAGTTGAGCTAAGCCACACCCAGGCTCCTTGCTGTCTCCTTCTTGCTCACACAGCAGATACTGCTCACTAAGAAAGGATTATTCGAAATGACCATCAAAGAATTAGTATTTCATATATTATTATCATCATCATCATTATCATCATCATCATCATTATTATTATTATCACGCTCTGATGTTTAGGAGTTCTACTCCCCCTCCCCACCTGAAAAGAAATCTGTTCTAAATGCAAAAGATAAACAGAGGAGTTTCAGTTTTAGTTTCAGTTTCAGTTTCACAGCACCCAAGCAGCTTTAGTGCAGAACAGTTGAGCTAAGCCACGCCCAGGCTCCTGGCTGTCTCCTTGCTCACACAGCAAATACTGGTTCAGTTTCCAAACAGCCCTCAACTCTCTCACACACTGACAGGACGCTAGCCAGATGAATACCGATAGATGCTGGTAGGCAGAGGCAGAATTCCTTCCCCCTTATTTTCCTCCCCCAAAACTAAGCCAGACCACATAGTTTCGTAGTGAAGCATGGGTATTGAGCTAGTTTCTTTATATTACTGATAACATCAAGGTAGATGTGAAAGAATGGGGGATTCCTATAAGGAGTACAAATTAATCATGGCTAGTTGCATAGTCAGTCAGGTGTTCAGACTGTGTTTTGGTTTGGTGTTTTGGTCTACCTGTTGAGTCTTTCCGAGGACTTCGGATTGGCTGATGTTCTTTGATGGCGTTCAAGGTCTCGTCGCAGGATGTCAGCCTTTCCAGGTAAAGCCACCTTTTGCAATTGTCCATGTTGATGGTGTTCAAGTAGCGCTCCAGATGTTTTGGGTTTGTTTGTACCCAAGGAATTGGATAGGCTTAAATGAGTTCCATTATGGACATTCTTGTCCTCTCTTTGTCTGCAGTTTGTTTATTTGTATTTTATGGTTATTTCTTGATTTAGGCTTTTATATTTTTATGTCTGTTGTTTTTATAATTGTGGTTTTTATCCGATAGTGGTGTTCTCCTCATAATTGCTTCTGGAGAGATTGGCAGCTGTTCAAAGTTGATAGATTAGATTGGATTAGAAGATAGATAAATAGATAGATAGATAGATAGATAGATAGATAGATAGATAGGATGAATGGATGGATGGATAAGTGGATAGATAGATGGAAGGATAGAGATGAGAGAAAGAGAGAAAGGATTGGATGAATGAATGGATTGATAGACGGAGGGATACAAGATGGATAGAGGATGTATGAATGGATGGATAGATAGATAGATAGATGGAGGCAGTGGTGGGCTTCTAACGGTTTCACAACTGGTTTGGTGACCGCGCACTTTGCGCACACGCACGTAGAACATTACAAAACCACAATTTTACAGCTTTACAACTTACTTTTCCCCTGTGAGTAAAACAGCTGAAACTGTGAGTAAAACTGGGAATGAAACAGCTGAGGTGTGGTAATCCACCGTGCTGCGCCTCAGCTGAGTTTCAAAACTGCAGAAATAAAGGATAGACTAAGGCAGGGGCGGGTGGGCGGTGCCAACTGATCACCGGAGGTAAGGGTTCCCCTGAACCCCTGCAAACCCTTAGCCTGGATGGAGGGAAGGGGAGAGAGGGGGCGGGGAGATGAATGAATGGATGGATGGATGGATAGATGGGGGAATAGATAGATAGATAGAGTCGTTGAAGGCAGACTTCCCCAACTGATTTCCATTATTTTCTATTGTAACTGACATTATTTTACCATTTGCCATTTACAGTATGGAATAGCTATTTGCAGGATGGAATAGCTTCCCAGAGTCAACTTGTAGGGGAGGTAGGCGGCAGAGAATTTGAATGAATGAATGAATAAAAATGGCTCAACATGAAATAATAAACACGACTTGCACCTCTTCCTGACTTTGGTGCCTTCTCCGGCAAGGATCCCAGTTTTGGTGTCTCTCCCTCCCTCCCTCCCTCCCTCGCCATCTCCTTCCACCCTTTGGGTCCAAACAGATGGCATCCGCTTAGCAAGAGGGCACTCTCTCTGCTTTTCAGTCCTCCCTTTGGGAAGGCACCCTCTTCCAGAAATATGGCTCGGCCGCTTCCAGGAAATGGATTTATTTATCCTGCCTTCAGAGCAGGTCCCGTCAACAGCCCCAAGTAATGAGCTTGGCCGGGAGGAATCTGGCCTCTGTATCTTCCGACATTCCATCCGTCTTTTGCTAAATAATATACTTTAACCCCTGTCTTTTCTGGGTTTTTTTTTTCTGAAGTCCACACCCATTTGGGGTGGAAAATTCCCGTAAAACGCTAAATCTGTGTTAAAAAAAAATGCATCTTGGCAGCATCTGGCGACTGCTCTTAGTAAAAGGGCATCCAATGGAAATTATAAATTTATCTTCCTTTGTGGTCTCTCTTCTCTCTCTCTCTCTCTCTCTCTATCTCTCTGTGTGTGTGTGTGCGCACGCCCCATGTCACAAGAAAATATTTTGGCCTTATCCAAAAATCATACAGAAAAAAGACTATCCTCCTTTTACCCTTTATGCTGTTTTGTTCATTTCAGAGCCACAGTGAGATGATGAAGGTTTTATTGTGGTTTATTAACGGGTCCTCGATTTATGACAGTTCATTTAGTGACTGTTCAAAGATATAATTGGCACTGAAAAAGGGGCTTGATGTTCACAGTTAACGACCTTTGCAGTATCCTCAGGATCATGCAATCAAAATTCAGATGCTTGGTAGCTGATTCATACTCACAACTGTTGCTGTGTCCCAAGGTGTGTTCTGACCCAGCTCCACAGACACGACAAACCCTCTGTAGTTGAAGCAATGATTCTTTTATTAGGAGCGCCGGCAGCTCCGGCAAAAAAGTTTCTCTCTCACCGCAGGCTAACAGGTCTGTCTGTCCAGGAGTTGAATAGTTGTCTGCCACATCTATTCCTCTCCACCCCCTGCCTTTTATCCCCAGAGCTAGAATGGGGCCTTGCTAGCAGCAGTGACTCTTCCGTCCCGAGGACCGGCCCATAGATTTCCACTGCTCTCCTCTCCTCTGCCTTCTGCATGTCAGGCACCGTACCCAGCTGTTCCTTCTCTTCCTCATCAGCCACCTCCAGACCTGGAGGCTGTTGACTCTCCATCTGAGGGCTGATGGATGGCCAAGGCTCTCCGCCGATTCGGCTGTCAAGAGGGGCCGGCAGCCAACAGGCCGCAACAGGAAGACAGATTCACTTAACAACCATGTTACTAACTTAGCAGCTGCGGGGATTCGCTTAAGAACTCTTTGGCAAGAAAGACCCTAAAATGGGGCAAAACTCGCTTAACGAATGTCTCACTTAACAACATAAATTTGGTGCTCAATTGTGGTTGTAAGTCGAGGACTACCTGTATGTAGCCCTTCAATTTTTCCAAATGCTGCCAAGAATTTAAAAGTAGGCAATTCTCAGCCAAGGAGTAGGTTTGCGTTTTGCATTAAGCCGTAAGATTTCTTTAGCTGTCGTTTCGCATCTAACGTGTATAATCTCAGGCAATTATGGTTTAATCAATAAACCACGGTTAACTAAATCACACCTTAATGCAGGACTGTGGAATTTCCACTCGCTGGGAGGCTAATCATAAGCCTTTGCAAGGCGGGGTTTTGATTCCTCTCGATAAAAATCTGTGCTCTATTCGAGAAACGGTGCAAGTTATTTAGAAGCCGTTTCGCTATGATTAGGAATGAAGCAATTAGTAAAATATTATCTGGTGTAAATTAAATCACAACAATTTCCAAAAGCCTTTAAAACAAACACAGATAAAACGAGATCGCAAGTGCGAAGCTGTTTACATATACGGTATTAGCAGAAAGTCGGGGAAGATTGAGGATTCTGTGTGTTGCACGCTCATTATACAAACAGTTCGGTATTGATACGGTTCTTTTGTTAACCTTTTGACAAATGGGATGAGTGAGTTGGCTTCTTAGTTCAAACGTCCACAACTTGGCATCTTTCCAATATATTTGGACAAGAATATCCAGAATTCTTTAGCTGGAAAGGGACCTTAAGAGGTCTTCCAGTCCAACCCATTGCTCGTGCAGGAGACTGCACAATTGTGAACAAATGGCTGTTCAATCTCTTCTTTAAAACTTCCAGTGTTGGAGCATTCACCACTTCTTGAGGCAAGCAGTTCCACTGATGAATTGTTCTCACTGTCAGAAAATTTCTCCTTAATTCCAGGTTGCTTCTCTCCGGGATTAGTTTCCATCCATTGCTTCTTGTCCTGCCTTCAGGGGCTTTGGAGAATAGCTTGATTCCCTCTTCTTTGGGACAGCCCCTGAAATATTGGGACACTGCTATCATCTCCCCCCGGTCCTTCTCGTCATTAAACTAGACATACCCAATTCCTGCAACCGTTCTTCCTATGTTTTAGCCTCCAAGAATAGAATAGAAGAGAATAGAATAGAACAGAATACCTTTATTGTCATTGCATTCAAACTACAATGAAATTTGAAAGCTACTCCAGCACAGTGCCACGAACACCACATCACAATCACACTACACGGTATTTAAAAAGTAAAATAATAATAATAAAGTAATAATAATAATTAAAAACCTAATCTAAAACCTATATTAACTTTGATAGTTTAAAAATGCCACTTTATGCATAGAACTAAATCACAAATGTACTGTTTGATTCAAGACAATTATTGCCTTGGAAAAGAAACTGTTTCTCAGTCTGTTAATCCTCATTTTAAGACACCTGTAACGTCTCCCTGATGGTAACAGTTTGAAATATGAATGACCAGGATGAGAACGGTCTGTGGAGAGTTTTAGTGCTCTAGAGCGGAGTCTGGTCTTCGCAATCTCTTCCAAAGAAGAAAGAGAGCAACTGATGATTTTTTTGTGCTGTGTTTATAACTCTCTGGAGCATCTTCTTATCCACTGCAGAGCATCCAGCATACCACACCGTTACACAGTAGGCCAAAATGCTCTCGATGGTAGAACGGTAAAAAGTAACCAGCCACTTCTCACCCAGACCCCTCTTTTTCAGCAGCCTCAGAAAGTGCAGGCGTGTTGGGCCTTCTTTGCAGTGGCCATAGTGTGGACTGGCCAAGGAAGGTTGTCGGAAATATGAGTTCCTCAAAATTGAAAACTATGAACTCTTTCCACACAATCTCCATTGATAGTCTGAAGTCTGTCATCAATTCTTTGATCTTTTTGATGTTCAGAGCGAGGTTATGACTCTTGCACCACAAGACCAGTCTGAACCAGCCCCCCCCTCCCCCCCAATCCTCTTTGTTGCTCTTACGACAAACGATTCCTGCAACGGTTGGGCCCCGTTTGATGTGCGAAACGCGTGCTCTTCCACGAGAGCGACTCTCGCCACAGCGCTCCACCGGAAGCCCTTTCAAAAGACAATGGCAGGCCAGATGGGGTGGGTATTCACAAACATTGAAACATCTGTTGTGCATCATTGCCACACATAAAGGGAGTTTGATCTCCCACTTAATCACATGGTGTTTCCTACCTTTTTTATGTGAACGCTCGATAGGATACTAATCTTTTGCATGGCCCCCAGAGACCCCCTTATATCATCAAGAGCGGCAACTTCGCAGAGACAATCGTTGACAAAATTTTAATCTATAACCCTTCCGGGACATGTTTTTCTCTCCCCAGTAGGTTCTTGCTTCTCAGGCAGGTAGATCTATGTGAAATCCATGTTCGCTTCACGCGGCGAACATATTGCAATAGTAAATAACTCTTTGAGTAATGCCTGGACTGGTTAATGATGTCGTGGCTGGGGGCTGCTGTTGCGTTGGCCCATTGCGCAAATGAGAATGTGAGATGCCTTGTGTTCAACTGACAGAAGGGTCTTTCTAGCCCAGTGATGGCAAACCTTTTTCTTTTGGTGTGCCGCTCATGCCGATACCAACAATGCAATGCGCCCCCCTGCACATGCGCGTGCAACATATACATCACCCCTTTATTTGCACTGAGCATGCGCGCACCTCTGCAGCCTCGGGAGGCTGAAAAACGGGCCTTGTGGAAATATCGGAAGAGCCCGTTTTCAGCCTCCGGAGGGCTTCTGGAGCCCAGGGGAGGCCATTTTCGCGCTCCCAGAGGCTCGAGGGAAGCCACTGGAGCCTCTGGAGGCCGAAAAACGGGCCCGTTTGGGCACTTCTGGTATTTCCAGAAGTCCCGTTTTTCGGCCTCCCACAAATCAGCTGGGAGGCACGCAAAGGCGCAGTGCAGGTAAATTTGGCTGGGGCTCACGTGCCCACACAAATGGCTCTGCATGCCACAGGTTCACCATCATGGTTCTAGCCTCTTTGTCACTTTTATTGAGAGTCCTCGAGTTACAACTGTTTTTTTTAGGGACCGCCCCAAGTTACAACGTCGCTGAAAAAAGTGGCTTAGGACCATTTTTCAGACTTAACGACCATTTGCAGCATCCCTGTGGTCACGGGATCAAAATTCAGACCACTTGGCAACTGGTTCGTATTTACGACAGTTACTGCAAGCAAAGTCAATGGGGAAAGTAGATTCGTGTAACAGTCGGGTTACTCAATTAACGACTGCCGTGGTTCTCTTAACCATTGCAGCAAGAAAGGTTGTAAAATGAGGCGGAGCTCACATAGCCCTCTAAATTTCGGGCTCAATTGTGGCCGTAAGTTGAGCAACCGCTTCACATTTATGACGGTAGCAGTGTCCCGGGGTCCTGCGATCCCATTTGGCAACCTTCTGCTGAGCAAAATAAACAGGGGAGCCAGATTCACTTAACAACCATATGACTCACTTAACAACTGGAGTGACTCACTCAATGACAGTGGCTAGGAAGGTCGTAAAACGGGGCAAAACTCACTTAAAAGATTACTTACTTAGCAACATAACTTTTTTGGGCTCAGTTGTGGTTGTAATTTGAGAGTTACCAGTTTTATATTCATTTGCATCCCGCCTTTATTATTTTTACAAATAACGTGTGTGTGTGTGCGCGCGCGCTGCTATTGGAATTCTGGAAGCCGGTCATGAGTACCATTTTGGGGGAATTCGTTGTAAATTTGAACGGTTGCTAAGCAATCGGTCCTAAGTCAAGAACTACCTGTGTGCCTTTCTCAAAGGAATTGCAAACCGTAAACAACTGTAAACTCAGCAATTTGCAGGTGATCCCGTATTGCACAGATACTTCAAGCGACTCTTCAAAGTTACCACGGATCCCAAAAATGGGCTCCGATAACCCTTGCCTCACTTAACATAAATTTTGGACTCGCTTGTGGTCGTAGGGATGAAGGACTACCTGTATTCAAGGCAATTTTACATTTCGATTAACTTAGAGTCTAAGTCAGGGGTGACCAACCTTGGCAACTTTTTAAGAACCCTGGACTTCAGCTCCCAGAATTCAGAATAGAATACAGAATAAGAGAGTTGGAAGGGACCTTGTAGGCCATCTAGTCCAACCCTCTGTCCAAGCAGGAGACCCTGCACTATTTCTGACAAATGGCAATCGAATCTCTTCTTGAAAGCTTCCAGGGATGAATTTCCCACAACTTCCAAAGGCAATTTCTGTTCCATGGGTTGATTGCTCTCACTGTCAGAAAGTTTCTCCTTATTTCCAGGTTGAATTTTTCCTTGTTCAGTTTCCATCCATTATTCCTTGTCTGGCCTTCAGGTGCCTTGGAAAATAGCTTGACCCCTTCCTCCTCTCTGGGGCACCCCCTCAAATATTGGAAGACTGCTCTCCTGTCTCCCCTGGTCTTTCTCTTCACTGGACTAGCCAGGCCCAGTTCCTGCAACCATTCGTTGTATCTTTTAACCTCCAGTCCCCTCATCATCCTGGTTGCTCTTCTCTGCACTCTTTCCAGAGTCTCAACATCTTTTTTATAGTGTGGTGACCAAAACTGGATGCAGGATTCTTGGATGACTGAGCAAAGAGGCACTAGAAGCAGCAAAATTAGCAAATTGGGGGAAAGATATCCCCAGGGAAAACAATTATTTCATTTATAAATTGTATTTCCTCATTCATTCCTGAAGAAATGGCGAGATATCAACCTAACAACTAGAAGCTTATCACCTAAACCGATGCATTGACAGCCGCATTCATAAAGGTTGTAACACAACACCTTAGATTGTATCTTTGGCCTTCCCTGCCATTTGTAGACTGATTTTTATTAGCTTTCCTGAACCTTTAGCTGCAGTATTGAATATTGGAAAACCAACAGATTTGGCTAAGTATTACCGTTGATGGATGGGATCCATGCCATGACGCTTCTTGCTGTGCGGAATAGTTTCCTGCGATAAATCAGTTATACCGCCATTAACGGTCCAATGTGGAAATGGAGCCTAGCAAATATATGGATAAGATGGTAAATCCTGCCCAAAGGAATAGTGAACATTTTGTCCTGTACTTTAGAGTTAGCATTAGCATGGTAATTGTTTTAGAGTGAATGAAAAATCAACCTGTTACTGTAGTTCCCCCCCCCCCCCCCCCACATTCCCTATAAAGCATTCTCCAAATGGATTGGGCACACAAGCCATATCATTTTCTTTAAGTTTGTTAGTTAAGCATCATTGATGATAAGACTGGTGGAGTTAAGCAAGTCATCAGAGCTGTTATGTTCCCACATTTGAATGAATTGATACTTAACCTAGCACCAATTTTAGTGCTAACCTTTAGTTGACTAGATACTTGTATGTATGCATGCATGCGTGCATGCGTGCATATGTGTTTGTGTGTGTGTGTGTATGATACCCACGAAAACGTAAGAATATATACATATATATATATTTATATATTTGGATCTTTGGTTCTTCGGGTTTTCTCCCGCGTAGAATTGGAAGTATCTATACTTCCAATTCTACGCGTGAGAAAACCCAAAGAACCAAAGATCCACATACAAATACCCGCAAAAACCTCAGAAAACAAATTTATATATTTACACACACACACACACACACATAAACACACACACACAGTGAGAGAGATTGGGAGCAGGTGGCCCTATAGATAACTAGGTTTTTGGATGGTCTTCAAATTACCATATTTTTCAGAGTATAAGACGCTCCGAAGTATAAGATGCACCTAGCTTTTTGGGAGGAAAACAAGATTTATTTATTTTTTTGCATCTGCCTCTGCCCTCCCAGCAATTTGCCTCCTTGCAGCAAACAGCCTGTATCTGCTTCAGCACAGCCTGATTAGCACAAGCAGCTGATTGCCAGTAAGGATCGGCCTCCCGACGATCAGCTGTTTCAGGGTGCAGGGATTGCTGTTGCCTATTGCCTCCTCCGCGCACCCCATCTTCAGCCTCTGCACCCCCATTTTTGGCCTCTGCGCACCCCATTTTCTGCCCATTCCGATCCCCACTGCCTGTGCGGAGGCTGAAAATCGGGCACACAGAGGTGGCAATAGGTGATCCCTGCAGCCTGGAACAGCTGATCGTCAGGAGGCTGATCCAACCAACCATCAGCTGCTTGTGCTAATCGGGCTATGCTGAAGCTGAAACAGGCTGTTTGCTGTTTGCTGCAAGGAGGCAAATTGCTGGGAGGCAGAGGCTGAAGGATGGGGGGGCCGCAGGGGGACAGGGCTTCAGCAACATTCACTGTATAAGACACACAGACATTTCCACCCACTTTTTCAGGGGGTGGGAAGTGCGTCTTATACTCTGAAGAATACACTACTCCTGCATCTCCCAAACTCCCCTGCTTGCAATGGGACAACTCGCTGCGGCCCACTCGCCGCAGGACCTTTTAGCAATTCAGTTTAATTAGTATTTAAAGTAATTAAAAATTATTTTAATTTTGGCCATTCGCATTTCTTTTTGTCCCTCCTCGGGCTTCGTTGCTTTAAGGATTCCATTCCACCATTTCTTCGATATTAGTGTGACTCTTGGTCCCGTGGAGCGTTGGGCATGGCAAGTTGGCCGCGGCGAGTTGTCCTAGACCAGGGAGTGTCAAACTCAAGGCCCGCGGGGTCACCCTGGAAAACATAAGGGGCCCGCATCGCTTCGGCTCGGTTTACCCAATGCAAAGAGGAAACATGTCAGCAGTTTGGGGATTGGCATCAAGCCGGCCACACCCACCCAGTCAGCCACGCCCAGTGACTGGCGTCAAGCTGGACACACCCACCCAGTCGGCCATGCCCAGTGACTGGCGTCAAGCTGGACACACCCACCCAATCAGCCACGCCCAGTGACTGGCGTCAAGCTGGCCACACCCACCCAATCAGCCATGCCCAGTGACTGGCGTCAAGCTGGACACACCCACCCAGTCGGCCACGCCCAGTGACTGGCGTCAAGCTGGACACACCCACCCAGTCGGCCATGCCCAGTGACTGGCCTCAAGCTGGACACACCCACCCAGTCGGCCATGCCCAGTGACTGGCGTCAAGCTGGCCACACCCACCCAATCAGCCATGCCCAGTGACTGGCCTCAAGCTGGACACACCCACCCAGTCGGCCATGCCCAGTGACTGGCGTCAAGCTGGACACACCCACCCAATCAGCCATGCCCAGTGACTGGCCTCAAGCTGGACACACCCACCCAGTCGGCCATGCCCAGTGACTGGCGTCAAGCTGGACACACCCACCCAATCAGCCATGCCCAGTGACTGGCCTCAAGCTGGACACACCCACCCAGTCGGCCATGCCCAGTGACTGGCGTCAAGCTGGACACACCCACCCAATCAGCCATGCCCAGTGACTGGCCTCAAGCTGGACACACCCACCCAGTCGGCCATGCCCAGTGACTGGCGTCAAGCTGGACACACCCACCCAATCAGCCATGCCCAGTGACTGGCCTCAAGCTGGACACACCCACCCAGTCGGCCATGCCCAGTGACTGGCGTCAAGCTGGACACACACCCAGTCGGCCATGCCCAGTGACTGGCGTCAAGCTGGACACACCCACCCAATCAGCCACGCCCAGTGACTGGCGTCAAGCTGGACACACCCACCCAATCAGCCATGCCCAGTGACTGGCGTCAAGCTGGACACACCCACCCAGTCGGCCATGCCCAGTGACTGGCGTCAAGCTGGACACACCCACCCAATCAGCCACGCCCAGTGACTGGCGTCAAGCTGGCCACACCCACCCAATCAGCCATGCCCAGTGACTGGCGTCAAGCTGGACACACCCACCCAGTCGGCCACGCCCAGTGACTGGCATCAAGCTGGACACACCCACCCAATCAGCCATGCCCAGTGACTGGCCTCAAGCTGGACACACCCACCCAGTCGGCCATGCCGGGCCGGCCCCCCAAGGTCAACCTCAGCCCTGATGCAGCCCTCAGTGAAACTGAGTTTTGACACTCCTGTCCTACACACACAGACGCACACACATCAGCCAACATCTCTGTTTATCATCAGGCCTACAGGCATGGAAAAAAGCTAATGTCTCCCAGCCCATTTGGTCTAGGCGTTTAGAGTCAAAGTGGCGTTGTGGGTTATGGAAATGACAATACACTGAACTCACACATGCTGTGCAGGAGACTTTTCTGCACCTGGTGGGGTTTCCTCCCCTCCCTCCTTTTGCTATGAATGACCCTGCCTTATGTGTGGATATTTGCTGGCGTGGTGATGGTGTATGTGCGTATGTGTGTCTTTGCGGTTGTGCAGTTGGCTGCTTGCCCCGGGGAGGCGAAATGCTGCCGGTGAGCCTTTGAATGCCAGCTGAGGTTGAAGGGCCTGGAAATTGAAAATTGCCCTACATAGCGGTGTTTATACACGGTGGCGTAGTAGCGCAGATAGATGGATTTCACAATAATAATAATGCCAGCAGGTAGTGCCTTGCGTCAAGCTGTTTGACTTGAGGAAGGGGAGGAGGGACAAATAGAGGTTTTCCCATCTCAGGAGAAGAAGAAAAAATGTCCATAAGCCAAGTGAAGCATTTTTCTAAATTGGATGGGGACTTTGTACATCTCCGTTGGTGACATTAACCGGACTGACCCTGCATTTAGATTCTCAGCCCTGGGGAGGCAGTAGGGCCCAGGGGTGGAAGGGTTGCTCTAGATCAGAGGTCTTCAAAGTTGGCCACTTTAAGACTGGTGGACTTCAACTCCCAGGATTCAACCTCAACTCCCAGAATTCCCCAGCCAGCATGGGAGTTCTGGGAGTTGAAGTCCAGAAGTCTTAAAAGTTGCCACAGTTGGACACTCCTGGGGTGAGGCCTGGTTGTTTGTTCTTTCTTCTTGAGCATCTGTGTTTCTCAACCTTGGTGGCTTTAAGTCTGGTGGCAGGTATCTCCCTCAGGGATGGGACCCGGAGTATTCCCTGCCTCCCCTCTCTGATGGGTCGGGTAGATGTGACCGGCAAGAGACGTTACCTCAGATAATCTGGTCCCAAGCCATGAAGGACTTTAAAGGGGACAATCAGCACATCTTGAATTGCACCTTGAATTGCACATTTGTAATTAACAAATCTCTCATTTAGCAACATAAATTAGGGGCTCCATTGCAGTTGTAAGTCGAGGGCTACCTGTAGAGGCAGAATATCAATCACTTCTGTGTGTTGGTGTGTGTGTGTATGTCTTTGTGTTTGGGTATGCATTTGAATCCCAATTGAGGTATTACATTGAAATGAAAGGGACGGTTGTGGATTTGTGTGTCTATTTATTTTGGGGGCATTAACGCGTTCGGTAAAGTTCCTTGCTGGAGATTTAGACATTGTAGGCTTTTCTAGCGGCGCATACTAAATGCCAATCAAATGTGCTGGCGGAGAAAGCGGCTCTCAGTTGATGCACAGAGGTGTTTGCAATCCCGGGGCGCTGTTGACTTGTGTTAGTTTCATTAAACTCCCGCAAACCCTACAATTACACAATGCAAATAAGCTTAGTCTGTCTTTGGCACGGGCCCTGCTTTGCACCAAAGCTCCAGGGAGCTGAGAGTGTGTTTGTCGGCTTTGGTGCACAACTCTTCCCTTTCAGTCAACCGAGTTCTCCTGGCGTTGTCCCCCACATGGGCCAGTCCAATTTCCGAAGCGAGAGACAACGTCCGATTCAGCTTGAAAATGATTCCTTGCAGGGAGCCAACGAAATGCTATGAATGAAATCTTGAATGAGGCTCTTTTTCAAATAAGCCTTTCGGATCTCTTTGTTCTGGTTTGAAGATAAGGAGCCTGAACTTGCGATGTCAATTTGCAAGGACATTCGTCAGTATTAAGTATCTGGGGGATGCAGATAACTAACCATCTGAATTGGTCAAACCAGCATCTGCATTTTCTGCGTCGGATGAGGAGAGCACCTCTTTCTCCTGCTGTCCTGCCCACTTTTTACCGAGGCACGATGGAGAGCATTTTAACCAACCGCAGCCCTGTTTGGTTTGGTGGCAGCAGCGCCTCAGATAGAAAGTCCCTACAGAGAGTGGTGAGGACAATGGAGAAGAGTGTAGGAAGCTCGCTTGCCGTTATTCAGGATGTTGCTTATACGCGCTATGTGCTTAAAGCTCAAAGCATTGTTAGAGACCCCGCACACCCACTTCACGGTCTGTTTCTGTTGCTCCCCCTCTAGGAGGGGGTTTCAAAGTATTTCTAGCAGGACTACCCAATGCTGCAACAGCTTTGTTCCCTAGGCCACCCGTCGGATAAACTCGCAAGATTCGTTTCTCTCGCCATGTACATGTATGTATCCGGACTAGACTGTGTTGTTTCTCTGTGTCATATAATATATGTGGGCCTATGCATAATTTTGTATTTATTTGTTATTTATTTTGTCATGTTCATGTTGTGTATTTTGGAGGTGGTGACCTTTTGAGAGCTGTGTGCAACGAAATTTCATTTTAATGTGTGCTGATTAGTGTACATTTAAGGTGACAATAAAGTTATTCGAAGTCATCTTTCCTTCTGCTTTTCCATTTCTGTACAGAACTGTGTTCCTTACCAACGGTGGTGAGAAGTCTCGCTCTGGGTCCGTTTTACCTCTGTGTGAAACCCCTGAATGAGGTTTATTTATTTTAGCTTATGGCATCCTGAGTTAAGTCTTCCATGAAGATGGATGGGTGGTTGGATGGATGGATGGAAGGAAGGAAGGGAGGGGAAGGGAAGGAGGGAGGGAGGATGGAAGGAAAAGAAATGGAAGGAAGGAAGGAGAGGAGGGGGAGGGAGTAAGGAAGGAGCGGAGGAGGGAGGGTGGGATGGAAGAAGAAAGGAAGGAAGAGGGAAGGAGGGAGGAAGGAAGGAGAAGGGAGGGAGGAAGGAAAAGAAGTGGAAGGAGAGAGTAAGGAAGGAGGGGAGGGAGGAAGGAAGGGACGGAGGAAGGAAAGAAGGAAGGGAGGAAAGGAGGGAGGAAGGAAAAGAAATGGAAGGAAGAAGGAGCGGAGGAGAAAGGGTGGGATGGAAGAAGGAAGGAAGAGAGAGGGAGGGAGGGAGGAAGGAGAAGGGAGGGAGGAAGGAAAAGAAGTGGAAGGAAGAAAGGAAGGAAGGGGAAGGGAGGGAGGAAGGCGAAGGGAGGGAGGATGGAAGGAAGGAAAAGAAATGGAAGGAAAGAAAGAGAGATGGAAGGAGAGAGGAAGGAGGGGAGGGAGGAAGGAAAGAAGGAAGGAGAGAGGAGGAAGGTAGGAGAAAAGGAAGTAGAAGAAAGGAAGGAAGAAAAGCGGAAGGAAGGAGAGGAGGGGAGGGAGTAAGGAAGGAGCGGAGGAGGGAGGGTGAGATGGAAGAAAGAAGGAAGGAAGAGGGAGGGAGGGAGGAAGGAAGGAAGGAAGGAAGGGGGGAGGGAGAAAGGGAAGGAGGAAGGAGAAGGGAGGGAGAATGGAAGGAAGGAAAAGAAATGGAAGGAAGGAAGGAGAGGTGGAAGGAGAGAGGAAGGAAGGAGGGGAGGGAGGAAGGAAGGGACAGAGGAAGGAAAGAAGGAAGGAGAGAGGAGGAAGGTAGGAGAGAAGGAAGGGGAAGAAAGAAAGGAAGAGGGAGTTAGGAATGAAGGAAGAAAAGTGGAAGGAAGGAAGGAGAGGATGGGGGAAGGAGGGAGGAGGGGAAGGGAGAAAGGAAGGTCTAATAAAAGGAATAATATTAATAATAATACTTTATTGTCATTGTATGTATATGCACAGTATGCACATACAACAAAATTCACATAACACCCAGAGACTAAGAGTAGGAGGAAGGTTGGAAGGAAGGAAGGAAGGAAGGAAGGAAGGAAGGAAGGAAGGAAGGAAGGAAAAGAAGTTGAATGAAGGAAGGAGAGGAGGAAGGAAAGGAAAGGAAGCAAGGAAGGAAATTCCCCTAATAAGGGGAATTTTGAGGCTATGAGCAGGGTAAATAGCTCTGGGCAAGTACAAGCTTTCGTTCTGAGTGGAACATCGATCAAAAACCCATTCCCGTAAAAATACAGAATCACCTTTGCTCTGACTTCCCTTTTGTACATTTTTAAATTCGTACACCTATTTGGTATGCCTTTTCCTTTGCCCTGTCTTGGCCTGTTTCAGAACTGCCCTGTAAGGTTCAAATGTTTTCCCAGGACTGCCCTTTGTGGTTGAAGCCTTCCTCTTTAAAAAAAAAAATCACCCAACTTTTCCAGTAATGGCTGGGCTGAAGCCAGCCGATGCTGCTTCGTCTTCGTCAACTATCCGCCATACCGGAACCTCAGTTTGGGATTATTCCCATCTTCTGCAACGAGAACTGTGTGTGTATGTGTGTGTATGTGTGTGTGTGTGTGTGTTTGTGTGTGTGTATCCATTCGGCCTCTTCTCTTTCTGCACCATCGATTGGGTGGCCAGTGGGATTTGTTGGGAATAATCTACAGGATCTGGGGACGGCCTTGCCGTGCAATTCAGTCCGTGCCTGCATAATTTAAGCTTTCTGCTCGAGTAATTGAAAATGCTGCTTAATAAACTCAGTTAAAAACTCCCCTTTGGTTTGCATCCCGGAAGGTCCACGGAGCCTCGAAGCTTCTTTCCACGTGAAGTATTAAAGTACCGCTTTGGAAAGTCTTAGTAAGGCCACACCTGGAATGCGGCATCCAGTTTCGGTTACCGCATTACCAAAAAAAAAAAAAGAGGTTGAGATTTTGGAAAAAGTGCAGAGAAGAGCAACTAAGAGGATTCAAGGCTTGGAGACAAAAAATAATAAACTATGAAAAAGGTTGCGGGAATTGGGTATGTTTAGTTTAATGAAGAGAAGGACTAGGGGTGACATGAGATGAGAACTCCAGTATTTGAGGGGTACCAAAAAGGAAAGCTATTTCCCAAAGCACCAGAAGGCAACATAAGAAACAATGGATGGAAACTGAACAAGCAACCTGGAATTGAGGAGAAACTTCTTAACAGTGAGGACAATTAACCAGTGGAATAGCTGGCCACCAGAGGTTGGGGGTGCCTCATCCCTAGAGGTGATGAAAAGACTAGACTGCCACCTGTCTAAAATGGGATAAGAGTCTCCTGCTTGGGCAGGGGGTTGGACTAGAAGATCTCTGAGGTCTCTCCCAGCTCCATTCTGATTGCATTACTTATTTCTCTGAATTGGGACAGGGTCTCCTGCTCGAGCAGGGGGTTGGACTAGAAGACCTCCGAGGTCCCTTCTGACTCTCTTCGGATCGATTGAGCCCATTCGATCACTTCTTACTGCCATCCTTCCTTCCCCTTAACCACTTCCTTAGGGATGAAGATAAATCTTCTGTAATAGAAGGGGCGGTGCTGGGGGAGGGGAATATTTGCAAAGTGACCCCCCTTCCCCAGCTGTAAGGATTTTCTCCGAAAAATACCTTGGCCGTGTACACAAGGCACGAGACCTTAATCTCTGCTGCGGTTTCCAGCCCTTGTTTGAAGAGGTCTATTTGATCGTCTTTCACCGGCGGGCGTCTTCTCAGATGTTGACTTTGCGCTCAGTGTGAGAACATACATAAAGCCGGCCTATTTTATTATTTAATACATTATTTTTTTTCCTCCTCCTTATGCAAAAACGAGGGGCGTTAGAATGGCAGGGTTTTTTTTTTTAATAATTTTTTAAAATTGTTTTTTATATGCAACAAATAATTCCATTTCAATCGTGCGTCGACTTGGGTACCTATTTCAATTATTTAAACATTATTAATGATATTCTTCTTATCGAATCTAACAATACATCAATGTTCCCATATATATTCCCATATACATAATAATTGATATTATTATTAATTGTGATCAGATTATAACTTTGCTTAGAAAGAGAGAGATCCGATCTAATTTCGGAGGGCTGGCGTTGATGTTCTCTCCATCTCTCTCTCTCTCTTTCTCTCCCTCTCTCTCTCACACACACACACATACACACACACACACGTCCCTCACACACCCATACCTCATCCAAGGCAGCCACATTCCTTCACTAACCTGCTTTTCAGCTCCATTCTCGGGGGGAGGGGGGAGAGAGAGAATCTCCTGTGATCCCAAATAAAGAATGATTGATCGGTAGGAAAATGGGGAGGGGAATTTTCCTGCAGACTTTTTGGGGGATTTTCCCAGGGTCTCTGCTGCTTCTGCTTTTGGCTGCAAGAAGACTTCTTGCAGCCAAAGTCTTTCTTTCTCTCCCCCAAACTCTGCCAGAAATGAGTCTTTGGACCCTGCAAGGCCTCCTGCTCCAAGAGGCTGTGCCGGTGCGACAAGCCTCACAAAGACTCATTTCTGGCGAAATTTGGGGGAGAGAAAGAAAGACTTTTGCTGCTTCTGCTGCTTTCCTTGCATGAAGCCAAAAGTCTTTCTCTTTCTCTCCCTGAGAAAGGAGCTGGAGACTGTATCCTGCGATCCCAAATAAAAAACAATCGATCGGTAGGAAAACGGAGTGGGGAATTTTCCTGCAGACTTATGTGGGGATTTTCCCAGGGTCTCTGCTTCTGGGAGGGGTGGGGTGGACAAGGTGGGACCAGCTGATCATTGCAACTACCGGTTCGCTGAACCCGATATAAAATTCACATCCAGTTCGCCTGAACCGGTGCGAATCGGTAGCAACCCACCCCTGCACTGAGGACTATGAGCAGAAGCTTTCCAAGCAGAGGGAAGGCCTGCAGGAGTGCAAGGCCAGATCCCGGTGTCTGGAGGTTCCTCAGCGGGCTGAAGTGGTCAGCCAGTTCCAGGCCATGTTGCAGTCCCACTGGAAGGAGGCCCTCCGGCTCTCCGCCACCAGTGGCGCTTCCCTCCAGCCTTCGCCCAAAGCACCAGGAGGCTGAACCAGACCCCAAGTTGGAATTTCTGCCTCCTTCAGACCTGCACAAAAAGACCCCAAAATGGGAGACTCTGCAGCAGCACAAACGTTCATTGCACGTATCCGGTCCAGGGGCCGTAGTTTGAGGACCCCTAATTTAGTGCAATGTACAAAGATGCAAATAATTTCTCTGAGGACCGCCAAAATTTTCTCGCCGACCACCGGTGGTCCACGGATCGCCGCTTGGTGACCGCTGCTCTAGATTGCATAGCGTAATGTTAAAACAACTAAACCAGGGTTTCCCCATTGTGCTAACGGGATGCCTGCAGCACCCAGAATTCCCCAGCTGGCATGGCTGTGGCTAGGAATTATGGGAGCTGAAGTCCATCGTTGCCAAGTTGTGAAATTGGGATCTAGACTTAAAATAGGGCAGGCCTGATTGGCATGGAGAACATCGGTTTTCAGTTACGCCAGGATGCTGAGCCCAAACGCAATTGAGATATTAAGATGAACCTTTCTTTGAAGCAAGAGGCATGACAATAATTTGCAGCCATTGGTGAAATGTAGCCTACTTTCCTTGTTAGCTGGAGACTTCCTTCCTTCCTTCCTTCCTTCCTTCCTTCCTTCTCATTCTCCTTCTTTCTCTCCCTCCATCCCATTCTCTCTCCTTCCATCCCTCCCTCTCTTTGCTTCAGCCTGCATCTGTGCCTCATCCTCTCCTTCCTTCCTTCCTTCCTTCCTTCCTTCCTTCCTTCCTTCCTTCCTTCCTTCCTTCCTTCCCCCCCGCCCCGGCTTGTGCATCATCTTCTCCCTCCCTCCCTCGTTGTTGTTGTTATGTACAAAAGAGGAGGAGGAGGATGGATTATATACATTCACCCCAGTGGTGGGATGCAAATTTTTTTACTACCAGTTCTGTGGGTGTGGCTTGGTGGGCGTGGCAGTGGAAGGATACTGTAAAATCTCCAGTCAGAGGCGGGATTTGCCGGTTCTCCAAGCTACTCAAAATTTCCGCTACTGGTTCTCCACAGAACTGGTCAGAACCTGCTGAATACCCACCTCTGATTCGCCCCCTTGAGTTGTTAATTAAAATGAGGCATACAAATTAAAAATAAATAAATAAATATTGCAGGAAGTGGAATTTTGGCATCGATTGATCGATGCCCAGCCTTTGGATCGGCCAGTTCCCATTCCTGTCTCCCTTGTGGGTCCGTCAGGAGAGGCTTCCGATGATCATCACTTGAGTAATAGTAACTCTTGCATAAAGTTATGTGTGAGTTAAAACCTTTGATGGTAAATATGACAAATAAATCACTTTATTTTGAAGAAGAGTGGCCCGGAATAAGGATAGCTCTGTGCTTAGATTACACGCTACGCGCTACCCAAGAAATATTAATAATGCATTTAATCTTTCTGGGAAATAGGATTTTTATAATCATAATGATATTATATCTGCGTGCTGTGCTGATAAGTTGAAATCACATTACTTGCTAGACTTGAAGCTTTATGCATATAATAAAGGCTGGCATTCATGCTTAGAAGTGCTCTTGCTTGTTAAAAACCAGCAATTATACGTCTCTGCCGCAGCTCCTGGGCGCATTATGGCCTTATCGGTAGACACGAGCCGTGTTGAATGTTCTTTCATGTCTCAGGATGCTGGCTCCATTGAAATTTGGAACAAGTGCAGAGAAGAACAACAAGGATGATGAAACTGGCCTAGTCCGAAGGCTGGGCATCGATCCACCGATGCCGAAATTCCACCTCCTGCAATATTTATTTATTTAGTTTTTTAATTTGTATGCCTCATTTTAATTAACAACTCAAGGACCAGGGGTGACATGATAGCAGTCTTCCAGTAAGAGAGGGTTTTCGCTGGCAGAGGGTTGCAGGAGTCCGTTGCAGTTGAAAATGGAGCTCGGGAACCCATTTTTTGCTGGCAGAGGCACCGCGGGCTGATCCTTCACTGTTTCCAGGGCAGTCCCCGTGGGCCAGATCTAAGCACCTTGCTGGCCGGATTCAGGCCGCGGGCCTTGAGTTTTGACAGCCCTGCCTTAGGCAGACATTCCATTTTGATCGTACTGTTCACTTTTCTGTCTCGATGTCAGGATTCCGACAGTTACGCCAATTAAATCACGAGTCTTGAGCCAAACTTCCAAAGCTTCCAAAGGATTTATTGGAAGTTAACATGCCGGCACTGCTTGAGTGTAGCCGACTCTGAGATACATCATTCATTGTCTCCCTTGACCCTGGTTCCCACCCTCCCCTCACAGGTGTGTCTTAATTCATATCCTCCAACGGGACACCTCCATAGCCCAGAGTCATCAATCAGGCTCTCCAGTTAGAATTTTGCAGAAACTTCAGCTACCTAGTTACTATCTTTGAGAACATTTATGGAATTCACTTTCGATTTCCAAGCTGCCGCACTGCTCTTTCGAACCCCTTTCCCTCCCTCCCTTTCTGTTGGCAACTCTAAAAAGACCACCGAAATATTTTATGAGTTGACACTCGGCTCTTTTTTGCAGATTAAAACAAAACCAATCCTCCGTCCAAGATGAATTGGCGAAAGCCCTTGACCGGGAGAGGGCTGCGTCCAGCGAGCATTTGGCTAGGGCCGTCCTGCGCGAGAGAGCGTCCGCTGAAGACGAACGCACGAAGTCACAGCTTTTGGTAAGTGGTACAGTTCCTCCCAAGATTATGCGGTTGCAAAAAATGACCTAAGATCCGGGGTCTCCCACCTTGGCATCGATAAGACTTGTGGACTTCAGCTGGGGAAGTTGAAGCCCACAAGCCTTAAAACGTTCTCAAGGTGGGAGACCCCTTGCCTAAGATGATCTGGTTGACCATACAGGCAGTCCTTGATTTACAACCGACCATTCAAAGTTACAGCGGCACTGAAAAAAAAGCAACTTTTCCACACTTAAGACCGATCGATCATTCCCCAAGGTCACGTGTTCAAAATTCAGACGCTTGGCATCTGGTTCACACTTCCGACGGTGACCTGGGGTCACGTGATTCCCTTTTGTGACCTCCTGACAATCAGCGGGGACGCCGGAGTCACTTTAAAACCACGTGATTCCCTTAACAACGGCGGCGATTCACCGAAAAAAGCGACCTTCCCAGCGTTCCTCACATTTGCAGCAGTCTCAGCGTCCCCGCAATCTGTGATCAAAATTTGGAGGGCGCCAAGCCACGTGCCTTTACGACGGCTGCAACGTCGCAGGGAATCCCGTGATCTCCATTTGAGACTAGTAAAGTCAATATGGGAGGCCAGATTCATTTAACGGCCACACGAGTGTCCCTTAACTGCAGGGATTCACTTAACAACGATTGGCCAGAAAACAAAGTTTGTAAAATTGGGCCCGGCTCACTTAACAGCCGCCTCAGTTTAGCAACCAACATTCTGGCTTGCAAATTTGTGGTTGCAAGTCGAGGACTGCCTGTAACCCAAAAGAAAAGATGATTTAAGAATGCCAGTAGGGATATACGAAGGACATTAACGTTCAAATTAAGTAGATATGTATTTTTCTGTAACGCAACCTCTGCATTTTACTAAAAGATAACCTAAATATCTTTTTTGGGTGGGGGGGGAATAGAACTGCAAATTTTGCTTCAAGGCTTTTCCTGGTGGGTTTTGTATTTTTTTCACCCTTCTCCGATACTTCCACGTTCTGAAACGTGCATTTAATTTTTTAAGTTCTTTTGAGGCACTTAAAAGGAAACGTCGCAATTTTCCTTTTGAAAGTGTGGTATTGTTGGCATAATGTCAAGCTTTTCAAGTTAGGAAAGGGATGCTGGTTGATAGAACGCAGGCCATGAATGGAGCCGCAGCAGGCTCCCATGTGACGGGCGAAAATGGACTCAGTTTGCTTTTACACCCTCAGGGAAATGCGGGGTAAGATTCCATCTTTTGGAATTTACAAACCTGTGAAAGACAGGCGGAGGATTGTGCGAAGGCAAATAATAATAATAATAATAATACGGTATATTCCCTATCCTTGAGCTTAGAACCCAAAAGTTAGAACAGGGGTCTCAAACTCGATTTCATGGAGGGCCGCATCAGGGTTGTGTTTGACCTCAGAGGGCCAGGGGGACATGGCCTGGAGTGGGCATGGCCATGGGGAACATGACATGGGACTTGTGTCGGTGGCACCTGTGGTGGCCAAGCGCTAATGCAGGACTTCCCTTAGACCCTCCATCACTCTCATTATAATCCCTTCCTTCCTTCCTTCCTTCCTTCCTTCCTTCCCTCCCTCCATCCTCTTTTTTCCTTTTTCCTTCCTTCCTTCCTTCCTTCCTTCCTTCCTTCCTTCCTTCCTTCCTTCCTTCCTTCCTTCCTTCCTTCCCTCCCTTCCTCTTTCTTTTTTCTTTCTCTCTTTCTCCTTCCTTCCTTCCTCCTGTCTCTCCCTCCCTCCCTCCCTCCCTCTTTTTTCCTTTCTTTTTCCTTCCTTCCTTCCTTCCTTCCTTCCTCCCCTCCCTCCATCCTCTTTTTTCCTTCCTTCCTTCCTTCCTTCCTTCCTTCCTTCCTTCCTTCCTTCCTTCTTCCTTCCTTCCTTCCTTCCTTCCTTCCCTCCCTCTTTCTTTTTTTCTTTCTCTCTTTCTCCTTCCTTCCTTCCTTCCTTCCTTCCTTCCTTCCTTCCTTCCTTCCTTCCTTCCTTCTTTCCTTCCTTCCTTCCTTCCTCCTGTCCCTCCCTCCCTCTTTCTTTTTTCTTTCTTTCTCCTTCCTTCCTTCCTTCCTTCCTTCCTTCCTTCCTTCCTTCCTTCCTTCCTTCCTTCCTTCCTTCCTTCCTTCCTTCCTTCCTTCCTTCCCTCCCTCACTCTTTCTTTTTTCTTTTTCTTTCTCCTTCCTTCCTCCCGTCCCTCCCTCCCTCTTTTTTCCTTCCTTCCTTCCTTCCTTCCTTCCTTCCTTCCTTCCTTCCTTCCTTCCTTCCTTCCTTCCTTCCTTCCTTCTCCCCAGTGCCCCGTTTTTGCTGGCAGAGGGCTATAGAAGCCCCCCCCCCCAAAAAAACTCTGTTTTTGCAGAGGCACCGTGGGCCTTCGCTACCATGTTTCCCAGAAAATAAGACCCTGTCTTACATTTTTTTGTCGTCAAAAAAGGCACCAGGTCTTATTTTCAGGAGATTTCATCTACTTGTGCGTGTCGCCCCTGCCCTCCTTTTTGCTGTCCGAGGCCTTCAGGAACTTTTTCTTCTGCAGCCGGCAAGGCTTTTCTGAAGGCCTCTGCAGCCTTCAGGATCGATCCAGAGCTTTGTTCTCAGCTCCAGAGGCCTTCAGGAAAGCTTTGCCAGCTGCAGAAGAAATGGGCTGGCCAGGCAGGTGTCGGAGTGTGCGACGCCTGGCTACACCTGTCCAAAGGTAAGTAGTAGGGCAGCTCCACCCACCCCCATCCGCACCCTAGCTTAATTTTTACCCATGCACCCTGGAGTGTGCAGGATCTTAATTAGGGCTTATTTTGGGGGTAGGGCTTATATTGGGCATGTGTGCAAAAATCAAGCTAGGACTTACTTTCAGGGAAGGTTGGGTATTTTTTGGAGAAACTGTTTCCAGGCCAGCCCTGCAGGCCAGATCTAAATCCTCCACGGGCCAAATCTGGCCTACGGCCCTTGAGTTTGAGACCCCTGAGGTAGAACATGAAACGGGCAGGGGAAGGTTTAAAAGGAAATAATCCATGCCCTCCTCATTCCTTGGGACCCCCAACCCTTAAACAGTAATTTTGGGAGGGAGCTCTTCTATTTTGCCCTTTCTCATCAAAAGTGTGGAAAAACTTCATTCGGACCCGCTGAGATTTATGGTCGCTGGAATAGTTTTCATGGCGGTGACATGGCTATAAATAACTTATTGACAATCCATCAGTGGACAAATTATGAGGGCCAGGTTGAACCGCCGGAGCATCTGGAATTTAAAATGTAAATCTATGGATAACTGAGGTAGATAAAAGCCACCGTATATCCATCTCCTTATAATGACCTGGCGTTTACCGTTCGTACGTTTGCTTCAACGCTGGGCAAAACCAGCTGCTTTTAAGACATTATATTTTAGAAAAACTGGTTTATTGAGTTGCCACTGGTGTTAAAAACTCATTTCCTACTGGAGAGGCAAAGAAAATATATATCTATGAACATTGGGGCCAGATACAGTGTTTAAAATTGGTTACAGGTAGTCCTCGACTTATGACCACAATCCGACCTGAAGTTTCTGCTGCTAAGCGAGACTTTGTAAAATGAGTTTTGCCCCGTTTTACGACCTTCCTTATCTCCCTTGCTAAGCGAATCACTGCCGTTGATAAGTTAGTCACCCGGTTGTTAAGTGAATGTGGCTTCCCCGTCAGAAAATCAGGACCCAGCAACGGTCATAAAGTGGGAGCAGTTGCCACGCCTCTGAATTTTTGATCCCATGACTATCGGGATGTGGAAAGGTCATAACTTTGAAACACGGTCCTAAGTCCCATTTTTTTCATTGCCATTGTAACTCTGAACAGTCACTAAACGAATGGTTGTAAGGACTGCCTGTATTTCTAAAGCAAATTGTCAACTTTGGAAGCCATATTGAGATCCGATGCTCCCATGCTGCCACAGTTGTGCCTGGGAAAGCTCACACAAGTTTTGGTCTGTGGCATCTGAAGTCCACTAAACTAGTGGTGTGGTGGCTCTGGCCTCACAATCAGGAGGCTGTGAGTTCGATATCCTAGGTAGAGGCAGATATTTCTCTCTCTCGGCACGATGAGAATACATCCACCGAAAAAAACTCCGTATTGGTGACAGGAAGGGCATCCGGCCAGTAAAACACTCAGCTCCATTCAGTTGCCCAGACTCCACCGCGCAAGGGATTATGGGGTCATTAAAAGGAGATGATGACGGCGATCTGAAGTCCGCTAAGTGGATGCCTGTTCAATTGGGAATTTATTGTGCTGCACGTCACAATTTTGTTAGCAGCCCCATTTGTCACTGGCTGATCTTCGACTCCAACGAGGCTTCCGATTTCCTCCAAAAACTAATTACAACTGATTTTTTTTTTTATTTCCCAGATTTTTCCCCTCGTTTTTTTTTTTTGTTTTGTTTTCTTCCTTTCCCGTGTTTTAAAAATGGCCAGCCTAGAAAATGCCCCAGGGCAGGCATGCTAAACGAGGTGGCACGTTTTTTAGTTTTTTTAAAAGAACCTCCCTTGTTTACAAGCCTGCAGTATTTTATTACATAGCTCATTTAGCTCATTCATCATTTTAATAGAAAAATGAGTCGTCTGTGATTTTTGAAATAATTGGAGGGAAACCACGTCGGCTAAAACTGAATTACTTCTTTGAGGCCTAGCCAAGCAGGAAGACAACCGTAGCAGCATAGCAGATGAAGTTCAGTAATGAGCATTTGCAATGCAGTGAAAAATATCCGTGAAATTAGCGTTCATTCCTAAAAATTCGGGTCTGGGCCCTCGAATAGAATTAAGCCAATTCTGGATTTCATGGCTTAAGTGGGACTAGAACTCCCTGTCGCCTGGTGATTGGCCCAAAGTCACCCAGTTGACTTTTATGGCTAGGGCGGGAGTAGAACTCCCCATCGCCTAGTGATTGGCCCAAAGTCACCTAATTGACTTTCATGGCTAGGGCTGTATTAGAACTTCCCTTCACCTGGTGATTGGCTCAAAGTTCACCGGGCCAGCTTTGATGCAGGACTAGAACTCACAGTTGCCTGGTGATTGGCCCAACGTCAGCCAGTCGACTTTCATGGCTAAGGCGGGACTAGAACTCACCGTCTTCTGGTGATTGGCTCAGAGTCACCAAGCCAGCTTTCATGCAGGACTAGAACTCACTGTCTCCTGGCTTTCATGCCTAAACAGGAACTACAGCTCACCTTAACCACCAGAACAAATTGAGCTGCGTAGACCCCATCCTTTCCCCTTTGCAAAATACCCTGATCAGCGATGAAGGAAACATTCAGATCTTATCTGTACTTTTATTATTTTTCCTTGGAAATCAACCCTTCTTATAGAAAATCACCAAAAAAAGGGTTTCGTGTCTATGAATTCCAAGGTAGAAAATGGGTTTTAAGAGAGTCCTTCTCCTTTATAGCAATGCTTGGCCTGCTACTCGTGTGCTTCTAATTCCACCCATCTCTCTTTAAATCTTTGATTACTTTGGGGGCTCTCCTCCTTCCCAATTTGGGGGTCGCAAAAAATCCAAAAGTTGTCACGGGTTTGTCCTTCTAAATGATACGATAGCCGTACGGGCATTGGATCACAGCTAAAAATCTTTAAATATAATCAAATACGTTCTTCTGTCAACAATGCAGTGTGACAGCCTGGATGATTTATTTGCCTTTTGGATTAGACACTCCTGTGTCCGAATAAATTTTGCTCATATAGGCACGTATCTTATAATCTGGAATAGAATAGTGCAGCAACAGTTTCTGCACTGAAAGACAGGTAGTCCTTGACTTACAACAGCTCATTTAGTGACTGTTTGGCGTTAGAACGGCGCTGAAAAAAAAATGTGACTTAACAACCATTTTTCACACTTAGCCAATATTAAAAGTAAAAGATGAAGGTTCCCCTTGCACATACATGCTAGTCATTCCCGGCTCTAGGGGGTGATGTTCATCCCCGTTACAAAGCCGAAGAGCCAGCGCTGTCTGAAGACGTCTCTGTGGTCCTGTGGCTGGTATGACTCAACGCCG
The DNA here is from genome assembly GCA_023653725.1 of Bungarus multicinctus. Lineage (NCBI taxonomy): Eukaryota > Metazoa > Chordata > Lepidosauria > Squamata > Elapidae > Bungarus > Bungarus multicinctus. The sequence goes on along the minus strand of CM042848.1, from coordinate 80,156,788 downwards.
AAGACTCATGGAGAGCTGTTGTCTTCCCACCAAAGGAGCCCCTATTTTTCTACTTGCATTTTTTACGTGCTTTCGAACTGCTAGGTTGGCAGAAGCTGGGACAAGGAACGGGGAGCTCACTCCGTTACGCAGTGTTGGGATTCGAACAGCCGAACTGCCGACCTTTTTGATCGACAAGTTCAGCGTCTTAGCCACTGAGCCACCTTTGCAGCCCAATTTGCAGCACCCCAATTGTCACGTGATCAAAATTCGGACCTTTGGCAACTGACTCGTATTTATGACGGTTCCCCGGGGTCACGTGGTCCCCTTTTGCGACCTTATGACAAGCCAAGTCAAGCGGGAAGCCAGATTCACTTCACAACCATGTTAGTAACTTAACAACTGCAGTGATTTACTTTACGACTGCAGCAAGGAAAGTCGTAAAATGGGCCCCAAGCTCACTTAAGAAATGTTTCGCTTGGAAACATAAATTCTGAGCTCGATTGTGGTTGTAAACCGAGGATCTACCTGTCTCTCTTCCTCCTCTGACTTTTTTCCTACAGTAGAAGAAAAAAAGAGAGAAATGAATTTCAATTAAAAGACACAAATAGGATGTTTTTTCTTTTATTAATATTCGGCGTCTACATCTGTCCTTGGTGGGATATTTACCTAGCACATTGTGTTTAGTGGGAGAAATTTTGGACAAATTCTCCTTGAGAAAAAGTGCTTTTAAAGAAGAAAAAAGTAAGCCAGGTTGTTTTTGTTTTAATGATTTGCAGCATAATGGTTATATAGAGATGTGTTTAAACACCTGCGGCCACAAGCCGCTTTTCTGGGATGAAACCGTCCCTTTGAAGAACGAACGATCAAAAAAATAGCGCTAAGTTATTTACAGGCAAGCTCTAGAATCCTAGTAAAGCGATGCGTATTTCTAAGGAGTGAAATAAAAATAATAGTAAAAATAATTTTTAAAAAAGGTTACGGATCTCACAAGACAGCCGAAAATCCCCAGCCCTATTTCAATGAGTTTTCTTGGAAATAATTTCCATTTGTTTTTAGTTGGCTTGACTCCCTGGTAAAGCATCTTTTGCAAACTGGAGGATTCATTTCTTCGAGTCCTAAAAAGTCTGAACATTAAAGGGTTGTTTTGATAAAAAAAAGAGAATGAATTGCACTCGGTTCCAGAGGCCCCCTTAATTGCTTGCAAAAAGGGAAAAAAAGGGCAGTTGGTACTTAAATCAGTACATTAGCCAGGTGTTGCAGAAGAATAATTAGATTTATCCGGATTGGAGAACTGGAGTGGGTTTCCCCCTTGCTCTCTTAAAAAGCTTCATTTTTCTCTCCAAAATATGCAATTGATCTTAGACTCTGCTAGGCTATTGTTTGCGGAAGAGATGTAAGGAAAAGATGGGAGTTTGTCCACCTGAGTCCCCTCTCTGCTTCCATGGTATCTCCTGAATGGATGAGATGAGACTTTTTGAAGGAGCAGACCTGTGGGTTTTTTTTGGGGGGGGGGGTGTCTTCTGGATTTATCTTAATCGGGGACATGGGTGGCATATACATTTAATTAAGAAATAAATAAATAGCTAAATGCACAGCTCCTGCTAGAAGAGGGGTGCCCAACATTGGCAAGACCTATGAGATAGAGAGATGTGAATATAAATATACAGATTAGATAGATACAGTCAGTCAGTCAGACAGAGATAGATACAGATAGATGGATAGATACAGATAGATACAGATAGATAGATAGCAATAGATAGATAGCGATAGATAAATAGATAGATAGATACAGATAGATAGATAGATAGATAGATAGATTGATACAGATAGATAGATAAATAGATAGGTACAGATAGATAGATAGATAGCTACCGATAGATAGATAGATACCGATAGATAGATACTGATAGATAGATAGATACCAATAGATAGATAGATAGATGGATGGATGGATGGATAGATAGATAGATAGATAGATAGATAGATAGATAGATAGATAGATAGATAGATATCGATAGACAGATAGATACCGATAGATAGATACCGATAGATAGATACAGATAGATAGAGATAGATAGATACCGATAGATAGATACCGATAGATAGATTGATAGATAGAGATATGAACATAAATATACAGGATAGATAGATAGATAGATAGATAGATAGATAGATAGATAGATAGATAGATAGATAGATAGATAGATAGATAGATACAGAGAAGGTAGATAGATACTGGTAGATAGATAGATAGATAGATAGATAGATAGATAGATAGATAGATAGATAGATAGATAGATAGATAGATAGATAGATAGATAGATACCGATAGATAGATTGATAGATAGAGATATGAACATAAATATACAGGATAGATAGATAGATAGATAGATAGATAGATAGATAGATAGATAGATAGATAGATAGATAGATAGATAGATAGATACAGAGAAGGTAGATAGATACTGGTAGATAGATAGATAGATAGATAGATAGATAGATAGATAGATAGATAGATAGATACCGATAGATAGATAGTTAGATACCGATAGATAGTTAGATACCGATAGATAGATACCGATAGATAGATTGATAGAGATATGAACATAAATATACAGGATAGATAGATAGATAGATAGATACAGAGAAGATAGATAGATAGATAGATAGATAGATAGATAGATAGATAGATAGATTGATAGATTGATAGATCTGTAGATAGATGAATGACGGATGGATGGGTGACGGATGGATGGGTGAATGAGTGGGTGGGTGAGTGGGTGGATGGTAGATGATAAAAGGGATAGATGATATAGATAGATAGATGTCTATGGAGATTCTCAGTCCTCCAGATCTTGGTTGTCCCAAAGGTCCTTTTTTTCAACAGGCAACTGGACTTTCTGGTTTTTCTTTGAAGACGCTTCTCCTCCAAGAAGCTTCTTCAGCTCTTCTTCACCTTTTGAAAGATTGGATGGATAGAAAGATAGTTGGATGGACAGATGGACAGATTGACAGGCAGATGATGGGTGGGTGGATGGATAAAAGAAGGGATGGATGGATGGAGAGAGAGAGAGGGAGAGAGAGAGAGAGAGGATGGATGGATGGATGGATAATTAGATAGACAGACAGACAGATGTCAGTGGAGATTCTCAGTCACCCAGATCATGGTTGTCCCCACAGATGCTTTTTCAAGAGACAACTGGACTTTGTTTTTCTTTGAAGATCTTTTGCTTTTCATCCAAGATAGATGAATGGATGGAGAGAGAGAGAGAGAGAGAGAGAGAGAGAGAGAAAGGTAGATATTCCAGTCCAACTGTTGCTGTAAATTGAGGATTACCTGTAAATTGCCTTTCCCTTGGGATCTCAACTGATATCTCCACATATGGCTCTTCTCCATTTCCCAGTGTCATCTGCCAGCCAAGCTTCCTGACCTTGTGGCTCTCTTCTGACCCGGAGGAAGTTCCAGCCAATTAAGTCTCCCGGCTTCGTCAAATCCACCGGCTCCCCCCAATACGCTACCTTGCCCTCTTTCAGCAAAGCCCTTCCCTTCCAATCTACGCCCCCCCCCCCCTTTCTTTTTTTTTTTAACAAAGCAACCATATTTCATCCCTTCTCATTTCCTTAATTATCATGCCAGCAAAACAGTGGGGATCGTGACATTAGGATAAATAAATGGCTTCTGATATTTTAGTTTTTGCCTTGGAGGGACTCCCTCGCTGTTTCTCTTCCCCTCGAGTGGAACAGCAGTCGTAAACGAGCCAAGTTCAGAGTATTTTATGATAGATTGTTAATGGTGCCACGAGTCAGCCAACAGGCCTCGGTTACTATAGCATCTGTCACAATTCATGGTCATTAGCATTCCTTTAATGGTTTCCTTTTCATAATCATTTCTGCTCGGGCGTGTAGGAAAAAAAAAGAAAGAAAGAAAGAAAAAAAAAGAATTCCAAATGTAAGGAAACAGTTCTCGCTCGTTTGGAAAGCCAGAAGATACAGATCTGTTCTGACCAAGGCTTCCTGAGACACCAATAAAAACTCATAAAATCCAAAACTCTTTTATTTTAGTTCAATGGCTGTGAATTATCGTCATTCACAGCCTGGAATGAGTCTTAACCGGTTATAAATAGTCCCAGGGACATCTGCCAAAATTCTTCGGGAGATGTCTGATAAGAACGCCCCTTATCTGACTTGAAGTGCTGCCAACAACTGAAGTCCTAATTAGTCTTTCCAAAACCAGAGAACAAATTCACCACGGAGTTTTCAGAGTCCAAACTGGTCCGAAGGAATGACGTTGCTTCCTGCAAAGGTTTTCTTACCTTTGCACTTCCTTTATACCTTATGGAAGGCCAATCTCCTCCAAGCCTTACTCCCGAGTCGCCCCTTTTGTCTTAGCTGCCCTTGCCTTCTGGCAGCTCTGTGCACATGTGCACTGGGAACAGGCTCCCGTTGTTCCTCTGCCTCGCTGCTGCCAGATTCTGGAGGGTCTTAGATACCCCTGGCCCCAACTCTGCATTGGATGCACGACCCTTGTCCGAGTCTTCTCCAGACTCCCAGACTGGTCCCTGTTCTTCCCCACTGTCCGATTCTGCTGCCGTCTGCACAGGCTGCCGGCGTACCACAACAAGATCGTCCTTGATTTAATGACAACGTGAAGTTACAACGACACTCCGAAAAGCGGCTTAGGACCGTTTTTCACACAACCCCTTGCAGCTGTCATCATGGTTACCTGATCAGAATTCAGATGCTCGACAGCTGACTCACATTTATGATGGTTGCAACAGCAGTGGGATCCTAGCTGTTCCACTATCAGTTCGGTGATTTTGCGTGCACACCTAACGCACGCACGCACGCAGCTTTCCCCACAATAGCGGAAGCCTGCAGCACCAATCAGCTGAGAGGATAAAAAAGAAAAAAGCTTAGGGGCAGGTGGGAGGGCCGACCCTACGTTTTTCTCTTCTTTCTCCTCTCAGCTGATCCTCAGAGCCTTTTTTTTTTTTTTTTTTTTTACTACCAGTTCGGCAGAACCGGGCTGAACCAGTAGCATACCACCACTGGGTTGCATTGTCCTGGCTGTCAACTCGCGAAGCATCCCTGACCTGTTCTCGAGTTGCCATAGGCAACAGGGGATGGGGAAATCGAACTTTGCAGCTGCTATCAAGGAGCTTACCTCTCAGTCAAAACAAAGCACATTCCAGCCGGCAACGTCAAGGTCATCTCCACGGAGACCCACAGTGACTTCCACAACCCGCAAAATTGCTTCGGGGAATGTGAGGATGACATATCTTGCGGGGAGGGGGAAACAGGGTCAGAGCCAAAGCGTGAATCAACTGAGGTCAGAGTCGGCTCCACTTGGTCCGTGCTGACATGAAGCTCCTAATAACTAACTGGATTTCATGATTTAATTAGGGCATCGGTTGGAACCCTGACACTGGGGGTCATATTAGAGCAGGGGTGTCAAACTCAGTTTCATTTGAGGGCCACATCGGGGCTGTGGTTGACCTCGGGGACTGGGTGAGCATGGCTGGCTGGGCGGACTGTTGGGTATTTCAACGCTGGAGGTTTGTAAGAAGAGATTGGACAACCATTTGTCTGAAATGGTATAGGATCTCCTGTTTGAGCAGGGGGTCAGACTAGAAGACCTCCAAGCTCCCTTCCAACTCTTTGTTATTTATTCTGACTTTTTTCAGCACCGTTGTAAATTCAAACGGTCGTTAAACGAACTGTTGTACATCAAAAACAACCTGTAGGGCTCCTCCTTCTGCTTGCAGCTGGTTTGATGCCTTTCAACAGGGCATCCTGCTTTTGTTGAGTTGGTTTCTTCCAAAGCCATCTCAAAACCTTTCCCATCTGATGCCATGGTCCTCCGCTTGGTGTTCGGCTGCGTCGGCAAAAAAGTTTGTCCAAAGTTAACGAATTTCCTGAAAGACCCCCCATATAGCCACGGGAAGAGTTCTCGGCAGGGTTTCCGCGCAGTACCTTCGATAAACAGCAGCTAGAGCCCACTGCAAGCCATTTCCTCTTAACTCACAAGTTGATACGGAGCGGTTTAAAAAAAAAAAGGATGCATCTGTCATCATTTTAAATGGGTTAGGGGTACCCTGCCAAGTTTGGAATCGGCGCAGAGAAAGAAAACCCACAACTTTGGCTAATAGGGAGGAAAGAGGGAGGGGGAAAAAAATCCATTTTATGCGCCATTAAACTGTTACACCTCATAAATAATTTATGCGCCGGCTTTTGCGCCATTCTTGCAGGGTGGATGATAAACGAGTCATTTGCCGAGGGTTTTTAATGAATGCAATCGTTTTCCGGATTTCCCACTTTCTTAAAAAAAAACAACAACCCGGCTGTAGGATTCGTAAGTTCCCACGATCACTGTGTAATTGCAATGGGATGAAATGATCAGAAAGTAGATTTTTAAAATTATTATTATTTTGGATACTTAGGAAGTCCCTGACCGATTCCAGAATTTTTTTGGTTTTTTGTTTTTGTTAGGTACCTTTATAAATAATTGAAATGATAATAACTTCTGAAGCAAGTGCAAAAAAACCCCTCCACATCTGCATTCAAATGCTTTGACAAGAAGTGTTGGGATGAAACATATTGTCCCATACAGTATAGTACCCCTTGGGTTCACCTTGCAAATATAAGGAGGAGGAGGAGGAAGCAAAAGGAAAGACCATCCCATTTTGAGAGGTCCTTGATGCTGTCTGAGCTTGGTTGTTTCCTTGCAGATGTTTCATGACCCAACTAGGGAACATCATCTTAGAAGCGGGGGGTGGGGGTTTCCGGTATGGAGGAAGAGAAGGAGGAGGAGGACTGTGGGATCCTTGGTGCTCTCTGAGTTTGGTTGTTTTGTTGCAGACATTTCATGACCCAACTAGGTAACATCATCAATGTTATAAGAGCAGGATCTGAGGAGTGGAGGGAGGAGGAGGAAGGGGAGAAGGAAAAAGATTGTGGGGTTCTAGGTGCTCTCTGAACTTGGTTGTTTACTTGCAGATGTTTCATGACCCAACTAGGTAACATCATCAATGTTAGTATAAGAGAAGGAGTGGAGGAGTGGAGGAAGGAAAAGTGGGGGGGGGGGAGGAGGAGGAGAAGGAAGATGTGGTGCTTTCTGAGCTTGATTAGTTACTTGCAGACATTTCATGACCCAAATAGGTAACATCATCAATGCTAATATAAGAGAAGGATTTGAGGAGTGGAGGAAGGAGAAGGAAAGCGTGCAAGGAAAGCAGCAAACACAGCAGAAGTCTTTCTTTCTCTCCCCCAAACTCTGCCAGGAATGAGTCTTTGCCGGCGAAGCCTCTTGGAGCAGGAGGCCTTGCAGGGTCCCAAAGACTCATTTCTGGCGGAGTTTGGGGGAGAGAAAGAAAGACTTTGGCTGCTTTCCTTGCGTGCAGCCAAAAGCAGAAGAAGAAAGAAGCAGAAAGAAGCATCCCAGTGGCCAGGTGAGGTGCCTAGGATGCGTGGGGCAAGTTCCCCCCCTCTGCCCTTTCCCCCCTCCCCTCACTACCTCATGTTGTTCGCAATGCAAGCTTTGTGTTCCCACGGGCCATGTGGGCGGCGCAGCCTTATGTTCCCGCGCAGCCTGGATTAATTGCTTTGGGGGGGGTGCTTTGAGGTGACATTTCTCTGCAGACCACCAAAACTTTCTCGTGCACCACCTGTGGTCCTCGGCCCACTGGTTGGCGACCACTGCTTTAAAACACAGAGAAACATTTGAGTTGGAAGGATGCAGGATTGACTGGTTAGGATTTCAAAAGTTAAATTCAAACATTTGAATTAAAACCTTTTTATATTTTAGTCTTTTGTCCCTGGAATTCAAATTGGGGATTTATCCTGCCAGCCTTTGCGATGGCTGCCAATTAAACCCCATCCGCTTAACAAATTATTATTTGTTAATATTCATTAGCAAATTATTATTATTTTGTAAAGTAATATAATTGGCATATAATAGGGATCAGTTTACCATTTGGGGAGAGAAAAAACACACCTTTTGTTGAGTTTATTTGGGATTCCTCTGTAATCTCAGATTAACCCGCCTATTAATTATTACCGTGTTTATCAAATGTGTTAGCAAGTTTGCATGCTGCCTGATATCAACGAACCTTGTAAAGCTTGCTCCAGCATGATAAACCATTGATCTCAGTGTTTATGCAGATGTTATATAGCTCGATACCTGTGCTTCGCTTCAAAACTATGTGGTTGGCTTCGTTTGTTGGGAGGAAAATAAGGGGAAAAAATTGTGCCTCTGCCTACCAGCATCTATTGATATTCATCTGGCTAGCATCCTGTCAGTGGCGTGAGAGAGTCGAGGGCTGTTTGGAAACTGAAACAGTATTTACTGTGTGAGCAAGAAGAAGACAGTAAGGACCCTGGGCGTGGCTTAGCTCAACTGTTCTGTACTAAAGCTGTTTGGTGCTGTGAAACTGAGACTGATACTGCTTGTGTTTTGCATTTGGAAGAGATTTCTTTTCAGGTAGGGAGGGGGAATCGAACTTCTTAGCATCAGAGTGTGTTAATAATAATAATATAGAAAATACTCTAAATGCTCTGATGATCATTTAGAAAAATCCTTTCTTAGTGAGCCCCTAGAAGCCAAGAATAACATATGTGCCAAATTTCAAGTTTGTAGGCTTTACGATTCTGGAGATTTTGTGATGATGTGTGAGTGGCATTTCACTTTTATATATATATATATATATAGATTTATTTATTGAATATGCAGTATATTAGTTAAATTTACATCCAGCCTTCAGAAGTATGCAATTGTCTGCCTTGTGTCGCTGCCTTTGAAAAAGTTAAGTACAGGCCGTCCTCGATTTATCGATCACAGTTGAGCCCAGAATTTATGTTGCTAAGCGAGACATTGCTTAAGCAAACTTTCCTTCATTGTTACGACTTTTCATGCCTCCGTTGTCAACAACTGCAGTTGTTAAGTCAGTCACACGTTTGTTAATTGAATCGGGCTTCTTCGTTGACTTGGCTTGTCAGAAGGTCGCAAAAGGGGATCGCAACCGTCATAAATACGAGCCAGGGGCCAAGTTTCTGAATTTTGATCACATAACCATGGGGGACACTGCAGTGGCCGTAAGTGTGAAAAACGGTCCTAAGTCACTTGCATCGGTGCCGTGGGAACCTCGAATGGTCACTAAATGAACGGTGGCACGTCGAGGACTGCCTTTAAATGCAATTTTTGCCAGTGCCTTTGGATCATCATGTACAATCAACCCATGGAACAGAAGTTGCCCTCAGAAGTTGTGGGAGCGCCATCACTTGAGACCTTCAAGAAGAGATTGGACTGCCATCTGTCAGAAATGGTGTAGGGTCTCCTGCTTGGGCGGGGGGTTTGGACTAGATGACCTACAAGGTCCCTTCCAACTCTGATGATCTAGTTATCATCTTGATATATGGAACATTTCTGGCGCTCCCCGCTTCCCAAAAAGAATTGTGCTCAAAATGCTTCAGAAGTCTTCACGGAATACCCGATCCCTCCCCGCTATGACGGTTAGCATTTTTATGAAAAGCAAACAATTTGTGTTTCATAAGTGTTAAAATAATGGCGCAGCAGAGCTAATGGGAAACCGACGGTGTCAGATCTGGGACTGGAAGATAAGCGAGGTGTTTGTCAGGGAACGCCGATGTGTCATTTCCATTAATGCCATTATGTTTGTGCATAAATCAGGAATATCCTTTGAGTAACTCTCTGTGGGGATTAGTCTTCCTGTCTGGTCTCTCCTGCGCAGGTTTCTGCGCATGGAGACCCAAAATAAATATTTTTTTTTGAACTTGGGCTGAGGCAAGCACACCTTTGGGTTGTATGGACTTTTGGCCCCTGAAGAAGCAGGCTTAAAATCTCTTAGGGCAGTGGTCCCCCAGCTTTTTGGTGGCCCAGACCGATGCAGGGTGTGTGTGCGCGAGGGCCAGGCGTATGCGCGCCTAATTTCCTTTGTACGAGCGTCGTGAGCATGTCCTCCACCTGTGCAAATGGAACTTAATAGTTAATAGTTAACTATTATTGTCATTGCACCTCGTACAATAGAATTAAATGCCATCTTCAGTGTACATCATGCATCTAAAAACACACATCCTTCACATTCCATACCAGCGTTGGCAAACCTTTTCGGCACCGAGTGCCAAAACAGGACCGTGCGCGCGCGCGGAGGAGCATTGGAAACTGGAAGAGCAGCTCCCTGGTGTGCATGCTGAGCTTCTGGTTTTCGGCGCATGCATGTGCGCCGACTACCTGGTCTTCTGGTTTCTGGCATGCAATGCGTGCGTGAAGACTAACTGGCCGGTGTGCATGTGTGCGCCAGAACCCGGAAGAGCTACGGACGATGGCTGGCGCGCCTGGAGCGATGGCTCTGCGTGCCACTCCCGGTACTCGTGCCATAGGTTTGCCATTACGGTTCTATACAATTGAATTGAAACCCCCTGATATTGCATTAATATTGCACTATACAGTAGAATTCAATGTAGTTACTGACCTGGGCTAGTAGCTGTTTTGCGGCCTTTTTGTCCTTGTTTTTATTATTCTCCTGTACCATCTGCGAGATGGTAATAGTTCAAAAAAATAAAATAAAGGCTGCCCAGGATGAGATGGATCTTTGAGGGTGTTTTGAACTTTCTTAAGGCAGCGGGAGCTCTAAAGCTCTTCCAAAGAGAGGAGAGGACAACCAGTGATACTCTGGGCAACGACATTAACCCTCTGGAGCGCTGTCCTATCTGCCCCTGTGCAATTGGCAAACCCTACACAGGTGCATTGAGTTAAGATACTCTCTCTGGTGCAGCGGTAGAAGGTCACCAGCAGTTTTCCATTCAGTTGTTGTTTCCTGAGAAGTCCCAGGTAGTCTAATCTCTGCTGGGCCCTTTTGACCAGGGCTGCAATGTGGGGCCCCCAGGTCAGGTCCTCTTTTAGGGTAACACCCAGAAACTTAAAACTGGCCACTTGCTCCCCTCGGTCTCCCTTGATAAGCAAGGGCTGGAGGTCGGATCTGTTCCTTCTATAATCCACTATTAGCTCCTTGGTCTTATTGGTGTTGAGGACCAAGTTATTGTCTCCATGCCACGAAAGCAACCGTTGGTCCACCTCATCTCGGTAGGCAGACTCATCCCCCCACTCCGTAGATGCGTCTCACCACTGCTTCTCACGTGAACAGGGTGTACCTGCGCTGGCATACGAAGCTCCATGTGCGCGAGTGGTAGACACTTGCGCTTGTGCACGAAGCTCCATTCACACGAGCGGACGGCGCTTACACTCACAAGTTAAGCTGCATTCGTGCGAGCAGAAAGCGCTCCCCTGCGGAGCTCCCATTCGTGCAAATGGAACTTCGCGTGCAAGCGCAAGGGCCCTCCTTCATGCGCTTGGGCTTGGCCATTTCTCCCGTGGCCCGGCCCGGTTTCGAACAGACTGCGGCTTGGTAGTGGGCCGCAGCCTGGGGGTTGGGGACCCCTGCACTAGGGGACTCAATTATTTTAGGGAAATGTTGACGAAAAAGCAGAGCTGAAGTGTTTTGAATTGGATCTGGCAAAGTAGCTTGGATTTGGTGCTGGGCAGCTCTTGGCCTAGGCCTATCAACTCCCAGAATTCCCCAGCCAGCCATGAATTCTGGGAGTTGAAGTCCACAAGTCTTCAAGTGGCCCATTTTGGAGACCTCTGGCCTAGATGATCTCCAAATCCCTTCCAACTCCTACGTTCTGTGACTCTGTTAGCGGTAGTCCCGGACTTACAACCACAGTTGAGGCAAACATTTCCATGGCTAAGAGAGGCCGTTCTTAAGTCAGCTTGCAACTCATCTTATGGCCTTCTTTGCCACAGTTGTTAAGTGTATCATGTAATTGTTAAGTGAATTGGCTCGCTCCACTGACTTCACTTGTCGGCCGGCTGGCTGGGAAGGTTGGAAATCGTGATCACATGAACTCGACAGAGTGCAATTGTCATAAATAGATGCTTGATGCAAAAAGCCGCTTGGATGGATGGATGGATGGATGGACATGTGGACAGATGGACATGGGTATGGTTATAGATTAGATACATAGGATTGGATAGTGTGATTGGATACACAAGGAATTTGTCTTGGTGCAAATGCTAGTGTATACAGTGTACACAGAAGAAAAGGTGTATTCGTCAAGAGTCAAGAATCGTCAGGTGCAACACTTAATAATAGTCATAGGGTACAAAAAGCCATCAAATCCTACTAGGAAACAGTCAATATAAATTGTAAGGATACAAGCGACAAAGTTACAGTCATACAGTCACAAGTGGGAGGGGATGGGTGATAAGGAGTGATGAGAAGATTAATAGTAATGGTAGTGCAGACTTTGTAAATAGTTGGACAGTGTTGAGGGAATTATTTGTTTAGCAGAGTGATGGCGTTTGGGGAAAAACCTGTCCTTGTGTCTAGTTGTTCTGATGTGCAATGTTCTATAGCGTCATTTGGAGGGTAGGAGTTGAAACAATTTATGTCCAGGATGTGAGTGGTCTGTAGATATTTTCACAGCCCTCTTTTTGACTCGTGCAGGATACAGGTCCTCCATGGAAGGCAGATGGGTAGTAATTGTTTTTTCTGCATTCCTAATCACTCTCTGAAGTCTGTGTCTGTCCTGTTGGGTTGCAGAACCAAACCAGACAGTTATAGAGGTGCAGATGACAGACTCAATCATTCCCCTGTCGAACTGTAGACAGACAGAGAGACAGACAGACTGACAGACAGACAGACGGACAAAAACAGGTGCCAGAATTTTGATCATGCAATCATGGGGATGCTGCAGTGGTGGTAAGTCTGAAAACTGGGTCATAAGTCACTTTCTTCCGTGCCATTGTAACTTTGAACGGTCACGAAACGAAGTGTTGTAAGTCGAGGACCGCCTGTAGTTAGGAGCGCACCACATTACAAGCTCAGTAACGGCTCTTTTGCTCATGTTCAAAACAAGCAATCCCGAACTTATTAATTCCGGACAGGACGACCAAGTGGACTTCAAACATCCAATCTGTTGCTTTTTCTCCCCCGGGCAATAGAAGCGATAGTTTCTTTGAGGAGCACGCGGTTGACGGAAAGTACAGTCCAACTCCGCTTTCCGCCAGAGAAACACTTTGACAAGAAACTGCCCTCTCTGACCAATTAGAGATAATTTTTGTTCCTTGCCATTCCGCCCTACCGACGGTACTGCCGTATTAAATCTTAATCAATAACAATGCTTTGGCTTAATTGCTCGAAAGTGTTTATAATATTGCATAAATGGCCTGTTTGTAAATGTTGGGTTAGATTAACCAAAGCGGCTAATTACAAAGCCCCAGAATAAACAGGAGGTTTGCTACAGGCTTCCCATTCAGAACTAGAAACAGTCAGCTCTGAAAAACGAGATAATGACATTATACGTACATCTGTAATGTGGTATGGTTTCTTTTCACAATGCATGTAAGTATCACGGCTTTGCCAGAAGTCCGTGCCGTGTGATTGATCTAATGCGATCCAGCACCCCCCTCCCTCCCCCCGGTATTAAAATGTAATTTAGATGAGTGCATGCTGGGATGCGATGGGATAATAGTTGTATGTGGGTTGTAATCCACAGGTATATGAAGCTTCTCAGTCCTCCAGATCGTGGTTATCCCAAAGGTGCATTTTTTTTTCTTCAAGAGACAACTGGACTTTCTTGGTTTTCCTTCGAAGACATTTTGCTTCTCATCCAGGAAGTTTTTTCAGCTCTGACTGGATGATGGGGAATGGAAGGATTGATACTCCTTGCAGACAGAACTGGTCATTTGCATCCTTTTAGAGCAGGGGTGTCAAACTGGATTTCTTCGAGAACCGGATCAGCATTGTAGTTCTCCTCTGTGGGCTAACAGGGCGGGCAGGGGGCAGGGGCTGAACAGATGCCTCCGGTCGCATCCTGCCGGCCAAGTGGCCCATTTTCGGCCCATTTTTGGTTTTCAGCCCGTTTTAGGGGCATATTCAGCCTGTTTTAGGCCTGTGGGGCCCGTTTTGCAGTCCGTTTTTCAGCCTGTTTTGGGCCCATTTTTGGGCCACTTTCCGCTTGTTTTTCGGTCTGATTTGGGCCCATTTTTGGCCCATTTCAGCCCATTTTTGGGCTGTTTTTGGCCATATCCAACACGCTTTTCAGCCTGATATGGGCCCATTTTCCAGACTGTTTTCAGCCCATTTTTTGGCCTGATTTGGGCCCATTTTTGGCCCATTTTAGCTTGCTTTTCAGCCTGTTTTTGGCCCATTTTTCAGCCATTTTCAGCCTGTTTTTTGGCCTGATTTGGGCCCATTTTTTGGCCCATTTTCAGCCCGTTTTTCAGCCTTTTGGGGCCTGTTTTTCAGACATTTTTAAACCGTGTTTTGGCCTGATTTGGGCCCATTTGTGGGCCATTTTTGGACCGTTTTTCAGCCCGGTTTCGGCCAGCAGAGTGCTGCAGGAGGCCATGGAGGGTGAAATTGAGGTGCTCCCCCATGGCCCATTTTAGCAGCCAGAGGCACCGCCGGCTGGTCCCTTGATGTTTCCTAGCCGATCCTGCAGCCTGGATTTAAGCACTTCACAGGCCAGTGTTGAGGCCACTTGGAGATTTATCTGTGTCCTCAGGACCACCTGAATGACACAAAAGGGTGTGGAGCCTTCTTGGAACTACTGAAAAGATTGTGTTGTAGACTGGAGGTAGATGGTGTCAATTCCCTCCCCCTCTGTTGAAGGAGGGACATTCAATTTTGACACAGCTGGCCTCTTTGACCCCCTCTGTCAAACCAGCAGTCCTCTCTGTCCAAAATGTGGACTTTGCTGCCTTCCGAAGAGCATCCTTTGTCTTTCAAATGCAGACTGCTGAATCTTATCCTGATGGGTTTGTTCTCCTATGTGGCGCCGGGAGTTTGTGAAGAGGCTGTCTGTTTCCGCAGTGTACAGATCTGCCCACGGCTCACTCCGTTGTACTGCATAGGCCTCGTTGCTCAGTTTGCGACTGAATGTTTTATCCTTGGGGTGGGCAAGCTTGTGCTCTTGGATTTGAAGCATGCACGTATGCACACTTCAAGTGTGTGGATGTTACACTTCTCATCCAAGATGCTTCAGTTAGAACTGAAGAAGCTTCTTGGATGAGAAGCGAAACATTTTCATAGAAAACAAAAACAAAGGAAGTCCATTCAGACATTCAGACCTTCCGGCGTGCAGTAAAGACCCTGTTTTTTCAACAGGCCGGCCTGGCCCAGTAACGATTTGTGGGGTTTTAAATTTGGTATTTTTAAATTTTTATCAGTTTTTATACTTGTTAATTTTATATTCGGCCTCTAATTTAATTATTTTAAATTGTTTTTTATAACTTTATACTGTTTCTGTTTTATCTGGCTGTGCACCGCCCCGAGTCCCTTTTTTGGGAGAGGGGACGGTATAAAAATCTAATAAACTAAACTAATTGCCTTTTGCAAAAAGCACCTTTGGGCTTTGAACCACCAAGAAAAGAAACTCGGTTGCCACGATTCAGCTTCAAGGCACCACTTGAGGTGACCAAAAAATGCTAGAAATTGGGCTTTCATGGCCAAGGCAGTTTTCTGAAAAGGAGGATCATTGGCTGTGGATGAATTTTTTGAATCGGCTCTCCCAACCGCTTTGGAGGGCACCAGATTGAAAAAGGCTGGACTACTTAATAGTCCCTTTTCTGTTAGAAACAGAGAGAAAAGTTTTGATATCTCGCAGGGCGTGTGGGCGAAGTGTAACTTTTCCCCACAAGCTGTTTTAAACACGGTGCCTACAGAAATAGAAAAAAATCCAGAAATTGGAAGTAATTAACTGATATACATATATATTTTTTCAAAGAAAAAAAAAAGGGTGGGTAGGTGGAAATTTGAAATATATCGAATAACAAATTTACAGCTATCAAGTCATTTTTTTTTCTTTTTGCAATGTTGTCCTCCACAAAAAGCTATAATTTTTCTGGGCGGGTGGGGGAAAAAAAACTGGAATTGAATTTGGGGGGCAGAAAAGACACTGAAACGCTTCCTTAAATAAAATGGTTGCAAAACGAAATTGGTCTATCTTTGGAAAGACACCATATCGAAAAACAGGCTGATGTTTCAAAGGTTAAAAGAAGCCAGTCGAAACACAAGCGAATCTCTCCAAGTCCATGGAAAATAGAAATAAAAAATGAGAAGGAACAGAGCTTAGTAATAGCAATCCAGGTTCGGAAAAATGGACCGATTAAGCTATATTTCATGTAGCAACGGAAGCAGTTTTAATCTTCCGTTTCCCCCGTGAACCTTACAAAAACTTTTATGGGGTATTCTCTCCCCCAGTGGCGGACAACATCCAGAATATCTGTTGTGATTAGCCAGCAGCAAATGCGGATGGTGGAGGAGAGCAAGGACTCAGATGAGGGGCCAGGACCATTAGGGAGTGGACTGCTGCCTTCAGAGATTGTGGGGCTGGCAGCAGCGATGAGGAGGTTCCCGAGGAGCTTGTGCCAAGTGCACATGTGCGCGCAGGATTGCTCGTAGGAGAGAGCAGTTACAGCAGCACGGGTGACTCGGGAGTAAGGCTGCAAGGTAATGGCCCCTCCCTCAAGAGGATAAAAGCCAGGTTTGAAGAAGCGTTCTTTGCAGAAGGCAAAGACGCTCTGAGACTCGGCCTCGTGGACATTATAGTTAGTATTTGAAAACTCT
>CM042848.1:80120656-80137934 GCA_023653725.1 Bungarus multicinctus | reverse complement strand
CCATTACCTCATCCAGAATGATCCCTCCTTATGCCAGTTCGTTTATCAGTTTCTGGCCTGGAGAAAACCTGTGTGGTTATCCGCACGGAACCGTTTACGCAATGCAACAAGTCAGCCTTTTCCCCGGTGAATTGCGCTCCCTGTGTTTTATATAATTTTTTTGGGGCGGATAAAATGGACCAACTCCGGTAGCACGTTGGCCTGCTGAGTTTGACAGCTACTTGAAATTGCTTCCCGGTAGGGGCCGATAAAAGGAATGGAAGGACAGATGTGTCGTTTTTTGCCGCTTTCAAGGACCCACGGCTCATTGTTTATTTTATTTTTTGTAAATCCCAGTTTGCGATTATCCCCGAATGAGTCCTCCTATTTATTTAGAAGCATCTGTAAATGCAACAGCGCCAATCTAAGAGTTTGTCAAGAGCGTAATGGGTTTTTTTTGTTTTGTTTTTTTCTGGTTTTTTTGTTTTAAATTATCTTATTCCACACAAACCCACTTGTGCAGCATTTGAGTGCCCAAAAGCTTCTTCAAACTGGGTAAGAAAGGCGGCCGGAATCCCAGGACTCGTGCCGTTTTCCTCTGCATGTAGCTTTTTGGAGGGAGCGGAGAAGGAGACTGCAGAGAGGACGACAGAGAGAGCCGGAGAAGAGACTAGAGAGAAAGAGAGAGAGAAAGAAAAGAGAGAGAAAGAGAGAGAGAAGAGAGAGAGAAGAGAGAGAGAGAGAGAGAGAGAAAGAGAGAGAGAGAGAGAGAGAGAGAGAAAGAAGAGAGAGAGCGAGAGAAGAGATAGATAAGAGAAGAGAGAGATACATAGATAATGAGCGAGAGAGAGAGAGAAAGAGAGAGAGAGAAAGAGAGAGAGAGAGAAAAGAGAGAGAGAAAGAGAGAGAGAGAAAGAGAGAGAGAGAGAAGAGAGAGAGAGAAAGAGAGAGAAAGAGAAAGAGAGAGAGAGAGAAAGAGAGAGAGAGAGAGAGAAAGAGACAGAGACAAAAGATTGACAGGATAGATTATTAAAATATATATAATATTTTCTTTTTTCGCTTGTCGTGTTACAGATGTTCCTGGATTGCTGGTGAGAGTCAAGAGGTTTTAGCTTCAGCTCCTGTTTTTAAAGTGCAGATAGTCCTTGACTTACGGCCACGATTCAGCCCAGAATTCATGTTGCTGAGGGAGGAATTTGTTAAGTGAGCTTTGTTCCTTTTTTTTAGGACTTTCCTTGCCACGTTGGTCTAGTGAACCACTGTCGTTGTTAAATTAGTAACTCGGTTGTTAAGTGAATCTGGCTTCCCCCATTGACTCAGCTTGTTAGAAGGTCACAAAAGGGGATCACATGACCCTGGGATGCTGCCACTGTCATAAATGTGAGTCAGTTGCCAAATGTCTGAATGTAATCCTCCAGATGCTGCAATGGTAATAAGTGTGAAAATGATCATAAGTCACATTTTTCAGTGCCGTTGTAACTTTGAACGGTCACTAAACAAACTACCGTAAGTTGAGGACTACCTGTAGAAGATCCAGAAAATAGATGGTTATAAGAGTAGCAGAACAAATAGAATTGTAGGGCTGGAAGGGACCTTAGAGGTCTTCTAGTCAAACCCCTGCTCAGGCAGGAGACCCAATACCATTTCAGACAAATGGCTCTCCAATCTCTTCTTAAAAAACCTCCAGTGATGGAGCACCCACAGCTTCTGGAGGCAAGTCGTTTCACCAATCAATTGTTCTTACGGTCAGAGAAATTCTTCCTTAGTTCTAGGTTGCTAGGTCCAAAGCCACCCAGTCAGCTTTCATGGCTAAGACAGGACTAGAACTCCCATCTTCTGGTGATCGGACCAAAGACATCCAGACAGATTTGATGCCTAAGGTGGGACTAGAACTCCCATCTTCTGGTGATTGGCCCAAAGATATCTAGACAGATTTGATGCCTAAGATGAGACTAGGACTCCCATCTCCTGGTGATTGGCCCAAAGACATCCAGACAGATTTGATACCTAAGGTGGGACTAGAACTCCCATCTCCAGGTGATTGGCCCAAAGACATCCAGACAGATTTGATGCCTAAGGTGGGACTAGAACTCCCATCTCCTGGTGATTGGCCCAAAGACATCCAGACAGATTTGATGCCTAAGGTGGGACTAGAACTCCCATCTCCTGGTGATTGGCCCAAAGACATCTAGACAGATTTGATGCCTAAGATGAGACTAGAACTCCCATCTCCTGGTGATTGGCCCAAAGACATCTAGACAGATTTGATGCCTAAGATGAGACTAGTGGAGATGTGGAAGTGGAGCTGCCCTACTACTTCCCTTTGGACAGTTGTAGCCAGGCCTCGCACACCCCGACACCTGCCTTGCCGGCTCATTTCTCCTGCAGCTGACAATTTCTTCTCCTGAAGGCCTCTGGAGCTGATCACAAAGCTCTGGATCGATCCTGAAGGCTGCAGACGCCTTCAGGAAAGCCTTGCAGGCCGCAGAAAAAGAAATTTCTGAAGGCTTCGGACAGCGAAAAGGAGGCCAGGGGAGTGACACGTGCAAGTGAGGTCAGTCAGTGGATGGCATCCCCCGAAAATAAGACCTGGTGCCTTTTTTTGGTGGCAAAAAAATTATAAGACAGGGTCTTATTTTGGGGGACATACGGTATCCTTAGTAATAATGGACTTCGGATGATTCTCCAATTTTTGCATAGAGTAAAGTTAAAAGCTATTGTTAAAGCATTATTGATTATTTGCAAGAACCTAGGGGCAAAGCGTTAGCTGGCTAAATATTGATAAACCAGAGGTTAAGGATCTTGTAGAATATTATGCAGGTTCCTAATGATCTTAAGATGAGCCTAATCCATCATCTTTTTCCCCCCTCCATGTTTCTTGGCCATCTCAGAGTGTTGTCGACTGTCAACTTCATTACGCTGTCAATAGAAAAATAATGTAGTTGCAGTTATGTACTCTGTTCCAGTTAAGCCCCACTGTTCCATTTCGATTTAATCTCCGTTCGCTTTGTTAATGATCTTATGACGGAAGGAACAAGGCCACCGCTGGTTTTCAGTCTATAGGATGGATGCTTATAATTTGCCTTTTTATCGCTATTATGGAAGGAGCGATCGATATTCTTTGGTGTGGTCCGGATTTAATGCCGCATTCAACAACTGAGCTGTTATATATTACACATTTGACTCTAACCAGGTAGTCCTCGACTTACAGCAGTTCATTTAGTGATCGTTCAAAGTCACAATGGCCCTTTAAAAAAGTGACTTATGGCCGCTTTTCGCGCTTAACGAGCATCGCAGCGTCCCTGTGATCAAGCTTCAAATACTTGGCAACTCCTATTTATGATGGTTGCACCGTCCTGAAGTCCTAGGATCCCCTTTTGCGACCTTCTGGCGAGATGCACTTGACGAGCATGTCACTAACTGAATAACTGCAGCGGTCTACTTAACAATGGTGGCAAAATTGTCATAAAATGGGGCAAAACTCGCTTAACAAGTGCCACACTGAGCAGTAGGGATTTTGGGTTGGTATGGGGCTGTCAGTTGAGGACTGACTGTCTTTTGATTCTTGGTTTTCTTTTCCTTTTTTAGTTTTTTAGTTTTTTTCTTACTGTATACCAGTGATGGTGAACCTTTTTGTTGTGGTGTGCCGAAAGCGTGCGCGTTTCGGCACCCACAATGCAATGCGTCCCGCCCCACCCTGCGCATGCGCATGCAATACCCCTGCCCCGTCCCCTTATCTGCACGTGCCTCGCAGCTGAGTTTTGGCCCGTTTGAGGCCGTTTTTGCCCTCCTGGAGGCTCGAGGGAAGCTTCTGCAGCCTCAGGAAGCCAAAAAATGGGCTTGTTTCGGCACTTCTGGTATTTCTGGATGGCCCATTTTCTGGCCTCCCGAGACTGCAGAGGCTTTCCTTGAGCCTCCGGGAAGGCGAAAATGGCCTCAAACAGGCGGCAAATCAGCTCAGAGGCGCGCGCATGCGCAGTGCAGGTAAGTTAAGCTGGGGCTAGCGTGCCTGCACAAATGGCTCTGGGTGCCACAGGTTCTGTTGTGGTTAGCCGACAGCAGGTGCAGATGGCTGAGGTGAGCAAGGAGTCTGATGAGGGGCCAGGACCATCAGGGAGTATTCAGAGATTGTGGGGGTTGGCAGCAGGGACGAGGAGGTTCCCGAGGAGCCTGTGCCAAGTGCACGTGCACGAAGGATTGCTCGGAGGAAAGAACAACTACAGCAGCATGGGCGACTCGGGAGTAAGGCTGCAAGGCCCCTCCCTCAAGAGGATAAAAGCCAGGTTTGGAAAAGCGTTCTTTGCAGACAGCAAAGAAGCTCTGAAGCTCAACTGGTGGACATCTTAGTTCGTGTTTGGAGAATCTTGTAAATTAGTTCTTATTTCTGGGTTTTTGGCAGCCTTGACAAACAATTGGCAAGGCTCTTTCTTGTCGGAGCTAATTAGTGGAAAGCAGCCTTTTATCTATAAAGTAAGAGAATTTGTTATTAAACCTTAAAAAATGGGGGCTGCTGCCTTTGTCTGTGTTTGCTCTTCGGGAACCTGGTTGGGTCAGTGCCTCTGTTACTTCGAACGGTTGCTAAATAAACTGTTATAAGTCGAGGACTACTAATATTTCAGTTTCCTGGTATCTAAAAACATAGAATACAGGTAATCTTCAACTCACCATTCATTCAGCCACCGTTTGAAATCCCAATGGCACTGGAAGAAGTGACTTAACAGTCGGTCCTCGCACTTACGACCGTCACAGCATCCCCAGAGCTAATGTGAGCCAAATTTGGATGACTGGTAACTGGCAGGTATAAAATCACAGGATCACCTTTTGCCTCCTTCCCAGCTGGCTTCCCGACAAGCGAAGTTAAGGGAGGAAGCGGAATTCGCTTTAACGACCGCACGTTTCATTTAACAAAGGCGGCAATTGCCTTAACGACTGAGGCAAAGAAAGTTGTGAGATCAGCCGGAACTCAGTTAACAACAGGAACTTAGAATGACTTCATTGTCGCTTTGAACGTAGACTAATCGGCTATTGTCATCCACCGGCGGCTAGCGGAACTTGCAGCAGAATCGGACAGTGAGAAGGTTGGGGAGGAACATGGGCCAGTCTTGGAGTCTGGGGAAGGCTCTGATGAGAGCTCTGCGTCAGAGGCAGAGATGGGGGCCAGGGCCGTCTGACAGCTATCAGCTGCCTTCAGAGTCAGACATCAGTGAGGCAGAAGAACAGCTGGAGCCTGTTCCCAGTTTGCGCATGCACAGAGTTGCCAGAGGAAGGGAACAGTTACAGAACAAGAGTCAACATGGAGTAAGGTCACAGGTGGACGCTGAATGGCCCCTCCCATAGGGATTAAAAGAGGAGCAAAAAGGGAGGGTGCTTTTGCAGGAAAGGGGCAATTCGTTCATTGCAGCCTTGTGAAGATCTGTCTGTGGATCTCAGAGACTCTGTGCCGAGCCCTTCCTTGTCAGCACTATGCTTGGAAATATTTACTTGGCAGCTCTCCAGGCTAGATAAGGTCTGTGCTCCAAATTAGACCCTTGAAAGACTGTTTGCCAGGCCTTTGGCTGAATGCAAGTGCAAGAAATTCACCCTCATTTAATAAAAGGGGTTTTGCTGGGACAAAGAGTCTGCTTCATGCTTTTTGGGGAAGCCGAAGTCAGAACATCGGCATGCATTAAAATGAAATCCCCAATGCAGACCGATCTGAATTACAGTCGTAAGTCGAGGGCCCACTGTCTCCTTCCTGTCCTGCTTTCTCAAATGGCCACAGGTGCGATGCTCTCTGAGTTGCTCCCTCCCTCCCTTCCTGGCGCCCCTCTTTGCAAATCCTGCTCCTATCGGTTTCAGCCCGAGTGTGCGGCCTGGCTCTTCATCCATTATAAATTATTTTCATTTCAACATGTCATTTTTGCTTTTCTGTTCCAACGGAGATCAAAGTGACACCGGTTTCACAGCTGGTCTTGGCGGTCCCGGACCTGCAAAGTAATAGGATCCACTTTAATTTGCTGCCGTCTTAGATCTCTTTCCGAAGGCCTTTGGAAGGTTTTGCGCTGCTGATAGATTCCCGCTTCTTCTTCTTCTATTTCCCCCGAAAATAATAGATATTTTTACGTTTTCCGTTGCTGGAGTGTGGGAAGCACGAAACAACATCTATTTGAAATAGAATTGTGCATTCGAAAAGCCATTTTTTTGGGAGCGGGGCTCAAATGAAAATTCCAGGGCATCCGTCTGCACGATAAACAATTATCATTTTTCTCGAATTTCTGTCACAATGGCTTCTTGCCTGGGAGAAATGCTAAAATCTTACTTTATCATCTTACAACCTGTGGTCTCGGTGAATAGAATTGCACGAGGAACGGCCCTTTTTCAAAGTTTTGCAGGTTGTGGTATGTATGTGTATATAGCAAAAAAAAAGAGGTGGTTTTTTTTTTTTTGCAGCAAATAATGTCTTTTGTGTCCTGACATCCCTTTAAAAAAACATAATGTAAAATAAGACCCGGGAGACAATTGCTATCATCCATGCCAGTGGCATAATGACAGATGAGTAGAGATGATCTCTTCAGCCTGACAGATATTTATTAAAAATAGATGGGATTATCTCTGGCTTGCTATCGCCGAGTTGTCTTTAGCTCTTTAGGTGATGGAGAATTTGGAACAAAAAAATAATAATAATTCAGATTTCTCATACATATACGAGCAGTCCTTGATTTACGACTGTGATGATGGAACCTGCCCATCAGGGTGATAAGTAGAGACAGAAGTCAAATCAAGTCACCCATACAACTAACCCCCTTTATGACCCTTATTGCAGCGGTCGTTAGGAGTGGTGCGGAGGCCTAGAGGTGGAGCTCTGGCCTCACAATCAGGAGGCTGTGAGTTCAATCCTGGGTAGAGGCAGATATTTCTCTCTCTGGGCCCAATGAGACTATATTTGCTGAACAAAAAACTCCGCATTGGCAACAGGAAGGGCATCCGGCCAGTAAACACTCAGCTCCGTTCAGTTGGCCAGATTTCGCCCCGCAAGGGATTATGGGCGTTGTAACGTGACTCTGAGGTGTTGCAAACAACCCCAAATGCTAACACATCACCTCAGAGGTGGTGTTGACCATCAGAACTTCAGAAGCAGGTTGCAAATGTCCTTGGGCAGGTCAGTCATAACTTGGAACAAGTTGGCCAGTCGTAAGTCGAGAAGTATCCGCATGTTTTGCCACTTAATTTAAAAATAAAATTTAGTCGACATACCGATTGTCCTTGACTTACAGCCATTTGTCTGGTGACTGTTCAAAGTTACAACCTCACTAAAAACAGTGACTTATGACCATTTTTCACAGTTACGACCGTTGCAACACCCCCCCATGGCACATGTTCAAGATTCAGATGCTTTGCGATCGACCCCTATTTATGACGATTGCACTGTCCCGGGGGTCACGTGTTCCCCTTTTGCGACCTTCTGACAAGCAAAATCAATGAAGAAAGCCAGATTCGCTGAACAGCCGTGTTGCTAACTCAACAACTGCAGTGATTCACTTAACAACGGTGGCAAGGAAGGTGGTAAAACAGGGCAAAACTCAACAACTGTCTTGCTTAGCAGTAGAAATTTTGACTCAATTCTGGTTGTAAGTTAAGGAATATGAATATATGTATATGTGTATATAGATATATATATGTGTGTGTGTGTCTGTATGTGTGTATAATATATACGTGTGTGTGTATGTATGTGTGTACTAGCTCAATACCTGTGCTTCGCTACAAAACTATATGGTCGGGCTTAGTTTTTGGAGAGGAAAATAAGGGAGAAAAATTCTGCCTCTTTCTACCAGCATCCATCGGTATTCATCTGGCTAGCGTCCTGTCAGTGTGTGAGAGAGTTGAGGGCTGTTTGGAAAGTGAAACAATATTTGCTGTGTAAGCAAGAAGGAGACAACCAGGAGCCTGGGCGGGGCTTAGTTCAGCTATTCTGCATTAAAGCTGCTGGGTGCTCTGAAACTGCAACTCCTCTCCTCTGCTTGTGTTTTGCATTTGGAAGAGATTTCTTTTTAGGTGTGGGGGGGGGAGTAGAACTCCTTAGCATCAGAGCGTGTTAATAATAATAATAATAATAATAATAATATAGGAAATACTAATGTTCTAATGGTCATTTCAAAAAATCCTTTCTTAGTGAGCCCCTAGAAGCCAAGAGGAACATACGGGCCAAATTTCCAGTTTGTAGGCTTTATGGTTCTGGATATTTTGTGATGATGCGTGAGGGTTATTTTGCTTTTATATATATAGATAGAAGGGATGTGTGTGTGTGTTTGTGTGTGTGTGTGTGTGTGTATGTATATATATATGAATGTATAATAGCTATAAATGCTTGTACTATAGTGAA
The DNA here is from genome assembly GCA_023653725.1 of Bungarus multicinctus. Lineage (NCBI taxonomy): Eukaryota > Metazoa > Chordata > Lepidosauria > Squamata > Elapidae > Bungarus > Bungarus multicinctus. Next base: position 80,129,596 of record CM042848.1, on the reverse strand, counting down.
AAAAATCCAGATTCAGTAATGTCTTCTCATTATGGACTTTTGCATTTTTAGGGACCGTTTGAAAGCATGAAATACTTTTTTTTCACTATTTTAGATATATACCACGACGTCAGTTATTGGGTAAACCTCCATTAATTAGAATACTTTTTGCAAATATTGATACCAAAATATGAGGATGATAATACGGTTTTCAAACAGGGAGCAATTGCTTTGTAAGTTCAACAGCAAATGGCAGTCTTTCCTTTGCTTTTCCGTGGGTTTTTTTTGTTTGTTTGTGGGGGGGTGGGGTGGGGGGGAAAGTACCTTCAGAAAATTCAAATATTAGTTTCGCGTGATACTTTGGCACCGAGGAAAGAAAAATGGGCGCAGCTTTACGAGAGAGGAATAAGGAAAAATGAAGTCACGGACTGTTTCAGCAGCAATTCAGAGGATCTTAATGGCTTTTTATCTCTGGAGTGGAGTGATCGCTAAAACACAAATATTAAGGGAGTAAATTATATCGTTGCAGCTGTATAGCGTGTTGTTGGGGAGGGAAATGGCACAGCTGCTTTGAGGAATTATAGGTAGGTGCTTCATCTCTGCCGCTGTGTTCGCCAAGGAACTGCCTGCTTCCAAATCCAAAGTGGATGGTGTGTGTGTGTATTTTTGTGTGAAAATCTGCAAGATGACAGGTGCTCATACGGAAGGAGTGAAATTGTGAACTGCACCTGCCAACTTGCAGTCTCTCTCTATCCTTCTCTCCCTCCTTCCCTGCGCCTCTCCCTCCCTCCCTTTCACTCGCCTGCTCGCTCCTTTTCTCTCTCTCCCTCCTTCCTTCCCTTTCTCTTGCTCGCTCACTTTCTCTCTCCCTCCATCCTTCCCTCTCCCTCCCTTTCACTCGCTTGCTCTCTCCTTTTCTCTCTCTCCCTCTTTCCTTCCCTTTCTCTCGCTCCCTTTCTCTCTCCCTCCCTCCCTTTCTCTCTCTCTCTCCTTCCCTCCCTCCCTTTCTCTACTTGCTCCCTCGCTCCCTCCCTTTCTCTCTCTGTCTCCCTTGCTTTCTCTCTCCTTCCCTCCCTCTCTTTCTCTTGTTTCCTCCCTCCCTTTCCCTCTCTCTCTCCCTCTCCTCCTCCTCCTCCTCCTCTGAGAGAGAGAGAGAAAGAGAGAGAGAGAAAGAGAAACCACACACGCACAAGGACAACAGTGTTTGCACAGCCTTGGTCTATCCACCCCAAGATCAAACACTTAAGACACGCATATGAAAAATAATGGGGAAATAAGAAGCTTGATCAGGGCCCTGGATTCATGTACCTATAATAACATCCTCTGCAGGAGACAGTCCTCAACTATGACCACAATTAAACCCGGAATGGCGGTCAGAAATCATGCCAGTCATTAAATGGGCCATCACGTGACTTCTTATGGCCCTTTTCAGTGACCGTTGTCAAGGAAACCAGGTGATTGTAAAGCAAATCCATCGCCTACAGGGGGCGCCCTTTGCTGGAAACCAGAAATAAAACAAATAAAAAGTTTTCCAGTAAAAAAACAAAAACAAAACCATCATAATTCACGGTCACATGAATGCAGGATCATATGTGAACAGCTGTATACATACAGGTAGTCCTCGACTTACAACAGTTCGTTCAGTGACCATTCAAAGTTACAACGGCACTGAAGAATGTGACTTGCGACTGTTTTTCACACTTCCGACCTTTGCAGCATCCCCACAGTCATGTGATCCAAATTCAGACGCTCGCCAAATGAATTTCAAATTTTATGACCGTTGCTGCATCCCGAGGTCACGCGGCTCCTCTTTTGCGACCTTTTCCCAAGCAATGTGAACAGGGGAAATCAAGATTCACTTAACAACCAGCATGGCTGACTGGTGGGGAATTCTGGGAGTTGAAGTCCACAAGTGTTCAAAGTTACCAAGTTCTACACAGTTCTAGAATATAGTTGAAAGTTTCAGATGATCCCATCTTTAGGACAGATGAAACACCGTCCCTAAGCGAGAAACCATTGGGTATATTTTTTCAGTTTCTCTCCTAGGATTTGTCTAGGGGAAGGTATAAAACTAGAGAACATTTGTTAGAAAATGCACATGTAAAGATAGATAGATAGATAGAGAGAGAGAGAGATGGATAAATAGAGAGATAGAGATAGTGATAGATCGCGAGAGAGATACAGACAGACAGACAGACAGACATGGAGATAGATAGAGATAGAGATAGATAGAGAGATAGATAGATAAAGATAGATACATAGATATAGATATATAAATAAAGTTTTGCATCTTGGAGTTATGCTCTTTTCCCCTCGATCCGGCAGAAAAATTTTAGCACCTGTTTAATACCGTAAAAAGGATATATAAAAAGCCGTCCCCAAAGCTTTTTATTTAAAAGCAGATTAATATTTCTTTTTTTATTAAAAAAAAAAGAAATGAAACATCGTCGTAACGACAACTCAAGCAAGTGGGCTGCCTTTAAGTTTCACCGAAGCTTTCCTTTGTTTAGCCTAGTGGCCATGAGTTCTTCAGGTTAACCGTGCATTTAATCAGTTTCTATATTGTCGCATTTCAATTTCAATTTCACTGTTCACTGACCGTTGCCTTATTTCATCTTCGCATAAAGGAGGCCCTCTAAGCCAGAATGTTTGTCGTGTCTCCGCACTTCAAGATTTGTTCTGTGTGAAGGATGTTTTGTTAGTTTCCTGGTAACAGGTCAGAAAAGAAAGATTTTTGTGAATGAAGGCGAACATACATGGTAATGTTGCAAAATTCCAATCTGGGTCGGTCACAGGGACAAGGTTTATTCTCTTTTAGACTTGTGCAGGAGCCCATCCTCAGGAAACTTCTCACTACTTTATTTACTATATTGGCAAAAAAAAATCAGAAAATAAAATACAAGCTGAATAATCAAGACCTTGCTGATGATCCAAACTCTGTCAAGGACCTTGGAGTACTCATCTCTAATGATCTAAGTGCTAGAGCTCACTGTAACTACATAGCCAAAAAGGCATTAAAAGTTGTTAACCTAATCTTACATAGCTTTTTCTCTGGTAATATTACACTAATAACTAGAGCATACAAAACATTTGCTAGACCAATACTTTAATACTGCTCATCAGTCTGGAACCCACATTACGTATCTGATATTAACACAGTTGAGAAGGTCCAGAAATATTTCACAAGAAGAGTTCTCCACTCCTCTACTCGTTGTAGAATACCTTATGCCACCAGACATTCTAGACCTAGAAAACCTAGAACTACACCACCTTCGGTCCGGTCTAAGTATAGTATATAAAATCATACATTGCAATGTCCCATCTGTCAATGAATACTTCAGCTTCAACTATAACAACACAAGAGCACACAATAGATACAAACTCAAGATTAATCGCACCAAACTTGATTGCGGGAAATACGACTTCAGCCACAGAGTGGTCAATGTCTGGAATACTCTACCTGACTCTGTGGTTTCTTCCTCAAACCCCAAAAACTTTAACCTTAGACTGTCTACTATTGACCTCACCCCTTTCCTAAGAAGTCTGTAGGGGGCCTGCATAAACGTACCAACGGGCTTACCGTCCCTGTCCTAATGTTTCTTTTTATTTTTCTTATATGTATCCATTTCATGTATTCATAACTATGTTTATACTTATACCTTTTATCTTATAGTAGCTTGACAAATAAAATAAATAAATACCGGAATACACATAGTCCTCAACATACAACAGTTCATTTAGTGATCAAAGTTACAAACGGCACTGGCACATTGTTCCTGTGATAGGAAAACATCTGGCTTCTAGACCATACAAATTCATGCCTTGAAAACATTAGGATTAATCTCTTCGTGTGTCTTTCAATAATTCTTTCTTTGTTCCACTCATTCAGCTCCATCTGGTCTAAAACCCTCAAAACAGCCAATTAGGAACTATTAGGTGTCCACTATTGATAACATAGGAGGCAGGAGCATAAGACAAGAGAACAGTAGAAAATTGAGGCATGAAATGCGGGAGCCTTTGATTTGATTCTCCCCATGGGGCTGTTCCCAGCACACGAGCTGCAAAAATGGAATTGCAAAATGGCTAAAATAGTTCTAAAATATGATACTTCAGCTTTCTTCCAGTTTGGTAATGCCTTCTTGATTGAAACAGTCTAAAATGTTGAACTGAAGTAACCCTATGACCTGGTACCAGGCCGTTTATGCAGTCAGCCTGTCTGTCTCTCTGGCTGTCTATCTGTCAGTCTGTCTCTCATCTATCTCTCTATCTTTCTCTATCTATTATCTATATTTCTTTCTTTCTATGCTGTCTCTCTCTGTCTCTCTGTCTCTCTGTCTGTCTCTCTGTCTCTCTCTCTCTCTGTCCTTCTCTCTGTCCCTCTCTCTGTCTCTCTCTCTGTCTCTCTGTCTGTCTGTCTGTCTGTCTGTCTGTCTGTCTCTCTCTCTCTCTCTCTGTCCCTCTCCCTGTCTCTCTCTGTCTCTCTCTGTCTGTCTCTGTCTCTCTTTCTCTCTCTCTCTTTCTCTCTCTCTCTCTGTCTGTCTCTCTCTGTCTCTCTCTGTCTCTGTCTGTCTCTGTCTCTCTTTCTGTCTCTCTCTCTGTCTCTGTCTCTCTCTCTCTCTGTCTCTTTCTGTCTCTCTCTCTGTCTCTCTGTCCCTCTCTCTGTCTCTCTCTGTCTCTGTCTCTCTCTGTCTCTGTCTCTCTCTCTCTGTCTCTCTCTCTCTCTCTGTCTCTCTGTCTCTCTCTCTTTCTCTCTCTGTCTCTGTCTCTCTCTCTGTCTCTCTCTCTCTCTAATCTATCCAGTAATGGATTAAGGCTCACTGGTGCCCTAAGCACTGACAAATCTTGGTGCCCCCTCCTTTGACATACTGTACAAACAAAGCCAAGCTTAGGCTACATAAAAGTTTTTGTGGTACCCCCTTTGGGCCTGGTGCCCTAATTACGTGCTTAGTCTGCTTATTTATTTATTTATTTTTATTTATTTGTTTAAACTTCTATACCGCCCCCTCTCCCAAAAAAGGGACTCGGGGCGGTGTACAGCCTACTAAAACATACAAGATATACAATAAATACAGTTAAAAATAAATTAAATAATTTAATCCGGCTGTCTAATTCAGATTCAGTTTAAAAGTTAAAAACTAAAAACCCCAGTTAAAATTTAATTAAAAACCTAAAACACAGTTACTGGGCCAGGCCGGCCTGATTAAAAAATAAAGTTTTCACCGCGCGCCGGAAGGTCAGGATATCCGTCATAGACCGTATCTCCGGGGGAAGATCATTCCATAGGGAGGGAGCCCCCACAGAGAAAGCCCGAACTCTCGGGGCCGTCAGCCGACAACGGCCAGGTGGCGGTACCCCAAGCAGGGCAACCCTGTGGGAGCGTACTGGGCGGCGGGAGGTTAACGATGGCAGCAGGCGGTCCCGTAAGTACCCAGGTCCCGAGCCATGGAGCGCTTTAAATACCATCAGTACCACCTTGAATCGAATCCGGTAGGCCACAGGGAGCCAGTGCAGCCTGCGAAGCAGCGGAGTAACGTGGGAGCTCCGAGGGGCACCCACAAGCACTCGCGCGGCTGCATTCTGGACCAGCTGTAACCTCCGGAGACTCTTCAAGGGGAGCCCCATGTAGAGAGCATTGCAATAATCCAGGCGGGAAATGACGAGGGCGGACGTGACTGTGCGAAGTGCGCCCAGATCCAGAAAGGGCCGCAACTGGTAAATCAGACGTATCTGATAAAAAGCCCCCCTTAATGGTTAATTCACCGCTCTATCTCCAATCTATCTACATACCTGGTACCTAGCTACCTGGTACCTACCTACCTACCTACCAACCTATCCACCTACCTATGTACATACCTACTACTTATGGAGCTGTGGTAGTGCAGTGGTTAGAATGCTGTATTGCCTGGAATTCAATCCTGACCTGCTCCAGGTTGACTCAGCCTTCCATCCTTCCAAGGTCTGTGAAATGAAGACCCAGATTGTTGGGGAGACAATGTGCTGACTCTGTAAACCGCTTAGAGAAGGCTGTAAAAGCACTGTGAAACAGTATATAAATATAAGTACTATTGCTAAGTAAGGAAGGAGGGAGGGAGGGACGGAGAGAGGGAGGAAGGAAGGAAGGAAGGAAGGAAGGAAGGAAGGAAGGAAGGAAGGAAGGAAGGACCGTGGTGATCCAGTGCTTAGAATGCAGTCTTGCAGGCTAATTCTGCCGACCGCCAGCGGTTTGATTATCAATGGCTCAAGGTTGACTCAGCCTTCCATCCCTTCGAGATGGCTGGGGGCAATATACTGGCTCTGGACTGCCTGTACTGTTTTTATATTTCAACATTTTATTGTGCACCACCCAGATTCCCTTTTCGATTGAGAAATGTGTAAAAAAAATAACATTTTATTAAATTCATCCAGTTTTAATTCCATGGAGCCGTGGGTCCTGGAGTTTGGGTGCATTCTGTAAGTTAGTCCATTTGGGATATTTTGGTTCAAAAATGGTTGCCCTACGAAGCACCGTTTGGCCCAGTTAAAGGTTACAGACTGAGATGAACTTAACTTAATAACCAACCCTAGTGGGAATCGCCAGTTAAGCCCTAACAGAAACTGGAGTACATAGAAAGAGTTTATATTTTTCCTTGCAAGCATCCGGTTTTCCCCTGCAAGCATTTGCCTGAAACGGTATATAGGGTTTCCTGCCTGAGCAGGGGATTGGACTAGAAGACCTCCAAGGTCCCTTCCAACTCTGTTATTCTCTTATATATCTCTTATATCTGTTAAGCTGGAACAGTTGCACCTCTTCAGTTGTAGACTCTGCAAACGGCAGACAATCTGGGCCATTCGTCTTTTCTCTGGTGCGGCTGCAGGCTGCCAGAAACATTCCTTCGATTCTGATTAATTGCAGCTTAACTTTCGATGGTATCAGGGTTTCTCTTGCTATTTCAACCCAGCCAATGTTTAAATTCCACCGGTCTCCCAAAGGATGATGGAAGCCCTCTTATCTCTCCTTAGGAACATCTGGCTGTGTTCTTCCCGTTGATGGGATCCTATTTATTGTTGGGGGTCGAATCTCTGTGTGTATTTTAATATCAAGGGGACGGCAGCGCTAATCTCAAGACCAGGATAATAACTTTAGAATAGAATAATAACTTTATTGTCCCTTTTTTCCAGTGCCGTTGTGACTTCAAACAGTCACTAAATGGACTGTTGTAAGTCGAGGACTACCTGTCCTTTCATTCCGGGGATTCTTCTCTGATAGGACAAAAATTGAGGGAATATTATGATACAGCAGAAATCTGTATAAATTGAAGATGAAGCAAGGTTCAGAGTTTATTACAGTAGAGGGGAGAGGTATAGAAATTCGTACAGAATGTAGATTTGTTTGTTTCTTTGTAGCGTCCCTTTATTATTTTTCAAATCACTTAAGGTGGTGAACATATTCAACACGGCTTCCTTCTCCTAGTTTTCCCTCACAACAACAACCCTGTGAGGTGAGTTGGGTTGAGACAGGGACTGTCACCCAACTGGCTTTCACGCCGGATAGGACTAGAACTCACAGTCTCCAGGTGATTGGCGCAAGTCCCCCAGCTGGCTCTCTTTCCTAAGGTGGGACTAGAACTCACTATCTCCTGGTGAGTGTCCCAAAATCACCCAGCTGGATTTCATGCATAAGGCAGGACTACAACTCACCATCTCCTGGTGTTTAACCCAAAGTCACCCAGCTGGATTTCATGCATAAGGCAGGACTACAACTCACCATCTCATGGTGTTTAACCCAAAGTCACCCAACTGGATTTCATGCATAAGGCAGGACTACAACTCATCATCTCCTAGTGTTTAACCCAAAGTCACCCAGCAGCTTTCGTGGCAAAGGCGGGACTAGAACTCACCATCTCCTAGTGATTGGCCCTAAATCACCAAACCAGCTTTCACTCTTAAGACAGTACTAGAACTCATCATCTCTTGGTGATTGGCCCAAAGTCACCCAGCCAGCTTTCATTCCTAAGACAGGCCTAGAACTCACCATCTCCTGGTGATTGTCCCCAAATCACCCAGATGGATTTCCTGCCTAAGGCGGGACTAGAACTCACCATCTCCTGGTGATTGTCCCAGAATCACCCAGCCAGCTTTCACTTCCAAGACAGTACTAGAACTCATTGTCTCCTGGTGATTGTCCCAAAACCCACCCAGCTAGCTTTTATGCCAAAGGTGGGAGTGGAATTCATCATTCTCTCTCTTTCTATCATGGTCCTTTAACCACCAGAGCAAACACTGCCTCTGTGGAGAAGATCTGAGTATAATTGACAGAGGATAATACTAATCTGGGCCAGCGCCAAAGGCCAACAGCAACCCAACACCCAAATCTCACAAACTTGTGCTTGCCTAGGCAGCTGCCAGCTTTCTCCCGCAGTTCCGCGCATCAACAAATGTGCTGACCATAGTAAAATCTCCTTATGCATTTATGGAAGTAAAATCCATTCACAGAAGGAAAAGCATGGCTGCAGACAACGAAATTAGCCATACGGTGTAATTCCTCCAGGGAAATAACTCTGATACGATGACAGTGTCAAGGTAATGTTCAAACCAAGTTACCTCTTGGGGAAATGGTGATTGCTCTGGCAACTACGAAAACATAAAGCTTCCATTTGCAGGAAGGTTCTCCATTCCTCCCAAAAGATGCTGCCCGCCGTATACACCTGGCCTCAGATTGTGCCCGCCGGTAAAGTCACAACCGAGTTAGGAAATGAGGCGGTATCGGTTTTTAGATTCCTCCTTTGACGTGCATCAGTCAGTGTCTGTTTTGGGCTGTGAAAGGTTTGTAAAACGGGCCATAACTCACTTTTCACAACTGTCTCGCTTAGTGACGGAAAATCGGGCCTGGGTTGTGATTGTAAGTCGAGGACTTGCCCATATTGGATGGTATGCAGATCTTCGTTTCCTTTACAACTAGGATGAGTTGGAGCAGAGAGAGGA
>CM042848.1:80033156-80115656 GCA_023653725.1 Bungarus multicinctus | reverse complement strand
TAGATGGACAGATAGATATAGAGATAGACAGACAGACAGACAGACATAAATATATAAATACAGATATTTAAAACAACATTGCCAACATCTTATGAGGTTTGGCAGTCCAAAGCACACCCTTCTTTGTTCTCATCCCAAATTTCATAACACCTCAGCGTTTTCTTAGCAATTATTTTGCGTTGTGTACGTGCATCTGTGTCCCTGCCTTTTTTTTCTTTCCTGTCCCAGAAGATCAACAGAGGCCCATTACGCAGCAGGACTTTCATTCTTTCTAGCAGCTCATTGAGGGAATAAATGTGATTTCGAGCAAGAATCTCCACAAATTTTTTTTTTTTGGGGGGGGGAATGTACCTTTAAGTGTGAGAGTTTGCTCAGGTCTTGTTTGTGTAACACTTTTCTTTTATACCTAACTTGTCGTATAAACTGATGGCTTTGTGTTCTGCATTTATTTGCATGCTTCCAGGAAATGGAATGCAAGGTAAGAATCAAAATTGGGAGTAAATGGGATTTTTGTTGTTGTTGTTCAGTTGCTGAGTCGTGTGTTTGGTCCTTCGTGGCCCCCTGGACCACAGCATGCCAGCCCCCCCCCTGCCCGCCCCCCCTCCCGTTCTCCAGGGTCTCCCAGAGCTTGGCCAAATCCATATTCATTGCATCAGTGACCCTATCTAACCATCTCCGGTGCCATCCCCTTCTCCTTTTGGCTTTCCATCTTTCCCAACATGGCCAAAGTATTTTTGAGCTTTTAGGATCGACTGATTGGATCAGCTTGCAGTCCAAGGGACTCTCAAAAAGCATTTTCTCCAAGCCCCACGATTCAAAAGCCTCAGTTCTTCAGTGCTCAGCCTTCCTTATGATCCAACTTTCACAGCTGTACATTAGCAAAAAAAATATGGAAGGAAGGAAGAAAGGATGGATGGAAGAGGGAGGGAGGGAGGGAGAGAGAGAGGAAGAAGAAAGGATGGATGAAAGAGGGAGAGAGGGAGGAAGGAAGGAAGGAAGGAAGGAAGGAGAGGGAAAGAAAGAAAAAAGAGGAAAAGAAAAAAGAAAAAAGAGAAAGGAAGGAAGAGAAAGAAAGAAAAAGAAAGAAAGGAAAAGAAAGGAAGAGAAAGGAAGGAAGAGGGAAGGAGGAAGAAGAAAGGATGGATGGAAGAGGGAGGGAGGGAGAGAGAGAGGAAGAAGAAAGGATGGATGAAAGAGGGAGAGAGGGAGGAAGGAAGGAAGGAAGGAGAGGGAAAGAAAGAAAAAGAGAGGAAAAGAAAAAGGAAAAAAGAGAAAGGAAGGAAGAGAAAGAAAGAAAAAGAAAGAAAGAAAAAGAAAGAAAGGAAAAGAAAGGAAGAGAAAGGAAGGAAGAGGGAAGGAGGAAGAAGAAAGGATGGATGGAAGAGGGAGGGAGGGAGGGAGAGAGAGAGGAAGAAGAAAGGATGGATGAAAGAGGGAGAGAGGGAGGAAGGAACGAAGGAAGGAGAGGGAAAGAAAGAAAAAAAGAGGAAAAGAAAAAAGAGAAAGGAAGGAAGAGAAAGAAAGAAAAAGAGAAAGAAAGAAAAAGAAAGAAAGGAAAAGAAAGGAAGAGAAAGGAAGGAAGAGGGAAGGAGGAAGAAGAAAGGATGGATGGAAGAGGGAGGGAGGGAGGGAGAGAGAGAGGAAGAAGAAAGGATGGATGAAAGAGGGAGAGAGGGAGGAAAGAAGGAAGGAAGGAGAGGGAAAGAAAGAAAAAAAGAGGAAAAGAAAAAAGAAAAGAGAAAGGAAGGAAGAGAAAGAAAGAAAAAGAGAAAGAAAGGAAAAGAAAGGAAGGAAGAGGGAAGGAGGAAGAAGAAAGGATGGATGGAAGAGGGAGGGAGGGAGAGAGGAAGAAGAAAGGATGGATGAAAGAGGGAGAGAGGGAGGAAGGAAGGAAGGAAGGAGAGGGAAAGAAAGAAAAAGAGAGGAAAAGAAAAAGGAAAAAAGAGAAAGGAAGGAAGAAAAAGAAAGAGAAAGAAAGAAAGAAAAGAAAGAAAAAGAGAAAGAAAGAGGAAAAGAAACGAAGAGAAAGAAAGGAAGGAAGAAAAAGAAAGAAAGAGGAAAAGGAAGGAAGAAAGAAAGCTCAAAAACTCAAAGGGCAGACTTTTTCTGCCGTCCGTTTTCTATCTTTTTGTGAATGAGTTTGTTGTACAGGTAGTCCTCAACTTACAACAGCTCATTTAGTGACCGAAGTTACAATGGCACCGTTTCTCACACTTACGACTGTTTCAGCATTCCCACGGTCTCACGTGACCAAAATTCCACCGCTTGGCCACTGACTCACCTTTACGACGGGTTCCAGTGTCCCGGGGTCACTTGATCCCCCTTTTTTGGGGACCTTCTGATGAGCAAAGTCAGTGGGGGAAGCCCGATTCACTTAATAGCCGTGTGGTTAACTTTTAACAACGGCAGTGTTTCGCTTAACGACAGTGGCAAGGAAGTTGGTGAAATGGAGCAAAGCTCGCTTCACACACGTCTCTCTCAGCTACAGGAATTTGCAGCTCGGTTGTGGTCGTAAGTCGAGGACTACTTATACAATGGGCTGAGCCCTTGATTTCCTCAATTGCCAATCATGATTGTAGGAATATCTTACTCAGGCAAAAAAAAAACCTGCAGGTTTCAATCTGCGTAAAACATTTTGGGCAGAATTGATACTAAATGTTGATTTTACTGTTCTTCATCTTATGGTTTTTTTTTCTCTCTCTTATTTTGTTCTCTCCTCTTTCCTTTCATTCTTCTTCCTTCCTTCTTTCCTTTCATTCTTCTTCCTTCCTTCTTCCTTCCATCTCTCCCTCCTTCTCTTCCCTCCTTTTCTTCTCTCCTCTTCTTCTTCCTTCCATCCTCATATCTCCTTCCATTCTTCTTCCTTCCATCTCTTCCTTCCATCTCTCCTTCCTTCTCTTCTCTTCTCTTCTCTTCTCTTCTTCCATTCTTCCTTCTTCTCTTCCTTCTTCTCTTCTTCCATTCTTCTTCCTACTATCTCCCCCTCCTTCTCTTCTCTCCTTCCATTCTTCTTCCTTCCATCTCTCCCTCCTCTTCTCTCCTTCCATTCTTCCTCCTACCATCTCTCCCTCCTTCTCTCCTTCCACTCTTCTTCCATCTCTTCCTTCCATCTCTCCCTCCTTCTCTTCTCTTCTCTTCTCTTCTCTTCTCTTCTCTTCTCTTCTCTTCTCTTCTCTCCTTCCATTCTTCTTCCTTCCATCTCCTCTCCTCTTCTCTCCTTCCATTCTTCCTCCTACCATCTCTTCCTCCTTCTCTCCTTCCACTCTTCTTCCATCTCTTCCTTCCATCTCTCCCTCCTTCTCTTCTTTTCTCTTCCCTTCTCTTCTCTTCTCTCCTTCCATTCTTCTTCCTTCCATCTCCCCTCCTCTTCTCTCTTTCCATTCTTCCTCCTACCATCTCTCCCTCCTTCTCTCCTTCCACTCTTCTTCCATCTCTTCCTTCCATCTCTCCCTCCTTCTCTTCTCTTCTCTTCTCTTCTCTTCTCTTCTCTTCTCTTCTCTTCTTCCATTCTTCTTCCTTCCATCTCTCCCTCTTTCTCTTCCCTCCCCTCCCCTCTCTTCTCTCTTCTCCTCTCCTTCCATTCTTCTTCCTTCCTTCTCTCCCTTTCCCTCCTCTCCTCTCCTCAACCTCTCCTCTCCTCTCCAGGCCAAACAGCTAGAAGCAAAGGAAAAGGAGCTGAAGAAGCACGAGACTTACTACAAGGAGCAGCTGAACCACCTGGAAGAGAGGGTGAGGGAGTTTTCCTTTGGCTTTTCCCAAAGAGAGGCTTTGCTGGGAAGGCTTGATAGAGTTTTCCTCCCTTCTGCTTTTAAATGCACAGAACATCTGATCTTGGCCAGCTGAGCTTTGGGGAGCACCTCTGTACCTGTCCTGATTTGCGACCGCAGAAAGAACCGAAGGTTTCTCAGCCACCTTTAACCATAAACTAAACCGTTTCCTCTTTCAGGACTCACTCTCTCTCTCTCTGTGTTTATGGGCGAATGGGAGCGAAAGGTGGGAATTATCTCAGTGGAAGGCCTGGTGCAATTTTTTTCTAACTTCAAAAAACAAACAAACAAACCAGGTAGTCCTCAGACTTACGACCGTAATGGAGCCTGCTCACCTCAGTCATTTAGTCGTGATGGTCATAAACCATCATTCTTGTGGACCCACTGAGTTGATAACCTTTTTTATTTTGAGGGAGGGCGGCTGTGGTCATAAAGCGACCACTCCGGTCACAAAGTGAACCATAGGTTTGACAAGGGGCTGGTATTGCCCTAAAACGGTAGCAAATTCTGGGAGGCTTTTTTGGGCTCAAACCGTCATAAAAATGTGGATCCGCGGGACGCTGTGAAGAACGATAAACGTAGCCAATAGCCCAGAGGTGGACTCTTGTGATCGCAGCAGTCAGAACTTTGGAGCCGGGTCGTAAGAATCGGCAGGGAGGTCTGTCGTAACGGTTACTAAGCAACCGGTCATAAGTTGAGGACTACCTGTAGAACATTGTAAATGGTAAACCAGGTTCAGAAGGAACATTTGGTGACCGCCTTAAAACGTTCCTGTGGGTGAGCCTGAACTGTTAAAAGTTCATCTCCATTTTTTGAATCTTTGGGACATTCCCCCCCAAAAAATTGCAGTCATCATTGCTGCAAATTTCCTGGGCAACAGAATTCCAGAGCCGTCTGGGGTGTCCAGCCATCAAAGATCCAGCTGTCTAGACTGATATATTAATAAAGGAGAATATTTGCAGCTCAGGGTTAAAATGAGGATTCTATGGCGCTCTCTGAGTTTCTATGGTTTTCTTGCAGACATTTCGTGACCAACTAGGTAACATCATCAGTGCTAGTGGGGTTTGTGGAGTAGGGAAGGAAGAGGGGAGGAGGAGGAGAACTGGGGGGTCCTTGGTGCTCTCTGAACTTGGTTTTTTTCTTGCAAATATTTCTTGATCCAAACTAGGCATCATCATCATCAGTGTTAGAAGGGTTTGCAGGGAGAAGGAGGAAGAAGAGAATACAAAGAAGGCAGTGAGGTTGTGGAGTGGAGAAGGAAAAGAGGAGGAGGAGGAAGAAGAGGAGGTGGAGGAGGAAGAAGAAGAGGAGATGGAGGAGGAGGAAGAAGAGGAGGTGGAGGAGGAGGAAAAAGAGGAGGAGGAGAACTGTGGGGTCCTTGGTTCTCTCTGAGCTTGGTGGTTTTCTTGCAAATATTTCTTGACCCAAACTAGGCAATATCATCAGTGTTAGAAGCATTTGCAGGGAGGAAGTGGAAGAAGAGAATAGAAAGAAGGGAATGAGGCTGTGGAGTGGAGAAGGAAAAGAGGAGGAGGAGGAGGAAGAAGAAGAAGAGGAGAATTGTATGGTCCTTGGTGCTATGTGAACTTGCTTGTTTTCTTACAAATGTCTCTTGACCGAAACTGGGTAACACCATCAATGTTAGAAGGGCATCAATGTTGGAGGAGGAAGAAGAGGAGCAAGAGGGGAATATGATGAAGGGAGTGAGGTTGTGGAGAGGAAAAGGAAGAAGAGGAGAAGGAGCGGGAGGACTTTTTATTATTATTATTATTATTTATTTGATTTATATACCGCCCCCTCTCCCCGAAGGGACTCGGGGCGGTGAACAGCCAATAAAAACACACATACAAGGTACAAAGCACGAGACAACACAAAATATTAAAATTTAAAAACTGAAATACAATATGGCTCTAATAAAATATAAACAAGTATTAAAAAGATTAAAACCCGATTAAAATTTAAAAACCCCTAGGCCAGTCCGGCCTGCCGAAATAAATGCGTTTTGAGCAACCGACGGAAGGCCATGAGATCGGGGGCGGCCCTTACCTCCGGGGGTAATTCATTCCAGAGAGGGGGTGCTCCCAATGAGAAGGCCCGCGCCCTCGGGGTTGCCAGCCGTCCAGCCGGCGGCACCCCGAGGAGGCCCACTCTATGGGAGCATACCGGTCGGTGGGAAGCCGATGGTGGCAGGAGGCGGTCTCGCAAGTAACCTGGTCCCGAGCCATGGAGCACTTTAAAGATAGTGACCAAGACCTTGAAGCGCACCCGGAGGGCCACCGGGAGCCAATGCAGCGCGCGTAGAAGTGGCATAACATGGGAGCCCCTAGGTGCCCCCATTACCACCCTCGCGGCTGCATTCTGCACCAACTGGAGCCTCCGGGTGCTCTTCAAGGGCAGCCCCATGTAGAGAGCATTGGCATAGTCTAGGCGGGAGATCACCAGGGCGGAAGTGACCGTGCGAAGCGCATCCCGATCCAGAAAGGGCTGCAACTGGTAGATCCTACGGACCTGTCCAAAAGCCCCCCTGGCGACGGCCGCCACATGATCTTCCAATGACAGCCATACATCCAGGAGGACACCCAGATTGCGGGCCCTCTCTGTGGGGGCAAGAATTTCCCCCCCCACAGCCAGCGATGGAACCAGCCGGCTGTATCAGGGTGCCGGGAAGCACAGCCACTCAGTCTTAGATGGGTTGAGCTGAAGCCTGTTCCGCCCCATCCAACACCGCACGGCCTCCAGGCATCGGGCCATCACTTCGACGGCTTCATCGGGATGGCCCGGGGTAGAGATGTACAGCTGGGTGTCATCAGCGTACTGATGGAACTCTATCCCAAAGCCACGGATGATCTCACCTAGCGGCTTCATATATATGTTGAACAGGAGGGGCGAGAGCACCGACCCCTGAGGCACCCCGCAAACCAGGGGCCTCGGGGCCGACCTCTGCCCCCCTGCCAACACAAATTGCGAGCGGTCAGAGAGGAAGGAGGAGAACCACCGCATAACGGTGCCTCCCACCCCCAACCCCCCCAGCCGCTGCAATAGGATACTGTGGTCGACAGTATCAAAAGCCGCCGAAAGATCTAGGAGGACCAGGACAGAGGAATAACCCCTGTCACGGGCCCTCCAGAGATCATCCACCAATGCGACCAGCGCCGTCTCTGTGCTGTGCCCGGGCCTGAAGCCCGATTGGCGTGGATCCAAATAGACAGCTTCATCCAGGTGCTGGGGAAACTGTTGTGCCACCACACTCTCAACAACCTTCGCCATAAAACGAAGGTTGGAGACAGGACGATAATTAGATAACAAAGTTGGGTCCAGGGACGGTTTCTTGAGGAGGGGTCTCACCACCGCCTCTTTCAAGGCGGCGGGTAGATATCCCTCACTCAAGGAAGCGTTAATAATGCCCTGGAACCAACCTCGTGTCACCTCCCGGGTGGCCAACACCAGCCAGGAGGGACACGGGTCCAATAAACATGTGGTCCCATTCAGTCCCCGCAGTAACCTGTCCACGTCCTCGGGGGTCACAGGATCAAACTCGTCCCAAATGACTGTTCCAAATTCCGCCCCCGATTCCCCACCCAGAGCTGCCCATTCGGAGTCCAAGCCATCCCGGATCTGAGTGATTTTATCCATCAGGAACTGTGAAAAATCCTCAGCCTGTTCCTGCAAGGGGTCCTCCCGCGCTCCCCCTTCTAAGAGGGAGCGGGTCACTCTAAACAGGGCAGCCGGGCGGTTTCCTGCGGACGCAATAAGGGTGGAAAAGTAAAGACGCCTTGCCACCCTTATCGCCACTAAATAGGTCTTAATAAAAGACCGTAAAAGTGTTCGGTCAGGTCCGGAGCGAGTAGTCCTCCAAATACTCTCCAGGCGTCTTTTCCGGCGCTTCATCTCCCTCAGCTCCCCGGAAAACCAGGGGGCTGAGCGAGAGCGGCGCCGGGTCAGAGGCCGCAAGGGCACGACCCGGTCCAGGGCCCCAGCCGCCACCCTTTCCCAGGTGGCGACTAGGTCCCCCACCGAGTCGTGAGTCCGAATGTCGGGATATGGCCCAAGCTCCATCAGGAATCTATCTGGATCCATCAGGCGCCTGGGGCGGTACCAACGTATTTGGTCCGCCTCCCTGCGATGGGGAGGAGCGGCCTGGAAGTCTAGCCTAAGGAGCGAATGATCTGACCATGACAAGGGTTCAACAGAAACATCCCCAACACCTAGATCATCCTGCCACTGTCCAGAGACAAAAACCAGATCCAGAATGTGACCCCCAGTATGCGTGGGTTCCTTAATTAATTGGGTCAGGCCCAAGGCTGTCATGGAAGCCAAGAACTCCTGGGCAATCCCCGAGGCCCCACCGGCCGAAGGCAGGTTGAGATCCCCCATGACCATCAGCCTGGGGGTCTCAACCGCCAGACCGGCTATGACCTCGAGGAGCTCAGGCAGGGCCGATGTCACATAGCAGGGAGCCAGGTATGTGATCAATAGGCCCATCTGAACCCCGGAACCACACTTAACAAACAGGGACTCACATCCGGTCGTCTGAGGAACAGTGGATTCCCTAGGATCTAGATCCTCCCGAATAATTACCGCAACCCCCCCACCCCTCCCCTCGGCCCTCGGCCGATGAAAGACCCGAAACCCGGCTGGGCACATCTCCACTAGAGGGACACCCCCCTCCTGTCCCAGCCAGGTCTCGGTAATGCCTGCCAGGTCCGCACCCCCCTCCGTGACGAGATCGTGAACAAGGGGGGCTTTATTCACTACGGACCTGGCATTGCAAAGCATCAGCCGGAGGCCCGGGGCCCGATCATTCAAACAACTCAGGGAGCGAGACATGACCTGGGGGCCGGAGCACACCACCGCTTGTAGACAGCGGGGGCGAGCTCCCATCACTTGATAAGACCCCCTGTCAACACCATACCTGCCTCTCCCACCGATCGTAGGGATAACCCTTTCATCCCCCTCCCCAGAGGAAACCCCCATCTTCGGAACGACCGTCCTCGATCCCAAGGCCTCCCCGTCGCAGGTATCCCCCGGTCTGGCCTTATCCCCAGGCGGGTTGTCCCCCAAACCCAGCCCGGGCCCCCTCCCTAACCCAATTAATAAATTCCCTTGCCCTAACCCCATTAAAAATTTCATCAAAAATTTAAATAATTTAAAAGACCCCTTAAAATCCCTAAAATTAAAATCCCCAACTGCGTCATATCTCCTCTCTGGCACCCAAGAGCCATCCTCGAGGTATGACCGGGAGAGGTCTGAGGGCCACACCTGAGAAAGGGGGGCATTCCTCAGGGCCCTCAGTTCAGCTGCCGAATAGATAGACTTCAGTTTTTCATCGCCTCTGGGCAGTAAGGCCTCACAAAGCAAGGGCCAGAATAAAATGTCCTGTGGAAGAAAAGAAAAGATCCTCTACCCCAATGACCCTCTCACGGTGGGGGTCTGTGGGGGCCTTGGTGTTCTCTGAGCTGGGTTGTTTTCTTGCAGACATTTCATCACCAATTAGGGAACATCATCAATGCTAGAAGGCAGTAGGGTTTTTGGAAAGGAGGAGGAAGAAGAGGAGGAGGAGAACTGTGTGGTCCTTGGTGTTCTCTGAGCTTGGTGGTTTTCTTGCAAATATTTCTTGACCCAAACTTGGCAGCATCATAAGCGTTAAAAGGGTTTGCAGGGAGGATGAGGAGGAAGAGAAGGAGGAGGAAGAGAACAGGGGTGGGGAAGGTCCTTAGCGCTCTCTGAGCCTGGTTGTTTTCTTGCAGACATTTCATTACCAACTAGGCAACATCATCAGTGCTAGAAAAGGCCTGCATCTGAGCAAACCTCATTCTCTCCTAGCACTGATGGTGTTACCTAGTTGGGTCATGAAACGTCTGCAAGAAAACCACCAAGCTCAGAGAGTACCTCAGGGCTGACATATTAGATTCCTTTGACCCAATCTAACTTTTCTAAGCAGATTGGGTTGGATATTTATTCCTAATATCTCACCCAGGATTGTTTTCCTTGGCTCCTCCAGAGTCTTAAAGCACCCAAAGCCACCGATAGAAAGTGGAAGATCCGGCGCTAATCAAACAGAATAACAGAACTTTTACGAAAGCGGTGTGAAATCCCACTGATGATCATTTACGGGTTTTCGCCAAATGCTTCCTCTGGCTCTCTTGTTAAGCTATTTTTTATTTTTTTTAAAAAAGAAGATTTTAAAAACAACACGAGGAAGGTGAGGAACGAAAGCGTGTTGCCGGGAAGCAGCCTGTCAGAAACTCATTATTCCTACAATATGTTAAATGAATTTCAGCGTATGCTGCAGCTTCGTAGATTAGCTGCAAGGAGCAAAAAATATATATCTCCCCAAACGTAAGTGCGATCTTTTGTCCCCTTGAAAATAATACTTCCAACATTTCATGCATGTGGAAAAATAGGAGCCCTATTTTATAAAAACCAGATATTTACCCAGCACAATAACTCTGGTTCCTGGGAGCTTTCCAAATATGAATCAAAAGTCTTTACAAAAGGCTTTACAAGACCTTTACAAGAGAGAGTTCCTTTTTAACATGGAGATGTAAACATGGAATTTGATATTTTTTTGGTCAGGCAAGGGGAAAAAAGGTATTTATTACAGGCAGTCCTCGGCTTATGACCACAATGGAGCCCCAACATTTCTGTTGTTAAGTGAGATGTTTGTTAAGGGAGTTTTGCCTCATTTTAGGACCTTCCTTGCTTCGGTTGTTAAGTGAATCATGGCGGTTAGTAAAGTTAGCAGCCTGGTCGTTAAGTGAATCTGGCTTTCCCCCATTGACTTCGCTGGTCAGCAAAAGGGTATCGAATTAACCCAGGAGACTGCAACCGTCATAAATATGAGTCTGGATGCTGCAAAGGTCATAACTCTGAAAAGCGGCCATAAGTCAGAGTCAATGGGGAAGCCAACCATGTTGCTCATTTAACAACTGCAGCGATTCGCTTAGCAACTGAGGCGAGAAAGGTTGTAAAAGGGGGCAAAACTCACTCAACCCATGTCTCAGTGACAGGAATTTGGAACTCAATTGTGGTCGTAAGTCGACTATCTGCAGTGTTACAGATAATGGTTGCAGGATGGAAGCTGTTTTCTTGTAGGAGTTGAGTACATGATCGATCATCCCTTCGCCTGTACTTTGAATTATTGGATGATGAGGATGATGAATAATTAATTTTGATATTATTATTATTATTATTATTATTATTATTATTATTGACATTTGGAGCTAGCTGCACTGATTGATTCGTGATCAATTCTTTGCTTCCTTGGAACACGGTAGCTGCGCCTTGGTCGTCACTGGCTATTCGCAACTCACCTTATCTTCTAAGAAAGCTGAGGTTCTAGAGCAAGGGTCTTCAAACTTGGCAGGTTTAAGACTTGTGGACTTCAACTCCCAGAATTCCTGAGCTAATATGACTGTTGTGGTTCGCCGGCAGCCTCTGCAGACGGCAGCGGAATTGGACAGTGAGGACGAAAAGGAACCAGTCAGGGAGTCAGGAGAGGACTCGGAAGAGGGTCCTGCATCCAATGAGAGATGGGGCCAGGGCCATCTGGGAGTGGGGTGCTGCTTCCAGAGCCTCCGGAGTCTGACAGCAGCGAGGCAGAGGAGCAACGGGAGCCTGTTCGCCGTGTGTGTGTGCACAGAGCTGCTAGAAGGCAAGATCAGCTGAAATGAAAGGGGCCAACAACTGTGGGGTCCTTGGTGCTCTCTGAGCTTGGTAGCTTTCTTGCAGATGTTTCATTACCCAACTAGGTAATGTCTCCAGTGCTAGAAGGGAGTGGGGTTTGTGGAGAGGAGATGAAGGAGAAGGGAGAAGAGAAGGGAAGAGGAAGAAGGAAGATGAGAAGAAGAACTGTGGGATCTTTGGTGCTCTCTGAGGTTGGTGGTTTCCTGGCAGACGTTTCATTAGCCAACGAGGTAACATCATCAGTATTAGTATTATCAGTATTAGAAGGGAATAGAGGAGGAGGAGGAGGAGGAGAAGGTGGAAGAGAAAGGAGGAGGAGGAGAAACTGTGGAGTCCTTGGTGCTCTCTGAGCTTGGTGGTTTCCTTGCAGACGTTTCATTACCCAACTAGGTAACATTAGCAGCACACTGACATAACCTCAAGGACCTCATAGTTCAAACCCAAACTCCAAATATTTTATCAAGTACTGTACAAGTACAACATTTATTGTTGTAAATTGAGGACTACCTGTAGCAGAGCTATTCCGGCTACGACCTCATTATTTAAGAGCGTCCATATTGGGTTTCCAAGAAGATTCATTTCTCAGTGCTGGAGGGACCTTCTCCCCTTCAGACCCCAAGAAAATTTGAGCTGGTCCTCTCCATTCAGCCCAACCTCACAGCAGGCCTCAAGAACATTCAGAAATTGACACAATGGCCCAGGAATGTCTATGGAGATTCTCAGTTCACCCAGGCCATGATTGTCCCAAAGGTGCTTTTTTTCAGGAGACAACTGGACTTTCTGGTTTTCCTTTGAAGATGTGTCACTTCTCATCCAAGAAGGTTTCTTCATCTCTGACTGGATGGTGGGGAACGGAAGGATTGATGTTCCTTGCAGACAGCTGGTGATTTGCATCCTTTCAGAGGGTCGTTGAGGCCACTTGGAGGTTTATCTATGTCCCCAGGGCCACCTGAGTGATGCAAGTGAGTGTGGAGCCTTCTGACTGGATGATGGGGAACGGAAGGATTGATGTTCCTTGCAGACAGCTGGTGATTTGCATCCTTTCAGAGGGTCGTTGAGGCCACTTGGAGGTTTATCTATGTCCTCAGGGCCACCTGAGTGATGCAAGTGGGTGTGGAGCCTTCTGACTGGATGGTGGGGAATGGAAGGATTGGTCTTCCTTGCAGACAAAGATGGTCGTTTGCATCCTTTTTTAGAGAGTCGTCGAGGCCACTTGGAGGTTTAGAAGAACCTCAATGACCCACTAAAAGGATGCAAATCACCAGCTGTCTGCAAGGACTATCGATCCTTCTGTTCCCCACCATCCAGACAAAGCTGAAGAAGCTTCTTGGATGAGAAGCGAAACGCCTTCAAAGAAAAACCAGAAAGTCCAGTTGCCAACGGCCCAGGAAGCGATTGTTGGCTTTGCTTTTCCGGTCCGGTTGAATGAAAACCGGCTAGCTGACAGAAGGAAACACACACACATACACACACACACACACACTGGTTGTAACATATTTGGAGCTCATAGTGACTTAATTGCCACCCTTGTACAGAAAATGGCAAATCAATGAGCGAATAGATCGGAATAATGAAGACGCGGAGAATGAGAACGGTCTTTTTTTCAACCGGTGGGAGACCTCAGCAAAAGACCCCCCGGATCATCATTCCTCTGTGTCATGACGATTTTGTTTCCAACATGCCAATGGTAAAAATTGAAGAAAAAGCGACAACCTGTCATTATACGGAGTATTTTCTCCCCTCTCCTACCCACCACCGTTGCCTGGCGTGGATCAAAAGTGGGCCCATGAAACGCAACACGCTGTCCGTGTTTCAAATCTATAGCCGAGAATGTGCATAATTAGAGCCGTTGCCGTTCAAGCAGATCATCCATTGGTTGTAGATCTGAGAGATCTGGTTTTAAAAGAAAACCCTTCCTATAGGTCGGCTCTTTGGCAGCTGAAATTGGCTGTGGTTTAAAAGAGACACACAGAGAGAGATAGAGAGAGACACACACACACAGAGAGAGAGACAGACAGACAGAGACAAAGGGAGAGAGACAGAAAGAAAGAAAGACAGAGACACACAGGGAGAAATGGGAAATAAAATGGATAGCAGGATTCTGTCTGCGAATCCAAAGATATTGGGCTGCAAAACCCCTGTGTAATAGGATTTAAGATACGGCGCAGAAGCTTAATGTAAGTGCCAGCATTCTTTTCATGGAAAAAAATGTTCTGTGCTGTAGAACAGGCACACACATAATGATTAAGGCGCATGGCCTTAATCCATAATACCTGGAAAAACCCCATGCATGAAATCAATACACCCAACCAATTGTAGCTGTAGTCTTCCATCCCAAAATATATCCAGGCATTTTCTGAACTTGCAAATTTGTGCTTGGGAAGGACATCAAATTAACACAGGTGTTTCATCGACACAAATGAATATTTGTAGCTCAGGGTTGACCCTTGGTGTTCTCTGAGTGTGGTGGTTTTCTCGGAGACGTTTCATGACCCAACTAGGTAACATCATCAATGTTAGAAGGGAATAGGGTTTGTGGAGACAAGGAGGAGGAGAGGAAAAGGACAGTAGGGCACTTGATGGTTTCTGAGCTTTGTAATTTCCTTGCAGACGTTTCATGACCCAACTAGGTAACATCCTTAGTGTTAGAAGGGAGTGGAGTTTTGCTCTCTGCTTATATACAAGTGGCTTGCTCGGTCACTGTTGGCGGGATTGCAGTTTTCTTCATGGGTGGTTCCTTGAATTGGCTGTTGCTTACCGTTTTGTTCAGGGATGGTATTTTACCAGGTTGGCCCGGTTCAGCCGAACCGGTAGCTTCAAGAATCATCTGTGAGCGAGCCCGTTTTTTCCGACTCTTATTCTGACCTTTATTTCCTGGTTTTGAAGCTCAGCTGCTTTGCGCGGTACAGTGGATTTCCGCCCATCAGCTGGGAGGGTGCAGGATTGCAGGAGAAGGTCAGTAGCAAAGCCTCTGCGCATGTGCAAAGCGCGCCCACCAAGCCACACCCACAGCAGAACCAGTGGTAAAAAAAATTTGAATCCCACCAAGTGGTTTGGTTGTTTGTCTGAGGTTGATTGGAGTATTTATTGATTGGAGTATTATTTACTTGATTGTTGGTCTGGTATTAATTCGGATGTTAATCCTGGCTTATCTGGGGCTTAGCTAGGAGGTGTTTTGGTCTTTTTATTCCTTTTTGGGTGGTTTTTTTTTTTTTTTGGTTCTCAGACAAACAGTAAATAACAGCCTAATCAAGAAACCACCAAGAACACGTTCCCCAACATTGACAGGACAAACCAGTATAGTGGTGTGCCAAAAATGCCGGCACCCGCAATGCAATGCATGCTGCCCCCCCCCCGTGCATGCGCGCGCAACACCCCTGCCCTGCCCCCTTACCTGCACTGTGCATGTGCATACCTCCCAGCTAATTTTCGGCCCATTTGAGGCTGTTTTTGCCCTCCTGGAGGCTCGAAGGAAGCCTCGGGAGCCTCAAAACGGGCCCATTTCAGCACTTCCGGTATTTCCGGAAGGCCCGTTTTTTTCGGCCTCCTGAGGCTGCAGAAGCTTCCCTCGAGCCTTCGGGAGGGTGAAAACGGCCTCAAACGAGCCGAAAATCAGTTGGGAGGCGCGCACATGTGCAGTGCAGGTAAGTTTGGCTGGGGCTCACGTGTCCGCACAAATGGCTCTGCGTGCCACAGGTTCACCATCACGGCACTAGTATATAAACAGAAAACATGCCTCCTTCCCTGCTAGCACTGATGACGCTACCTAGGTTGGTGGTGAAATGTGGTTGTTTTCCACAAGAAAAACAACCAAGCTCAGAGGGAGCCGAGGACCCCACCTTTAATTTCCGGCTGTCCCTGAGATGCTGAATAACGTTTCTCCCTCTGTTCCACTTGTGGGAATAGGTCCTTCGCGTGCACCACTAATCTTGTTTCCACCATTTTAGGATCATCCCTGAAGGATTTGGTCCTTTTGTCCCAATCAGTCAACTTGGCAGATTCAATTTGTGTTTTCCACGGGCGTCTGACGCCTACGGGAACGAGGCCATGAGAAAAAGCTGGTTTTGTGGGCCAGGTTAATCCAGGTTTTACGAAAGGCCTCACTCCAGTCAGGCAGGGATCTGGATGGTTTCCCGGCGATTTTGGAGATAGGTTGGTTTCTGTTAATTGCTTTGGCTATTCCCCAAACTGATTTGTTTTTCTCGAACAAAGGCAAATGGTTAGCTTTTGTTTGCGGTCCTGCCTCCGTCTCAATACACTTCATTACGGTCTTTAACCAGGTTAGAAAAGAGAAGATTATTTGGAGACCAGAAATCAGGAACAAATGCATGATTATAACAAAACCAATAATTATAAAATTGTGGTGTGATCAGAATACAAGGTATTTTACAAATTGCTGAGCAGAGGCCAGAAAATCAAAGTCACGTTGCAGTTCAAGAGCCGTGGTGGCGCAGTGGTAAGAAAGCATTATTGCAGGCTAATCCTGCCCTCTGCCAGCAGTTCGATCCTGACCAGCTCAAGGTTGACTCCACCCCTTCCAAGGTCGGTAAAATGAGGACCCAGATGGTTGGAGACAATAGGCTGACTCTGTTAACAGCTTGGAGAGGGCTGTAAAGCACTATGAAACGGTATATAAGTCTAAGTGCTATTGCTATTGCTATCTATCTGGTGGCACAGTGGTTAGACTGCAAGCTAATTCTGCCAACTGCCAGGAGTTCGAGCCGGAAGGAAGGAAGGAAGGAAGGAAGGAAGGAGGGAGGGAAGGGAGGAAGGAAGGAAGGGGAGGAGGGAGGGAGGGAGGGAGAGAAGAAAGGAAGGAAGGAAGGAATGGGAGGCAGGGAGAGAAGGAAGGAGGGAAGGAAGGAAAGGGAGGGAAAGAAGGGAAGGAAGGAAGGAGAGGGAAAGAAAGAAGGATGGAGGGAGGGAAGGAAAGGGAGCGAGGGAGAGAAAGAAGGAGGGAAGGAAGGGGAGGGAGGGAGAGAAGGAAGGGCCCTGGCGACACAGTGGTTAGATTGCAGTATTGTAGGCTAATTCTGCCTACTGCCAGCAGTTCAATCCTGACCGACTCAAGGTCAACTCAGCCTTCCCTCCTTCCCAGGTGGGTAAAACGAGGACCCAGATTGTTGGGGGCAACAGGCTGACATTGTAAACGCTTAGAGAGGGCTGCAAAGCCCTGTGAAGCGGTGTATAAATCTAAGAACTTGCTACTGCTATCTATCATGCATCTGGTGACACAGTGGTTAGAACGCAGTATTACAGGCGAATTCTGCCAACTGCCAGGAATTCGATCCTGAGCAGCTCAAGGTTGACTCAGCCATCCATCCTTCCAGGGTGGGTAAAACGAGGACCCAGATTGTTGGGGGCAAGTGGCTGACTCTGTAGACTGCTTAGAAAGGGCTGCAAAGCACTTTGAAGTTGTATATAAGTCTGAGGGCTGTTGGTAAGTGCTGAGGAAGGGAGAAAAAGGAAGGGAGGGAGGGAGGGAAGGAAGGAAGGAAGGAAGGAAGGAAGGAAGGAGAGTCATGGTGGCACAGTGGTTAGAATGCAGTATTGCAGACTAACTCACTGCCCACTGCCAGCAGTTCAGTCCTGACCGGCTCAAGGTTAACTCAGCCTCAAGGTGGGTCAAATGAGAACCTAAAATTGTTGATGGCAAGATGCTGACTCACAGGGCTGTAAAAGCACCGTGAAGCGGCGTATAAGTTTAAGTCCTATTGCTATTGCTATCTGTCATGTGTCTATGGTGGCGCAGTGGTTCGAATGCAGTCTTGCAGGCTGATTCTGCCCACTGCCAGCAAGAAAAATTGCAAAATGGGCCAAAACTCACTCAGCAAATGTTTTACTTAATAACAAAAACATTGCGCTCAATCGTGGCTGTAAGTCGGGGGCTACCAGTGTGAACGTAAGAACTGCAGTTATTCGCTTAGCATCCGCAGCAAGAAAATCTCATAATACGGGAAAAAAAACTCGCTTAACGAATATCTCACTTAGCCACATAAATTTTGGGCTCTGTGGTGGCCGTACGTTGAGGACTACCTCTTCCTGCATTTATGGCCTCTTGCCGTGTCCTGTGGTCAACTGACCATGATTTATGACAGTTTTTCTTTTCCCCCCCAAAAAAGCTGCTTTTAGGTTTTTAAGAAATTTAAGAAATTGAATAACTAAATTTATTTGGGGCTTCCAGCAAAAAGGCTCCCCATTGTGGACAGCGGGTTCAATTAAATTCATTTTACAACTGCTGCCCAATAAAAACATTGCAAAATCAGGTTGGTCCACTTGGGTGCCTTCACTTACGACCGTCATCTTATCCGACAGAAATTCCAGGCTCCATCACGGTCGTAAGTTGAGGACGAGCCTGTTCCCTGGGTACCCCAATTTTCCCTGGAGTGCTTTCACCCCTCTGCTTTCTGCCAGCTTGGCCTTAAATGCAAATATTTTCCCCAAAGTTCAGAACTAGGAACGGAAGAGAAAGCAATAAATAATAAAATAAAATAAAATCAATCTTTGCTCTTAATCAAAACCGTGGGGAGATACAGCAGGGCGTTGTCAGCAGCTGCTTCTCTCTGGAAGTTTTCCAAAAAAGAACCTGATTTTAAAGAAATGATAAAACGTTGTTTTTAATCAAACTACTTTGCATTAAGATGAGTTCTGCTCTCAAGTCTAATTAAAGAAATAAATTATGTAGGGCTGTAGAGAATTTCTTCTTTTTCGTGGGTGGGGCTGGGTTTGTAGGGTTCACCGGGAGAACAACGGTTAAGTACGAAATAATTCGTACTTAAGTTGGTTAGATGTTGATTTTAACTCTGGGCTGAATTCCACATTTCTGAATGATGAAAGGTAAAGATTCCCCTCGCACATACGTGCTAGTCATTTCTGGCTCTAGTGCTCATTTCCGTTACAAAGCCAAAGAGCCAGCGCTGTCCGAAGACGTCTCCGTGGTCATGTGGCCAGCATGACTAAGCGCCAAAGAAGGCGCACGGACGAACGGTGTTCCCTTCCCACCAAAGGGGTCCCTATTTTTCTACTTGCGTTTTTTACGTGCTTTCGAACTGCTAGGTTGGCAGAAGCTGGGACAAGTAACAGGAGCTCACTCCATTACGTGGCGCGAAGGGATTCGAACCGCTGAACTGCTGACCTTTCTGACCGACAAGCTCAGCGTCTTAGCCACTTAGCCATCGCATCCCCTCTTTGAATGATTATGTACTATCAAATTGCTATTAACTCTTAGTGACCGTATGGATAGATTAGTGGTGGCTAACTTTTTATGGCTTCTGTGCCAGAAATTGTGTGTGCGCGTACCAACACCCAGAAGGCAATGCGTGTCCCCCCCATGCCCTCTGCACATGTGCGCGCAATCCCCCTGCCCCCTTTCCTGCACTGCATCTCCCTGCTGATTTTTGCCCCGTTTGAGGCCTTTTTCGGCCTCCCCGAGGCTTGAGGAAAGGTTCTGCAGCCTTTGCCGGTCGAAAAATGGGCCCGTTTCGTCACTTCTACTATTTCCGGAAATACAGGAATTGACGAAACGGGCCCATTTTTCGGCCTGCAAAGGCTTTCCTGAAGCCTCTGGGAGGCCGAAAAAGGCCTCAAACAGGCCAGAAATCAGCTGTGAGGAGCTCGCATGTGCAGTGAGGTAAGTTTGCCTGCGGTTCGTGTGCCGGCACAAATGGCTCTGTATGCCACCTGTGGCACGTGTGCCATAGGTTTGCCATCATGGGGATAGATAGTCCCAAAGGTGTTTTTTCTGGAGGCAATTGGATTTCTGGTTTTTTCTTTTGAAGACGTTTCACTTCTCATCCCAAGAAGCTTCTTCAGCTCTATGTATCTTACGGATACATAGCTTCTCCAGGATCATCTGTCTCCAGTCTTCTCCTTCAGATCTTCTGATAATGTCCCCATCACTGGGGCAACTGAGTCTATCCAGAATAACAGGATAGCAAAGTTGGAGGGGATGTTTGAGATCTTCTAGTCCAACCCCCTACTCAAGCAATAACCCCTATTCCCTTTCAGACAAACGGTTCTCCAATCTCTTCTTAAAAGCCTCCAGTGTTGGAGCACCTACAACTTCTGTATCTGGTGATACATTAATTGTTCTCGCTCTCAGGAAATTGAGTTTTGCCCCCCTATTTTATGACCTTTCTTGCCACAGTTATTAAGTGAATCACTGCAGTTAAGTCAGTAATCCGGTTGTTAAATAAATCTGGCTTTCCTCCCATCTGACTTTGCTTGTCAGAAGGACACAAAAGGGGATCACATGACCCTGGGACACTGCAACGGTCATAAGTAGGAGTCTGGGACAGTGCAACCATCGTAACTACCCTGTTTCCCCAAAAATACGACCTACCCTAAAAATAAGTCCTAGTTTGATGTTTACACGTGCACCCAATATAAGCCCTGCCCCCCAAAATAAGCCCTAATTAAGATCCTGCCTACTCTAGACGTAAAAATTAAGCTAGGGTGGGGATGGTGGGGTGGAGCTACTTTACTACTTACCTTTGGACAGGTGTAGCCAGGCCTCGCACACCCTGATACCTGCCTTGCCAGCCTTTCTGCACTCGGCAAGGCTTCCCTGAAGGCCTCTGGAGCTGAGAACAAAGCTCTGGATCGATCCTGAAGGCTGCAGAGGCCTTCGGGAAAGCCTTGCGGGCCACTGAAGAAGAAATTCCTGAAGGCCTCAGACAGTGAAAAGGAGGCCAGGAGTGACGTGTGCCAGTGAGGGTAGTCAGTGGAGGACATCCTCGAAAATAAGACCTGGTGCCTTTTTTGGGGGGCAAAAAAATATAAGACAGGGTCTTATTTTCGGGGAAACGGTATAAATCAACTGTTGCAAAGGTCGTAACTCTGAAAAAACGGTCATCTAAGTCCCCTTTTTTAGTGCCATTGTAACTTTGAACGGTCATTAAATGAACCATTGTAAGTCGAGGACTGCCTGCATATCTTGCCGAACGAAAAACCCCGAATCTTACCATCCTGCTTGCTTATTAATGTTATTCATTGAGGGGAGGGGCTGTACATGTCAAATTTTATCATTTTAGAAGATGGCGGCATTGCAAAATTCAGGAGCTCCTGGACCCTTGCAAGGGCTTATCTAATGCAACATTTTGAGCCGGGGGGGAAAGAAATCCACAAATGGGATATTAGCCTATTTATGCCGTCCTATTTTGCTTTTCCCCGCACACCGAAATTCAACAGCCCCTGATGCCCGAGGTGGCATGGTGCCACCGTGATTAATAGCAACTGGTGCCCTTACTTTCCGTGAATCAACAGAGATTTTTCTCTGTAAGCTGAAATCGGATTCTGATAGAGACAGATAGAGAATCCTTTGGGCGGTGAACCCTTATCTGTGAAATCATCTTTCTAATGCATGTTTTTAACATATTTTGATACCAGGAAACTAAGGTTTTCTTTGTCCAAGACTGTCAGAATGGGGGGAAAAAAAATGAACATAAATTTTATTTATTTCTTTGTATTCAGCCTTGTTTTCATAAAGGAGGCTGTGAACGTACCTAATGTTCTTTTGTCCTCCTTTTTCCTCACAACAACCCTGTGAGGTGGGTTCGGCTAAGAGAGAGGGAGGAAGAACTGGCCCCAAATCACCCAGTTG
Organism: Bungarus multicinctus; assembly: GCA_023653725.1. Taxonomy (NCBI): domain Eukaryota; kingdom Metazoa; phylum Chordata; class Lepidosauria; order Squamata; family Elapidae; genus Bungarus; species Bungarus multicinctus. The sequence goes on along the minus strand of CM042848.1, from coordinate 80,094,602 downwards.
GCTTTCATGCCTCAAGCAGGACTAGAACTCACAGCCTCATTGTGATTGGCTGAAAGTCACCCACACAGTTGTCATGCCTAAGACATGACTAGAACTCTGTGTCTCCTGGTGATTGGCCCAAAGTCACCCAACCAGCTTTCATACCTAAGGCGGGACTAGAACTCTCTGTCTCCTGGTGATTGGCTCAAAGTCAACCAGATGGTTTTTATGCCTAAGGTGGAACTACAACTCACTGCCTCCTGGTGATTGGCCAGCCTAAGGCAAGGCTAGAACTCACAGCCTCATTGTGATTGGCCGAAAGTTACCCAGCTGGCTTTCATGCCTAAGGCGGGACTACAATTCACGGCTGCAATGTGATTGGCCAAAAGTCACCCAGATGGCTTTCATGCCTAAGAGAGGACTAGAATTCCCCGTTTCCTGGTGATTGACTGAAAGTCACCAGTCGGCTTTCATGCCTAAGGCTGGAGTACAACTCACGGCCGCATTGTGAATGGCCGAAAGTCACCCAGACTGCTTTCAAGCCTCAGACAGGACTAGAACTCACTGTCTCCTGGTGAGTGGCCAAAAGTCACCCAGCTGGCTTTCATGCCTCAGACAGGACTAGAAACCACAGCCTCATTGTGATTGGCCAAAAGTCACCCACACAGTTGTCATGCCTAAGACAAGACTAGAACTCCATGTCTCCTGGTGATTGGCCCAAAGTCACCCAACCAGCTTTCATTCCTCAGGCAGGATTAGATCTCACTGTCTCCTGATGATTGGCCGAAAGTCACCCTGCCGGCTTTCATGTCTCAGGCAGGACTAGAACTCGCCATCTCCTGGTGATTGGCCCAAAGTCATCCAGCCGGCCAAGCACATCAATTTGCACCACATGACCATGGGGATGCTGTGACTATCATAAGTGTGAAAATCGGTCACTTTTTTGCAGTGCCGTTGTAACTTTGAGTCGGTCGCTAAACAAATGATTGAAAGTCGAGTCGTCTCCCTGTAATTTGGACCAGAGAACAAGAATTGGAAGGACAAGGGTCATTGGTGAGGTTGTGCAAGCAGAAGCATAGGAGAAACATTTGCACTTAACCAAGCATCTTCTTTAGCCGTTTTTAAAGCTGTGGGAATATCTTGACACTTCCTTTAAATCATAGAATCCTAGCGCTGGAAGGGTTCTCGGAGGTCTTCTAGTCCAACCCCCTGACCAAGTCAAAAGAATCATTTTACCGATGTCAACAATTGTCAACATTTAATGTAACTTATTTATTTTATTTTATTTCATTCAGGGTGGCATATCTTCAACTTGATTAATTTTTTTGCCTTTTTAGAGAAGCTGGCTTGAGTGGGAGAAAATAATTTGAAGCGCGTCATCTTTGCTTCCTAATTTTTTTGCTTCATAAATTATCCTAAGCTTCATCTCTTTACCCTGGGAAAATCACGTTTTAAATAAAGGTGATTTTAATACTGTGCTTTTAATTATGGTATCATCTTCTTGCATGGATATTGCAGGTCACTTGCTCCAAATATATTTTGTAAAGCTATCTGGTGATCCATCTGTCCTTATTCACGCACACACATATACGCTTACGTGTATGTTCAAAAGCAGTGGGTTGGACTAGATGACCTCCAAGGTCCCTTCCAACTTTGTAATTCTCTTAAAACTCCTCTCAGCCTCCAAATCCGTTTAAATCTATTAAATCTTTCTCCATGTTTATTAATTCTGAATGTGTGTTTCCCAGCTGTGGCTACTAGTTAAGAGAGCGCCTGCATTTAATGATAACTTGCTTTGTTAAATGAACATTAATCCCATCATTCATCTCTCCCTCTCTCTCCTCCCTCCCTATGATCAATAGTGGCGCTGAAGTGTCACTTAATCAGCCAAATAAAAACTCAAAGCTGCTTTCCGCCCTGAATAACTGTGCATTATTCATTCATATATATTATTTTTTTGGGGTAAGGAAAGATTATTTTAAGACAGACGTATCGTATCTTCCAGTTAAACGTGGCCATTAAAATTTCAGGCCGGCTCTCGGCAGTGCTACAATTTCTGATCTACATGTTTTTAAAAAAAGGTTCTTAAGAATAAGTGGCTCTCCGGCTTTAAACGATGATTTCCCCTTGCAAACTAGGTTTGCAAAGGCCCCCTCGTTTTCATGTTGCATTGTGGAAAAGCTGCAGGGTAGCAGAATTAGAGAAACACAGCCTCGTGTTGGCTTTTCTTCTCGCCAGTCTAAGAACTCGTAGAAAAACCAGCCCTGGATTTAAAAAAAAATAAAAATCAGAATATACGAGTCGTAGAAATGGCAGCCTGGTTGGGAATACAAAGGTTCTGACGTAATTCTGTTTGTCTAAAGTAGAATCTCTTATCCGGAGATCTGTGTCCAATTTTTTTTCCCGCTCCCAAACGAGATTGTAAATCCAACCCAGGTAATTTTCACCGTGTTGTTCTAACTAGAATTTCCAATTGCCCTGTAATTTTTATTGCCACTTACTCTGTCCAGCAGAATGGATCTGCTGTGAGTTTGGGCTCAGAATAAGGTGAATAGATCTTTTTTGTTGTTGTTCAGATGGTTAGAATTCCGGCAGTTACTCCCAATTAAATCATGAACCTCGAACCCCACTCCCAAAACTAAAAAGGATTTATTAGAAGTTTAACATTCTACGTCCGGCATTAGCCTGGGCGTAGCTGACTCTGATTTACTCGCCTCTGATTAGATGTGGGGGGTGGGGAGAAATTGTGACCCAAATTCAAGTAATCCTCGACTTTACGACCGCAGTGGAGCCTGAAACAACTGTCGCTAAGCCAGACAGTTCTTCAGTGAGGTTGGCCCCTTTTTACGCCCTTCGTTGCCACCGCTGTTAAGTGAATCACTGCAGTGTGTCAGGATCCCGGCAGTTATCATGCCAATTAAATCACGAGTCTCGAGACAAACTTCCAAAACTTTAGGATTTATTGGGAGTTAACATGTCCGGCACTGCCTGGGTGTAGCTGACTCTGAGATACATCAATCATTGTCACCCTTGACCCTGGTTTTCCCCCAATCCCCTGGGTGTATCCTAATTCATATTCTCCAATGGGACACCTCCATAGCCCAGAGTCATCCATCACGTTCTCCAGTTAGAATCTGGCCCTGCAGAAACTTCAGTCACCTAGTTACTATCTTTGAAAACATTTATGGAATGCAGTTTCTATTTCCAAGCTGCCGCACTGCTCTTTCAAACCCCTTTCCCTCCCTCCCTTTCTGTTGGCAACTCTAAACCGACCATAGAAATATTTTATGAGTTGACACAGTGCTTCACTTAGTAACCCGGTTGTTAAGCGAATCCGACTTCCCACTTGACTTGGCTTGTCAGAAGGTCGCAAAAGGGGATTATGTGACACTCCAACTGTCATAAGTACACGCCAGTTGCCAAGCCTCCAAGTTTCGATCACATGACCCATGGGCGTGCTGCGATGATGGTGGTGAGTGTGGAAAACCAACCCTGTCTTAGGTTTCTTTTGGCCCAGTTGTATCTTTGAGCAGAAATCATCCCCTCCGTGCCATTTTTTTTTTTTGGGGGGGGGGGGGTTGTTTATAAATTGGCCAGCTGGTAGCCATATATGTTATTGGGTTTCCTTTTTTTATAATAAGCTTTTTTATTTTATTTAACAAACATTTCATCTGTTCTTTGTGCAGTGTGTCATCTGGGTACATACGTCTTGTGCATAGTAACAGATAAACAGATAATCAGAATTGGAAGGGACCTTGTAGGTCATCTAGTCCAACCCCCCGCCCAAGTGGGAGACCCTACACCATTTCTGACAAATGGCAGTCCAATCTCTTCTTGAAAGTCTCAAGTGATGAAGCTCCCACAACTTCCGAGGGCAACTTCTGTTGATTGTTCTCACTGTCAGAAAGTTTCTCCTTATTTCTAGGTTGAATCTCTCCTTGTTCAGTTTCCATCCATTATTCCTTGTCTGGCTTTCGGGTGCTTTGGAGAATAGCTTGACCCCCTTCCTCCTCTCTGGGGCAGCCCCTCAAATATTGGAACATGGCTCTCCTGTCTCCCCCTAGTCCTTCTCTTCCCTAGACTAGCCAGGCCCGGTTCCTGCAAACTTTAATTGTATCTTTTAACCTCCAGTCCCCTAATCATCCTGGTTGCTCTTCTCTGTAATTTTTCTAGAGTCTCAACATCTTTTTTATCATGTGGTGACCAAAACTGGATGCAGTACTGTAGGTATGGCCTTACTAAGGCTTTATAGAGTGGTATTAATATTTCCCTTGATCTTGATTGCATCCCTCTATTAATGCATCTTAGGATTGTATTGGCTTTTTTGGCTGCTGCTGCACACGGCTGGCTCCTACTTAACTGGTTGTCCACTAAGACTCCGAGATCCCTCTCACAGTTCCTGCTATTGAGCCTGGTTTCACCCAGTCTGTATGTGTATTTTTGGTTTTTCTTGCCTAAGTGTAGGACTTTTCTTTCCTCTACATTGAATTTCGTTTTGTTAGATACGGTCCAGTGTTCTAATCTGTCAAGATCCATAGTATTTGTGGTTAATACAATTTCCTTATCATGAGAACAACAATTACATTACATTCTTATTTTGAACTAGCATACGTAATGAATCTTATCATTATAACCACCCCCTTCTTAGCTCCTTCCCCTCTTATGTTCATATATTCATGTATGTTCTATATCTCTCTCTCTCTCTGTCTATCTGTCTGTCTGTCTGTCCGGTCTGCCTGCCTGTCCGTCCATCCATCCATCCATCCATCCATCCATCCATCCATATCTTTTATGTTCATATATTTAATTTCTAATTTCCATTTTTCTATTCCAACCATTGATAAAATGACTCCCATATCATACGATATTCATGTTGTTGCGCTTTCTGTAATAAGCAAGAAATTCAAATGGCCAGAAGAGTTGAAAACCCCTTGCAGATGGGAAATGAAGCAGCACTGCTTCGAATTTAGTTTAGCGGCTTGAAAAATTCCTGGCTAAATTTCTGGGTGGGCATGCTTCGTTGCCGACTTGACGGAAAACACGTTTTCTTTTTCAATCACATGTCTTAATTGCTGTCGATGTTACATGCGTGATTTTATTTTTTTTTAAAAAAAAGGAAAAAATCCAGACATGCTATTTAAAAAGCTAATTGGAAACAGCCGCATCCCTTCTTGATGAATTGAGATGTACCTGGAAAAAACTGGCAGTAGGGTAAATTGGTTCACGCAACAAGGACTGGACTTTTTTATCTTACTGTTGTGTCCGCGCTAGGCAGTCAGCAGAACGGAACATCGGTTAAAAACATTGTGATAGAAGAGACTATCCGTATCTCGGGGTTGAATTCGGTGCTCTTTGAGCTTGGCAGTTTTCTTGCAGACATTTCGCGACCCAACTAGGCAACATTATCAGTGCTAGAAGGGAGTGAGGTTTGCTCTCTATTTATATACTAGACTAGAAGGAGGGGGTTTGAGGAAGAGGAGAGGATGGGGGAGGGGGAGAACTGTAAGGTCCTTGGTGCTTTCTGAGCTTGGTTGATTTCTTGTAGACATTTCAAGAACCAACTAGGTAAAATTATCAGTGGTACAAAGGAATGAGGTTTGCTATCTGTTTATATACTAGAAGCAGGGGGGAAATGCTGCCGGTTTGGCCCGGTTCGTCCAACCCGGTACTAAAGAATGCTACAACTTTGGCCGAACCGGTATTTCCGACGATCAGCTGTGCTGCATGATTTAGATTAGCTACAAAGCAGGAAATTGTGGGATTTCTTGCTTTCTAGCTAACCTAAATCATGCGGCCGACCTCTTTTCTGTTGTCCTTACCTCAGAAGCAGGAGTTAATTACCGGTTTGGGATTTACGAGCTTCCCTGCACGCTGCGAGCCGCGCGCATGTAAATCGTCATCAGCAGCTGCTGTGCAGAGGTGCAGCCTTTGAAACAGCCCTCTTTTCCTGCTTTTTCAACTGCAGCTGTGCCTCGCACGGCAGCTGAAATTGAAAAAATTAGGAAATAAAGGTCAGGTAAGAGCCCAGGTGGGCGGGTGGGCAAAAACATCAACAGACATAGAACCGGTTCTGTGTCTGCTGCTCTTCAGAGCTGCCGGTTCTACAGAGGTGGACAGAACCGGTAGGAACCCAGCCCTGCTCGGGAGGCTTCAAAATGCTTCTTTTCTCAGTGCCCAGGAGGCTCCCCTGAGGCCCAGGAGGCCAAAAATGGGGCGCAGGGGTTGCTGCGAAAAAAAAAAAAAGACTTTTTAACCCTCCTCCAGTCACATGACCACCTTGCCACGCCCACCTCGCCACGCCCACAGAACTGGTAGTAAAAAATTTTGAAACCCACCACAGAAGGAGGAGTGGGATTTGAAGAGAACAACACGAGAGACCCTACATCCGTGATGGCGAAACTATGGCACGGAGAGGTTGCCCAAAAGAGCCCCACTGTGCATGCGCGCTCACCCGCCCCCCCCACCAGCCAGTTGATTGTCGGGTATCTGCTGCACATGTGCTGGGGGAGACCTGCGCGTGAAAGGCGCACACGCATGCCAGGGCGGTCATGCACGCATATGCAGAGGTGTGCGGTGTGTGTGCAGGGGGTCACGCGCACGTGCGCAGGGGGCAGGGGAGTCTCATGCGCATTGCAGCATGGGTGCTCGTGCACAGACGGGCACTTTTGTCACACAACGTGGAAAAGGTTAGCCATCACTGCCCTACGTATATGTTCCTAGCAAGGGCTGTTTTGGATTGCCCAACTAGTTCTATTGATCTTCCTTCCTTCCTTCCTTCCTTTCTTTTTCTTTCTTTCTTTCTTCCTTTCTTTTCTTCCTTCCTTCTTTTTTCTTTTTTCTTCTTCCTTCCTTCCTTCCTTCCTTCCTTCCTTCCTTCCTTCCTTCCTTCCTTCCTTCCTTCCTTCCTTCCTTCCTTCCTTCCTTCCTTCCTTCCTTCCTTCCTTCCTTCCTATCCATTTCTTTTCTTTTTTCTTCAGAAGGAGTATAAATGCTTCCAGCCAAAGCAGTGTGTGCCAGCTCCCTCTTAGGTTGTGTGTTTTTCATGACCGTCTTATTTTTCCGTACTACTTCCACCTTCGCCTTTCATTCTTCGTTTGGAAACCAATCCAGTTGGGGTTCTCCGCGGCGTTTCTAAGGGCACGGGTCCCCTCGCAAGGCACAAGCCCTCGTTAAACGGGAGAAATTGGTATTTGCAGAAAACCAGCTGCCTCAGCCTATTTTCCTGTGTTTCTCTGCACATAATTCCCTGGGCTCAGGCAGGCCAACGCTGCAGTCGAGTTTGGCCAAGCCAAGCAAAACAATTCACAAAAGCTGAGCAAGCAGTTGAAGTTATTTCAGAAGTGGTTGCCCTGACGGAGATGCCAGGAGGGCAGTTTATATGATTCATTGTTGGGTCAGTTTGCTGCCCTCGAAGCACACTGGAAACCATAGCCCCTTTCCCTCTCAGGCCAGTGGCTGCTCTGGCTGTGGACAATGGACATTTGCTACTCTAGGTTCAAGGGTGGTTTCGTCTAACCGTCTTACGGGATGCGCTGGTTTGTTTCAGAATAACTAAGGGTTGGAAAGGGACCTTGGAGGTCTTCTAGTCCAACCCCCTGCTCAAGCAGGAGATCCTATACCCACTTCAGACAAATGTCTGTCCAGTCTCTTCTTAAAAACTGCCAGTGTTGGAGCATTCACAACTTCTAGAGGAAAGCCATTAATTGTTCTCACTATCAAGGTAGTTTCTCCTTGGCATTCTGTAAGAAAATAACCCGAGTCTCAGAGACAACCAAGGACTCCACAGTGCCCCTCCCCCTCCCTCTCCCCGTCCTTCTCCTCCTCCTCCTCCCTTTCTCCTTCTCCTCCACTTCAGCAGCCCCCCCCCCTTCTAGCACTGATTATGTTACCTAGTTGGGTCATGAAATATCTGTAAGAAAATAATCCAAGCTCAGAACTATTAAGGACTCCACAGTTCTTCTCCTCCTCCTCCTCCTCCTCCTCCAACCCCTCCCTTCTAGCACTGATAATGTTACCTAGTTGGGTCATGACATGTCTGCAAGAAAATAACCAGGCCTATAAGTGGTATTCAGCTGGTTCTGACCAGTTCTGGGGAACCGGTAGCGGGAAATTTTGAGTCGTTTGGAGAACCGGCAAATCCCACCTCTGACTGGCTCCTCCCCCCATCTCTTCTCTTCCTCCCGAGTCCCAACTGATTGGCTGGGTCTTTGGTTGCCCTGCACAGGAGAACGGAGCTGGAAAGCAGGCTAGTGGGGTGGGGAGGGAATGGGGGGTTTGCAGTATCCTTCCCCTGCAAACGCCCGCCAAGCCACGCCCACAGAACCAGCAGTAAAAAAAACGTTGAATCCCACCACTGTCTGGGCCCGTCATTTTCTCCCCTGTGAGAGCCTGAGTGATACTTTTAATTTTTCTGCCCCTTTAGAAAAACGTCAGCCTCTTATCCAGTAGATAAATGAGGCAGCCCTCAGGAAACGCCGCTTGCCGAGTGTGTTTCCGTTCCCCAGCACAATAAACGCCGGAGCTAATAAATGTCCTCTCCCATCAGGAGGAGGCGTATAATGAGTAAATGATGGAGGAAAAAAGATCCGGGGAAACGAATGAGCAAGCCGATCAGAGGCGACAAAGCATTCCTTAATAACTACTCGGCTGCTCTTCGGCTGAGCCAGAACGCTCTTCTCTAGCCGTGGAGAAACTGCTGAGGAGAGAAAGGCCTGGAGGGAAGGCCGGGGATCCTTGGCAGCGGATGGGTTTCGTAGTTCTTCGTTCTCCTTTGACGAGCAGCCGCTTATCGAGCTGGAGAAGGCCTAGTCTTAACACCGCGGCTTTTGCCCTCGTGCTGCCAACGTCAAGAAGATGCCAGGCTCCAAACCGAAATCCCGGAGCTTTGGGGAGTTAATAGCAGGGAATATGCAACTCTTGATATCCAGATGGATAAAATAAATGGCGAATCCAATCTAAGTTTCCATCATAGGTAGAATTGTTTGTAGCTCGGCGTTGGAACTGGATCCACTGTGGCAAGAATGGTCGTAAAATGGGGCAGAACTCACTTAAGAGCTGTCTTGCTTAGCCGTGGAAATATTGGGCTCAATTGAGGTCGTAGGTCCAGGACTGGCGGCATCCCTACAGGAGATGTATAATATTTTTGCTAGATTATTCATGGGGAGTTTTCTACAATTAGAATAGACCTGCAACTGTTGTGGGCCGTCGGCCGCCGGCCTCTCCAGCAGCAGGTTGACCGTCGGCCATCCATCAGCCCTCAGATGGAGAGTCAACAGCCCGCAGGTCTGGAGGTGGCTGATGAAGAAGAGGAGGAACAGCTGGGTCCAGTGCCTGACACACGGATGTGCAGGAGGCAGAGAGGAGAGGAGAGCAGTGGAAATCTATGGGCCGGTCCTTGGGATGGGAGAACCAGGTCTGGAGGTGGCTGATGAAGAAGAGGAGGAACATCTGGGTCCAGTGCCTGACGCACGGATGTGCAGGAGGCAGAGAGGAGAGGAGAGCAGTGGAAATCTATGGGCCGGTCCTTGGGATGGGAGAACCAGGTCTGGAGGTGGCTGATGAAGAAGAGGAGGAACATCTGGGTCCAGTGCCTGACGCACGGATGTGCAGGAGGCAGAGAGGAGAGGAGAGCAGTGGAAATCTATGGGCCGGTCCTTGGGATGGAAGAGCCACCACTTCTAGTGAGGCCCCACCCGAGCTCTCGGGATAAAAGGCAGTGGGTGGAGATGAATAAGATGTGGCAGATACTATTCATCTCTCTATCCGGACGGACTTGTTAGCCTGCGTTGAGAGAGAAGCTTTTTGCCGGGGCCGCCGGCATTCCTACTAAAGGAATTTTTTAAGTTCACGTCAGAGGGTTTTCCATGTTTGGGGAGCTGGGTCAGAACAGCAACCTGGAGCAGGGAGAAGGAAGATAAAGGCAGGAATGAATGCAACAGAGCAGTTGTTTTTGTAGTCCAGATAAAGTTGGAGAAATGCAACCTGGGCTCTCCTGGGCTCCACTCAAACGTGACTCGGGGAATCGAGTCATGCCTCATATCTGGCAGAGAAAGGACCTACCTGAATCTTGTGCGTTTTTTCAACGTGCTTCTATTTCAGATGCTTATTTCCATGCCAGGCCTTTGAAAAAAAAATCCCTTCCTTTGAAATACAGGAAGACAATAACGCCTTTTGAAATGAGTAATGCCACCCCTGCCAAGGCTGAAATCTTGATTTCTGCCCCTCCTGCTAAGTATCCCAGCTTAACCCTTCGTTGGGTTGCCTGCCACCAATTCCCACGATGCTACTTCACACAAACGGTGTGTGTGTGTGAATTCCAGCCAAATGATCCTTGGGGGGTACATAAAGCAGAAAGATTTGGGGTCCATTTCTCCTAATGCCCTACTGCCCTATTTTTTCTGATAACGCTCGGCGACGGTTGGAGATTTCAGTAGGCTGCAAATTAGGAAAATTACCCCAGCTTTCGTTCTGGCAGTTCACTTCCTAAAATGATCGTTTTTCTCTCTTGACTGAATTGGTTTTTATGCATTCCCAGAACACAAATTTCCAAATTGTGGAAAGATCTCCAGGTATGTATATTTAAAAGGCGAAAGCACTGTGCTTCAAAATAACATAGAGCTAAAATAAAAAACCATTGAGCCAGTTTGGTCTAGCAGTTAAGGCACCTGGGTAAAAAGCAGGAGACCACGAATTCAAATCCTGCCATGAGAGCTGGCTGGCTGACTTTGGGCCAATCACCAGGAGACAGGGAGTTCTAGTCCAGCCTTAGGCCTGAAAGCTTGCTGGGTGATTTTGGCTCAATCACTAGGATTCAGGGAGTTCTAGTCCTGCCTTAGCCATGAAAGCCAGCTGGATGACTTCATGCCAGTCACCAGGAGATCGGGAATTCTAGTCCTGCCTTAAGCATGAAAGCCTGCTGGGTGACTTCGTGCCAGTCACCAGGAGACAGGGTTCTAGTCCCACCTTAAGCATGAAAGCTAGTTGAGTGACTTTGGACTAACCACCAGGAGATGGTGAGTTCTAGTCTTGCCTTAGCCATGAAAGCCAGCTGGGTGACTTCGTGCCAATTGTCTGGAGACAGTGAGTTCTAGTCCCGCCTTCTCCATGAAAGCCACCTGGGTGACTTTAAGCCAATCACCAGGAGAAGGTGAACTCTAATCCCGCCTTAGCCGTGAAAGCCAGCTGGATGACTTTGAATCAGGGACAGGTGACAAAAAATTCTAGTCCTGTCTTAGACCTACAAGTTTAAAAAATAAATTAATAATAGCGCCATCTGCAGGTCAGATGAAATGAAATAAGTCCAGCCACAGAAGTGTCACATTGTGTGTGTACCAGTCTCTCTACTCCCAAATCTCCTCCTGGGGCTCCTTTCTACCTAAATTGATTTGCGGTAACGCAACAATAGATCAAAGTGAGCTTCGGTTAGCTCCCACGTCTCTCTACGGCTAAAACTGGGCCGTTCAATCAGTGCAAATTATCTTCTAGTTTTTCTACTTCCTTCCTCCTTTTCCGGGGTGTCTGAACCGACAATTTCGTGTCTTTCAAGGGCCTCCGTTGATTTGAAAAGGCTGCCTGGATTTAAACCCGATGCGGGTAGATATCAAACAAGAGAGACCTTTGAAATTCTGCGTAATCACGATGAGGTCGACTTGGCGCAACTTCTGTAATATCCCGGTCTTTTTATTTGGAGATACCTCTTCGGTTTCAGTTTTTTTTTCCTCTTGCCGTCTCGCGAGCCGTCCGATGGATTACGATCTGCATTCGATGTAACGCCATAACCTCGGTCCTTTGAAACCCGTTGCCATTGAATCCTACTAACACAGGCAGGATTGTAAGAGGGGAAAAAAAAAAAAATCAAAATCTATTTATCGAGATTGGTTTCTTTCAAACCAGGTAATGTTATTTCTACATCCCGGGTTTCCTTGAATGCGAGCTTGCTTGGGAATCACCGGTGGTTCTATTTTGAATACAATAAGCGCAGACGCTGCTTTTTACAATAACGCAAGGTTATTACCGCGTTTCCGTATGTATTAATTTCCCTCCCACACTGCTATGCTGTAGTAACTCATGCCCCAGATGGCAGGAATAACTCAGCAGATCTCCCTTCCTGGGAACGAGCCCCACAGGTAGAGAAATCTCTCGCTCCATTCAAATGCACACACAACGGAAGCCATCGCTGGGAATGTTAGTCAGAAAGTCAAATGACAAAAATTTAAAGAAAAAATGGTCGATATTTGGCAGAGAAGCTAGATTGAGGCTGCAGAAAGCCTTTGTAAGTTATCCTCGGCTTTGTGAAACTCTTCTGTGTTATTTATGGAATTGTTCCTCAATCATCCTGCAAATGAAAATAACAGGAGTGAAAGAAATGAAATGAAACTGTACCCTGGGAATGTAATCCTATCTGTCTGCCCATACATCCACCTGTTTATCCACCTACCCGACTACCTATTGAAGTTTGCTAGCCAGCACTGTTTTCCATCAGACTCTATTGTCTGTCTGTCTATCTGTTTATCTATTTATATCCATCCATCTACCTGTATCTACCACCTATATACTTAATGATTAATCAAGCTAGCTAGCTCCGTCTTTCTGTCCAATTCTCTGTCCATCCATCCATCCATCCGTCCGTCCGTCCATCCATCCATCCATCCATCCATCCATCCATCCATCCATCCATCCATCCATCTCTCTCTCTGCCTACCTACCTACCTACCTACCTACGGTCCCTGTCTGCTTGTCTGTCTATATCTGTCTGTCTGTCTGTCTGTCTGTCTGTCTGTCTGTCTATCTATCTATCTATCTATCTATCTATCTATCTATCTATCTATCTATCTATCTATCTATCATCTTTGTCTGTCTGCCTGTCTGCCTGTATGCATCCACCCGCCCACCTGGCTATTTACTTACTGCTTAATCAAGCTAGTCACCTCTGTCTTTCTGCCCCACTCCATTCGTCCGTCATCTGTCTGTCTGTCTGTCTGTCTGTCTGTCTGTCTGTCTGTCTCTATCTATCTATCTATCTATCTATCTATCTATCTATCTATCTATCTATCTATCTATCTATCTATCTCCATCCATCCATCCATCCACCCACCCATCTATTTATCTACCTATTTATTTACCTGCCTACCTGCCAAATCAAGCTAGCCAGCTCTACCTAATTCTGTCATTCCTTCTTCCCACCCCTCTCTCCATCTCTGCCTTTATCTCTATCTCTATCTCTGTCCTTTAACTGCTTTACTCCAGAGGCTCTTAAAATAGCATTTCTGATTCCCAGTCAGGTTAAAGTAGCTGGACTTCCAGTCCTACAATTCTTCCAGCCAGTGTGCAGGCTGGAGGAATTCTGGGAGTTGTAGTTCACCTACTTTAATCCGGCAGAGATTGAGAAGCAGTGCTCTAGATGGCGATGGGTATGTAGACGGTGTTAGGACTTTTCTGTAGAATTGCATTTATAAAGAAATACTTTTTTCTCTCTTTTACTGAAAATCCTCTCGTTTTTTTTTTTTCATTTGTCCTCATTTGGCTTGACATTTTCCTCACTACCACAATGTGTCAAGCAAGCAGCACCTATTGGTGCGCGCACACACATGTGCATGCATGCGCGTGCACACAAACACACACACACACACAGGAGGAAGCCGTCAAATCCCGCCAATCTCTTCTGGTCTTCTGCTTGAGAAATCTACTCATGGCCACTGCTTTTATTTTCTGCTTTGGGTCTCTCCTTCCACGACTCCCTTGCATCTGCCTGTCCCAGAAAGGTGTATAAATCACCTTTGCACTCTGCTATTTTAAGCAGGAACACTAAGCGGGGAAACTCGGTTCTAATTTTCCTTGGGAATAAATAAATTGCTTTCCTCTGTTGTGGCAGGTCCATGGCAGGGGAGGGCAACTTTAGGATCGGTGGGCTAGTATTTTCTGTCTTTTTTCTTATCTTCTTCTCTTTCTTTTATTCTTTCTTTTCTTTCTGTTCTTAGTCTTCTATTCTTTCTTCTTTTCTTTTCTTTCTTTCTTATTCGTTTCTTCTTCTTTTCTTTCTTTCTTTCTTTTCTTTCTTTCTTTCCCTTCTTCTCTTCTTCTCTCTTTTCTTTCTTTCTCTTCTTCTTCTTCTCTCTTCTTTCTCGTCTCCCTTCTTCTTTCTTGCTTCCTCCTCCCCCCTTCTTCTCCTTTCTTTCTTTCTTTCATTCATTTTTTTCTCCCTCCCTTCTTCTCTCCCTCCTTTCTTTTTGCATTTTTCCTTCCTTCCTTCCTTCCTTCCTTCCTTCCTCTCCTTTTTCCTTCCTTCCTTCCTTCCTCCCTCCCTCCCTTTTTTCTTTCTTTGCCTTTTTCCTTCCATCCTCCCCTCTTTCTTTCTTTGCTTTTTTCCTTCCCTTCCTCCCTCCTTTTTTTCTTTCTTTCTTTCATTCATTCATCTTTTCTTTTCCCTCCCTCCCTTCTCTCTTTTGCCCATCTCCAAATAAGAGGCCCTATCCCTCTACCCATGTTATCCATGAAGCCAGCTGGGTTACTTTGGGCCAATCACCAGATTTAGGGGGGTACTTGATTTCAGAAATACAAAAAAAAAAGGAATATTTATAGATCTGGGTTGAACTGGTGGAGTCCTCGTTGCTCTTTGAACTAGGCAGTTTTCTTGGAGATATTTCCTGACCCAACTAGGTAACGTCATCAGGGCTAGGAGGGAGTGGGGTTTGCTCTCTATTTATATGCCGCACAAGCCCCTTCTAGCACTGATGATGTTACCTAGTAGCAAGAAAACAACCAAGCTCAGAGAGCATCAGGGACCCCACAGACTATAGAAGTCATGGAAGAGACCCTTAAAAGACCCATCTTGGGGCATTAAACCCTGCTCCACTTTGAAATTTCCCCTTAAGGGAAAAACTCACTCCATTGTGTCAGCTTCATTGCAACGGCAAATTAAATCCTTGCATATATATATATATATATATATATATATATATATCTCCCATTTGAAGGTACAGAATCAGCTGGCGTCCCCCCACGGGAGAAGGTTTAGTAGCTGCCTGGCATTGTTATAGATGTGCCATTTCTGCTAATGGCCTCGCAGTCTGCCATCCACGTTTTATTCAAGAGCCAACAATAAAAAGTTCCCACTTGCCAATTAAATCTCCGGAGTTTTCTCAAAGCAACAGGGGAACGACGAGCGGTCCCTTTGCTTGTAATAAAAGAATTGCAAACACTTCGTAACTCCGCACGGCTGGATTTTGTATTATGCAATATCGCCGGTAACAACCCCCCCCCCCGCCCCCATGTCAAAGAGCGGGGAGCAAACCGTTGTAAACATATTTGACTTTGATGAGACATCCTGTCATCAAAGAACGTTTAAATATCGTTGTTTGCCTAACCATGTGCCGAAAATTGAGCACATTCCCCCGGTATTAAACAGGCTTGTCTTTCAATTACATGCAAATGAGATGCTTGAGTGAATTGCTACAAGGCCTGCGGAAATAGGTGTATCCTCTGATGAAATATTTTCATTTTCTTCAGCACCTCCAAATATTAGCCAGGCAGTAAATTCTCTAATGGCGAAATGAAGCCCGTGTATCTTACGAGAGGGATGAATAGACCTACCCCCTTCGACCAGTGATGGCGAACCTTTTCGTTTGTGGGGTGCCAAAAACGCTCGCGCTGGCACCCTCAATACAATGTGTCCCTCCCCCTGCACATGCATGCGCAACACCCCCGACCCGCCACCTTACCTGCACTGTGCATGCGTGTGCCTCCCAACTGATTTTTGGTCCATTTGAGGCCATTTTCGCCCTCCCGGAAGTTCAAGGGAAGCCTCGGGAGGCTGAAAATGGGCCCATTTCAACACTCCCGGTATTTCCGGAAGGCCCGTTTTTCGGTCTCCCGAGGCTTCAGAGGCTTCCCTCGAGCCTCCAGGAGGGCAAAAACGGTCTCAAACAGATCAAAAATCAGCTGGGAGGCGCGCGCATGCACAGTGGAGGTAATTTGGCTGGGGCTCGCGTGTCCGCACAAATGGCTCTGCGTGCCACCAAGAGTCGGCAATCCGCAGCTCTGGAGCTGCATGTGGCTCTTTTATCTCTCTGCTATGGCTCCCTGTCGCCAGTGGGCTCCACAATTGATTGGGCTTTCTGTTAGGACAGGTAGAAAAAAAAGGACGCCGTGCTAGGAGGAGACTCTATGGTGGCGGGAACCGGACTTCCGGTTGGCAGAGGAAAAAGGCCACCCCGGTAGGAGGAGATTCTATGGTGGGGGAAGCATTAAGCCGTTCCATGGATTAGTTTCTCAGGAAATTCCTCCTGAGGTCCAGGTTGCTCCTCTCCTTGATGAGTTTCCATCCTTTGCTCCTTGTCCTTCCTTTCAGGTGTTTTGGAGAACAGCTTGGCTCCTATTCTCCATTAAACGCCAGGTCCGTTATTAATAAGGCCCCCCTCATTTATGATTTGATCTGTGAGGGGGGAGCGGACCTGGTGGGTATTACCGAGACCTGGCTGGGCCCAGAGGGGGGAGTTCCCCTTGTGGAGATGTGCCCAGCCGGGTTTCGGGTTTTTCATCGGCCGAGGGCCCAGGGGAGGGGCGGGGGTGTTGCGGTGGTTATTAAGGAGGATCTGTGTCCGAGGGAATCCACTGTTTCTCAGACGACCGGGTGTGAGTCTCTTTTCGTGAAGTTCGGTCTCAGGGTGCAGGTGGGCTTGCTGATCGCATACCTGGCTCCCTGCTATGCGGCATCGGCCCTGCTTGAGCTCCTCGAGGTTATAGCCGGCGTGGCGGTTGAGACCCCCAGGCTTATGGTCATGGGGGATTTCAACCTCCCTTCTGCCGGTGGTACCTCGGGGATTGCTCAGGAGTTCATGGCTTCCATGACAGCCATGGGCCTGACCCAGTTAATTCGGGACCCTACTCACGTGGGAGGTCACACCCTGGATTTAGTTTTTGTCTCTGATCAGTGGCAGAGTGGTCTGGGTGTAGGGGACATAGTTATAGAACCCCTGTCATGGATAGACCATTCACTCCTGAAGCTCGACTTCCGTTCCGCACCCCCTGACCGCAGGGAGGCGGGGCCGCTTAAATGGTACCGCCCCAGGCGCCTGATGGACCCGGATAGGTTCCTGATGGAGCTTGGGCCATTTCCCGAAGCTCACACACACGATTCGGTTGAGGGCCTGGTTGCCACCTGGGATAGGGTGGCTGCTGGGGCCCTTGACCGGGTCGTGCCCTTGCGGCCTCTGACCCGGTGCCGATCCCAAATGGCTCCTTGGTTTTCTGAGGAGCTAAGGGAGATGAAGCGCCGGAAAAGACGCCTAGAGAGTAGTTGGAGAGCTAGCCGTTCTGAGTCTGACCGAACACTTCTACGATCTTATATTAAGACGTACTTAGTGGCGATAAGGGTGGCGAGGAGGACTTACCTCTCCACCCTTATTGCGTCCGCGGAAAACCGCCCAGCCGCCTGTTTAGGGTGACCCGCTCCCTTTTAGAGATGGAAGCGCGGGAGGATCCCTAAACAGGGACGGGCTGAGGAGTTTTCTAGGTTTCTGCAGGACAAAATCGCTCAGATTCGGGACGAGCTGGACTCCGACTGGGCATCTCCGGGCGGGGGGGCGGGGGTAGATATCGGTGAGGCCATTTGGGTTGAGTTCGACCCTGTTACTGTAGAAGACGTGGACAGGGTGCTGGGGCGACTGAATGCCACCACCTGTTTGTTGGACCCGTGCCCCTCCTGGCTGGTCTTGGCCACTCGGGAGGTGACACGAGGCTGGTTCCAGGGTATTATAAACGCTTCCTTGAGAGAGGGGCTTTTACCCGCCGCCTTGAAGGAGGCGGTGGTGCGGCCCCTCCTCAAGAAACCGTCCCTGGACCCAGCATTGTTATCAAATTACCGTCCTGTCTCCAACCTTCGCTTTGTTGCGAAGGTTGTAGAGAGTGTGGTGGCCCGTCAGCTCCCCCGGTTCCTGGATGAAGCGAGTTATCTTGACCCCCTCCAATCGGGCTTCAGGCCCGGCCACAGCACGGAGACGGCGTTGGTCGCGTTGGTTGATGATCTCTGGAGGGCTCGGGACAGAGGTTGTTCCTCTGTCCTGGTCCTGTTAGATCTCTCGGCGGCTTTTGATACTGTCGACCACAGTATCTTATTGCAGCGGTTGGAAGGGTTGGGGGTTGGAGGCACCGTGTTGCGGTGGTTCTCCTCCTTCCTCTCCGACCGCTCGCAATTTGTGTTGACGGGGGGGCAGAGATCGTCCCCAAGGCCCCTGCTTTGTGGGGTGCCTCAGGGGTCGGTGCTCTCGCCCCTGCTGTTCAACATTTATGTAAAGCCGCTGGGTGAGATCATCCGTGGCTTTGGGGTGGAGTTCCATCAGTACGCTGATGATACTCAGCTGTACATCTCCACCCCGGGCCACCCCAACGAAGCCGTCGAAGTGATGACCCGGTGCCTGGAGGCCGTGCGGGGTTGGATGGGTTGTAACAGGCTTCGTCTCAACCCGGCCAAAACCGAGTGGCTGTGGTTTCCTGCGCCCAGATACAGCCAGCTTATTCCTTCGCTGGCCGTGGGGGGAGAGGTTTTGACCCCCGTGGAAAGGGCACGCAACTTGGGTGTCCTCCTGGATGTGCGGCTGTCTTTGGAAGAACATATTGCAGCCGTCACCAGGGGGGCTTTTTATCAGATTCGTCTGATTTACCAGTTGCGGCCCTTTCTGGATCTGGGCGCACTTCGCACAGTCACTTCTGCCCTCGTTATCTCCCGCTTGGATTATTGCAATGCTCTCTACATGGGGCTCCCCTTGAAGAGTCTCCGGAGGATGCAGTTAGTTCAGAATGCAGCCGCGCGGGTGATCGTGGGCGCCCCTTGGGGCGCATACGTAACACCACTTCTCCGCAGGCTGCACTGGCTTCCTGTGGCCTTCCGGATTCGATTCAAGGTGGTACTGACGGTATTTAAAGTGCTCCATGGCTCGGGACCTGGGTACTTACGGGACCGCCTGCTGCCATCAACAACCTTCCGCCGCCCAGTACGCTCCCACAGGGTCGCCCTACTTGGGGTACCGCCACCTGATCGTTGTCGGCTGGCGGCCCCGAGGGTGCGTGCTTTCTCTGTGGGAGCGCCCTCCCTGTGGAATGATCTCCCCCCGGAGATACGAGCCATGACAGATATCCTCTCCTTCCGGCGCGCAGTTAAGACCCTATTCTTTAAACAGGCTGGCCTGGCCCAGTAAGGGTTTAAGGGGTTTTAAGTTAATAGGGTTTTTAAAATTTTAACTTCATTTTTAAACTTTCGGGATGCAGCCATATTTATGTTTAATTCGGTTTTAAACTCGATTTAATTTTGTATTCTTGTATTTTATGTATTTATTAGGCTGTACACCGCCCCGAGTCCCTTTTCGGAGAGGGAGCGGTATAGAAATACGATCAATAAATAAATAAATAAATAAAATAATGGGAAAGGCACCAAAGTTTGCCTCCCTCTCTTATTTTGATTTACATGTCGGATGGGATTGATAGCATCCATTCTGGAAGTTGGGGGCCATTTAATTCTGAATTATTGAAGGAAAGGGCTTTTTAGCCAGAGCTGTAATCTCTTTGAGACACATTAATGCTTGGCTCAGCTCTGCTTGTTTTCTCATCCTGTTAAGAAATACAGCTGCTGTGTTTGCGAGGTTTGGAAATGGATTTAGACCTTTCAGGAGTTTGATCTTCCAGGAGAGGATTCTCGATCTGGAAACTGAGCTAAGAGCTCTTTTACTTTGAACACTCTTCCACATGGGTATTGTCAGCCTGGAGAAAACCGCTTATAGATTATTGCATTGCCTTGCATTATTTATTTATTAGATTTGTGGTATATAGATTCAGTACAGGTAGAAGGAGAAGCACCCTCCCAGTGAAAATGGGGGAGGTACAGCTAATTCTTAATGTGTGACCAATTGAGCTCAACATTTTTGTTGTTAAACGAGACAGTTTTTAAGTGTTTTGCCCCCATCTTATGACCTTTCTGGCCACAATTGTTAAGTGAATTTATTAGCGTATAGCAGCTACAGAGATCATGCCATCGCTAATTTACAAATTTAGTTAAATAAAGTGTCTACACATACGTGTGTAGATAGATAGATAGATAGATAGATAGATAGATAGATAAATAGATGATAGGCAGGCAGGCAGGCAGAGATTATAAATAGATGATAGATATGTATGTGTATGTATATGCATACACACAGACATACATATATACACACACATGTGTACATATATATATACATATATCTATCTATCTCTCTCTGTCTATCTATCTTCTATCCATCCACCTACCTGTTTATCTATTTACTTATCTGCTTAATCAAGCTATCCAGCTCTAGTCTTTCTGTCCAACTATCTGTCCATCCATCCATCCATCCATCCATCCATGCATCCATCCATCCATTCACCCATCCACCCACCCAAACCCATTCACCTATCCATAGAATAGAATAGAATAGAATAGAATAGAATAGAATACTTTATTGGCCAAGTGTGGTTGGACACACAAAGAATTTGTCTTGGTGTAAATACTCTCAGCATACATAAAGAAGGAACATTCGTTAAGAATCAGGAATCATAATGTACAACACTTAATGATAGTCATAGGGTACAATCAACAATCAAATCATACTAGGAAACAGAGTCCATCCACCCAATCACTTACCCACCTACCTACGTACCTGCCTACTACTTCAGTGTTTCAGCTGGATTTCAATTCCCAGAATTTTGTCAGCCAGCCATGCCATAACTCACCATCTCCTGGTGATTGGCCCAAAGTCACCCAGTCAGTGCTCACGCCTAAGGCGGGACTTCAAGTCACAATGCCAAAATTGGGGAGGTTTCAAAACTAGCTTTCAGCTCAGCGTATATATTTTCAGTGTGTGCACTACACCAACAAAAGCAGGATTAGACTTCCTTACAATCTTTTCTCTATTTAGAACCTAACTTCCCGTTCTTTGCCTGCTCTTGACAATGCAAAAGATATATTTTTTTTTTTTCTACTGCACTGATACAGGATAAGGTATCGCTGTCATTTCCCTGAGCAGGTATTTTTCAACTTGAAACTACTGTACACCGTAATTTATAGCCTTATTAAGGGACAGATTCAATTAACCAGCTGAGAAGAAAGAAGGTATGCTTTTTCTCCTGCCAATATATTAGAAGACTGGACGTTAATGTAATTTTTAACAGCCAGCCCTATTAAAGTAAACAGGATATTTCTATCCAACATTTATGTAGTTTTAGATTTCTCCTTTCAAGGCAAATGGGGGTGGTTTGGTAGGGGGGGGGGGAAGCCAAAATAAAACCCTTTATCCATTGAGAAAGCTTGTGTAGATGCACACATCAGTAGAATTCCAAGTAAAAAAACCGTATCATTTAACTGAGCTGAATCTAAATCAGAGGGAGGATGGGTGGTTAAGAAATAAGAGAAAGAAAGAAAGAAAGAAAGAAAGAAAGAAAGAAAGAAAGAAAGAAAGAAGGAAGGAAGGAAGGAAGGAAGGAAGGAAGGAAAGAAAGAAAGAAAGAAAGAAAGAAAGAAAGAAAGAAAGAAACATTGATAAAAGGCTGCTCTATTGTCTGAAGACAGGTTAAAACTGTTCAATATGTGTAGCAGCTTAATGTTGAAATGGCGGAAGGAAGGAAGGAAGAAGGAGAGGGAAAGGAAAGGAGGGATATAGAGAGAAAGAGGAAGGCAGGAAGGAAAGAGGGGGAAGGGAAAGGAAAGGAAGAATTGTTGTGATCCTCCGGCGGTCTGCAGAGCTGGCAGCAGAGTCGGACAGTGGGGAGGAACATGGGCCAGTCCTGGAGTCTCGGGAGAAAGGGATCTGCGTCCGATACAGAGATGCAACCAGTTCCATCTGGGAGTTATGCACAGAGCTGCCAGAAGGCAAGAACAGTTAAGACAAAAGGGAGTAAGGCTTGGCCCCTCCCATAAAACATAAAGGAGGAGCAAAGGGACAGGAGCCTTTGCAGGAAGCAACTTCGTTCGTTCTGGTCGGTTTAAACTCTGAAGCTCCCTGTTGACTTTATGCTCTTTTTGGCCTTGTACAGCTAATTGGCAATTTAGTTGTTGGCAGCATTTCAAGGGAAATAAAGGTGGGTGCTTATCAGCCTTATCCCGAAGGACTGTGGCAGACCTCCGTTGGACTATTCATAAACTGTTTGGGATTCATTATGGGCAGTGAATGCATATAATTCACAGTCCATTGAAATAATTAAAAAAAATGGGAACAGTATCTGATCATTGTTGTATCAGGAAGCTTTGGTCAGAACAGGAATATAGATAGAAAGAGAAAGGAAAGGAAAGGAAAGGAAAGGAGGGATAGAGAGAGAAAGATGAGGAAGGAGAGGGAAAGGAGGGATATAGAGAGAGAGGAAGGAAGGAAGGAGAAAGAAAGAAAAAGAAAGGAAAGGAGGGATATAGAGAGAAGGGAAGGAAGAGGAAAAGAAAAGAAAGGAAATGGAGGGAGAGTGAGAAAGGAAAAGAAAGGAGGAAAGGATGGAGAGATGAAGGAAAAAAGAAAAGGATGGAGAGAGAAAGATGAAAGAAGGAAGGAAGAGGGAAAGGACAGGAGGCTAGAGAGAGAAAGATGAAGGAAGGAGAGGGAAAGGAAATGGAGGGAGAGAGGAACAAAAGGAGAAAGGGATGGAGAGGGAGAAAAAGAAAGAAAGAAAGAAAGAAAGAAAGAAAGAAAGAAAGAAAGAAAGAAAGAAAGAAAGAAAGTGTCCCCCCCAAAAAAACGTGCCTCCATGCTTTAAAATGAGAAAAAATTGCGATCGATCTTTACAACTGTTGTGTTCATCTTTATTGATCAGGCCGAAGAGAAATGAATCGCTCTCTCTCTCTCTATGAAAGGAAGGGCAGTGTTAGCCTCAGAACGGAGGGTGGAAGGGGCGGGGGGGTCAGACGGAAAATTCATCATCTCAAATGGGAGACCCGTCCATCCGCCCACCGCCCTCCGTCCGCCTCGCGTCTAATCGCATCCCCCCGATCGATTTCACAGGGCTCTGAAGCCACCTGGGTGTGATTGTCGTCGGATGAGCCCCTCCCCTTCCTTGCTAAATCCAGAAGTCGGGGCGGGGTTGGGGGTTGTGAGGTTGCGTGATGGCAACTCAAACCAAGATTTTCATTCTCCATTTTTCTGACCGGCCGACCGCAGATTGATGACAAAATAAACGACCCCACACCAAAGTTGATCTCGGAGGCAGGTGAATTATTAGAAGCTGGATAGAGATGGTCTTGTTCCGTTTAATCTCCGCGCAGCCGTTTTTTGACTGTTGCGTCCGTTCCGCAATTTATTATCATTTGTGTAAAAGACACCAGGCTGTCCCGAAACACAATTGTTGGCAGCATTTCAAGCATTTCATTACTTCTTGGCGTAATGTGGTTTTTTTTCCAATGATTTTTTTTTTCTCCCAGATCTCCGGCGAATATCGTAGCGGAGGCTCAGGCTGCGATTATTAAAAATCAGATAATTCAAATATTTGTCCTGTTATTTTTTTTTTCCCCCAAGTGGCATTTGATCTTGGAGATGTCACTGAACATTTCTAAGTGCAGAGTAATCCTCGACTTTTACAGCCACAATGGAGCCCAATATGTTGGTTTATTAAGCGAGAAGGTTGTTAAGCAAATTCTGCCCCTCCTTTTTACGACTTTTCACGCCACAGTTGGGAAGTGAATCGCTGCGGTTGTCAAATGAGCCACACCAATGTTAAGCGAATCTGTCTTTCCCCCTTGACTTTGCATGGCAGACGGTGGCGAAAGGTGATCCCGGGACGCTGCAAACCGTCATCAATACGAGTCCTTTGCCAAGTTTGATCACGTAACCATGGGGATGCTACAGTGGGTCGTAAGTGTGAAAACCAGCCATAAGTTGCTGTTTTCAGTGCCGTTGCAACACTGAACCATCACTAAATGTTGTAAGTCGAGAACTACCTGTATATCAGGACTGTTTTTTTAACTCTTACATGTGATTTTCTAGCTTCTTGGTGTTGTGGTTCCACGGCAACAGGTGCAGGCGACTGAGGTCTCAGAGAGCGAGGACTCAGGTGAGGGGCCTGCATGTGATGCAAGGATGGGGCCAGGACCATCAGGGAGTGGGATGCTGCCTTTGGAGATTGTGGAGGCTGGCAGCAATGAGGAAGAGGTGCCCGAGGAGCCTATGCACAGTGCGCATGCATGCAGGGCTGCTCGTAGGAAAGAGCAGCTGCAGCAGCACAGGCAACTCGGGAGTAAGGCTGCAAAGTAATGGCCCCTCCCTGAGAAGATAAAAGCCAGCTGAGAAACTGGAGTTCTTTGCAGGAAGCAAAGAAGCTTTTGCACTCAAGCCTTGTGAATGTTCAGACTCTCTTAGTTGATGAGTTCTTTGTGTTGGAATTATTGCATAGTAACTTTATCTGGTGTTCTTGGCAGCCTTGCACCACCTTGGCAAGGCTCATTCTTATCAGAGACAATTGGTTTGAAACCGCCTTTTACCCATGAAGGAATAGGACTTGTAAAGAAATGTTTAAAAGGTTGTAGCTGTTACCTTTGTCTCGTGTTTGCTTCCTTGGAACCAGGTTTGAGTCAGAACCCTTGACTATCATTGTGATTTTGATATGATAACATAGCAGAAAATTCTACAGGAAGATCTCAAGTCATGACCGTAATGGAACCTGCCCACCACGGTCATAAGTCGTGACAATCATAAATCAGGTAACCCAAGTGGACTTACCCAGTTAAGGTGTGGCTGCAAAATAGAAGGGGGGGGGGGGGCAACCTATTTTCCAAAGCTCCTGAAGGCAGGACAAGAAGCAACAGATGGAAACTCAAGGAAAGAAGCAACCTAGAACTAAAGAAAAATTTCTTCATAGTTAGAACAATTAATCACCGGAATAGCTTGCCACTAGAAGTTGTGGGTGCTCCAACACTGGGGGTTTTTAACAAGAGATTGGACAGTCATTTGTCTCAAATGGTAGAGGGTCTCCTGCTCGAGCAGGGGGTTGGACTAGAAGACCTCCAAGGTCCCTCCTTCCGGCTCTATTCCGATTAATTGAAAACCAACCCACCCATCCCCCACCCTGATTTTATGACCTTCTCTGCAGAGGTTATAAAACGAATTGCAGCGGTCGTAAAGAGAGCACCATGTCTGTTATGCAAACCAAAGATTCCCCGTAAGCAAGTTTTTTACCAAAACCTGAAAGCAAATGCCATTTTTTCTCAGCAAAACAGACAGAGTCCTATGACCATGGGACACTGCCTACGGCTGTAAATGCAAGGCACTTGCCCACGCCATAGCTGCGGGGATGGGGGACGGCCGTGGGAACTGAATCCGCGATGAGACTTACCCCAGAGAGACTCATTTGGAACTCGGTGGTCATGAGTCGAGAACTAACTGTATCAAAGAGTGCCTAATTTTTCGTCGGTAACTTTACCTCGCCGCCGTTCATTCTGTTTTACCTCACAACCATGAACACACTGGTCTTTGATACATGGGTTTGTTTGCGCCTCACTCCTTAAATCCCCCACTTGGTTGAATATCCCCTGCAAATCATCTCCCCCCCCCCAAAAAAAAAAACAAAAAACCCCCAGCCTTGTTGGGATACAAACCTGTACAGCTGCCTATCTGAAATGGTCTAGGGCAGTGGTGGCTAACCTTTTTGGGCTCCTGTGCAAAAGAATTGGGTGCATGCTAGGCCGAATTATAGGCTCATTTCGTCACTTCCGGTATTACAGGAAGTGACGAAACGGGCCTATTATTGGTCCTGAAAAACCTTGCAGAGGCTTTTTCCAAGCCTCTGGGAGGCCG
This sequence comes from Bungarus multicinctus, assembly GCA_023653725.1. NCBI lineage: Eukaryota > Metazoa > Chordata > Lepidosauria > Squamata > Elapidae > Bungarus > Bungarus multicinctus. The sequence goes on along the minus strand of CM042848.1, from coordinate 80,068,848 downwards.
AAAAAGGCCTCAAACCAACCGAAAAAAATCAGCTGTGAGTTTACGCTCACTGTAAGTTTGCCTGCAGCTCGCGTGCTGGCACAAATGGTTCTGCGTGCCACTTGTGGCACATGTGCCATAGGTTCACCATCACGGGTCTAAAGGGTTGGACCCTTCCAGCTCTAATTTTAATTGATCAATTGATTGACCTCTTTTTTCTATGCTGCTGTAACTTTGCACGGTCATTCAATGAACTGTGGTAAGCCGAGGCCTACCTGTAAGAACCAAATAAACACGGGGTGCCACAAAATGCTGCCTTTACCCACAATAGTGGCTTTGGCTTGGCCAACTTACAGAGAAGTCACTTGAGGGCCGAGAGCAGGACTAAAGCTTGCCTCTGCTGCTCTTCGTTGTGTTTGCGGTTGCCAAGGCTTGGGGCTTTGTGATGTCACAAAGATTCAGTTGGGGAACTTAACTGAACCTGGAGACCAGCAGCCCTTGAGGGTCACAAGTGGTAGGACCAGAGTTAGGGCCTGGGGCTGATGATGGAAAAACCCGGGAGAAGAGGAGACCAAGCAAAAGGAAGAGGGCCCCCAACGAAAAAGGTACCAAGAGGAAATCCAAGCGGAAGTGGGGGAAATGTGCAGCTGAATTGGAGGTGGATGGTTTTCTGGTCAAGTCATTGGAACTAATTAAAAGAATCAGTTTGTGGTCGTAGTTAAGGTGCTGGCCTAGAAACCAGGAGACAGTGAGTTCTAGTCTCGCCTTAGGCATGAAAGCCGGTTGGGTGACTTTGGGCCAATCAGTAGGAGACTGGGAGTTCTAGTCCCGCCTTAGGCATGAAAGACAACTGGGTGACTTTGGGCCACTCACCAGGAGACTGGGAATGACTTTGGGCCAACTGGGTGACTTTGGGCCAATCACCAGGAGACTAGGAGTTCTAGTCCTGCCTTAGGCATGAAAGACAACTGGGTGACTTTGGGCCAATCACCAGGAGACTGGGAATGACTTTGGGCCAACTGGGTGACTTTGGGCCAATCACCAGGAGACTGGGAATGACTTTGGGCCAACTGGGTGACTTTGGGCCAATCACCAGGAGACTAGGAGTTCTAGTCCTGCCTTAGGCATGAAAGACAACTGGGTGACTTTGGGCCAATCACCAGGAGACTGGGAATGACTTTGGGCCAACTGGGTGACTTTGGGCCAATCACCAGGAGACTAGGAGTTCTAGTCCTGCCTTAGGCATGAAAGACAACTGGGTGACTTTGGGCCAATCACCAGGAGACTGGGAATGACTTTGGGCCAACTGGGTGACTTTGGGCCAATCACCAGGAGACTAGGAGTTCTAGTCCTGCCTTAGGCATGAAAGACAACTGGGTGATTTTGGGCCAATCACCAGGAGACTGGGAATGACTTTGGGCCAACTGGGTGACTTTGGGCCAATCACCAGGAGACTAGGAGTTCTAGTCCTGCCTTAGGCATGAAAGACAACTGGGTGATTTTGGGCCAATCACCAGGAGACTGGGAATGACTTTGGGCCAACTGGGTGACTTTGGGCCAATCACCAGGAGACTGGGAATGACTTTGGGCCAACTGGGTGGCTTTGGGCCAATCACCAGGAGACTAGGAGTTCTAGTCCTGCCTTAGGCATGAAAGACAACTGGGTGATTTTGGGCCAATCACCAGGAGACTGGGAATGACTTTGGGCCAACTGGGTGACTTTGGGCCAATCACCAGGAGACTAGGAGTTTCTAGTCCTGCCTTAGGCATGAAAGACAACTGGGTGACTTTGGGCCAATCACCAGGAGACTGGGAGTTCTAGTCCTGCCTTGGGTATGAAAGCTAGCTGGGTGACTGGGCCAATCCCTCTGTCTCAGCCCAATCCACCTCACAGGATTGTTATGGAGAAAATAGGAGGTATATTAGGAATGTTTGCTACATTGAGTAAGTAAAGTAAGTTAAGTTTGGATTTTTAAGAAAATCTAATAAATATAAAACCAATAAGAAAGAGTACTTTGTGTGACGCTGTTTGTGGCTGTGCTTGAATGTGCAAGCATTGGTACGCACAAATATCTCTTCGAGAATTGCATGAAATTCTCTATATCTGCTCTGTAAATATTGTCACCATTTCTCATGTGCTTTTGCGGGGCATTTATATTTAATTTCTTCCCCACTTTTTCCACACAGAGCTCCCAATTCTACAAAGTCACCACAGAACAATACGAGAAAGCTGTGGAGGAAGTCAAATCCCGATTCAAGTAAGAACTTTTTTTAAAAAAAATATCTATTTTTCTTTTGCTTTGCTTGCCCATAAACGCCAGGGGAAGCCGTCGCACCCCATACCCATCATCCTGTGCCATGGAAGTATAATACAGGTTGCTAGTGTGATTTTTCCAAGAAAGCGTTTGGATCAAAATATCTAAAACCGTGGTGGCTAATCTTTTTGGGTTCCTGTGCCAAAAATTGTGTTTGCGCTTGTGCACGTGCGCTCGGACCCCCTGCGCATGCGCGCGCAATCCCCCCCACGCCGCCCCTTTACCTGCACTGCACCTCCCAGCTGATTTGAGGCCTATTTGAGGCCTTTTTCAGCCTCCCAGAGGCTTGAGGAAAGCCTCTGCAGGCTTTGCAGGCCGAAAAATAGGCCTGTTTCATCACTTATTTCATCACGTATTTCCGGAAATACAGGTAATGATGAAACGGGCCTATTTTTTTGTCCTACAAAGCCTGCAGAGGCTTTCCTCAAGCCTCTGGGAGGCCGAAAAAGGCCTCAAACAAGCCAAAAATCAGCTGTGAGGCGCGCTCATGCGCAATGAGGTAAGTTTGTCTGCAGCTCGCATGCCGGCACAAATGGCTCTGCGTGCCACATGTGGCATGTATGCCATATGGTTCGCCATCACGTATCTAAAACGTAGACATGACCTGGAGAGACGCTGATTACAGTTACTCCTTGACTTACAACAGTTCATTTAATGACGGTTTGAAATTACAGTGTCTCTGAAAAAAAGTGACTTAGGACCATTATTCGCCCTTACGACCGTTGCAGTATCTCCAGGGTAACGTGATCAAAATTTAGAAGCTTGACTCGTACTTATGACGGTTTGCAGTGTCCTGGGGTCACGGAATCCCCTTTTGCGACCTTTTGACTAGCCAAGTCCATGGGGGAAGCCAGATTCACTTAACAACCCTGTTACTCACTTAACGACTGCAGCGATTCACTTAACAACTGTGGCAAGAAAGTTCATAAAAAAGGGGCAGTTGGGAAAGCCAGATTCATTTAACAGTCGTGTTGCTGACTCAACGATGGCGGCGGTTCCCTTTAACAACAATGGCAAGAAAAGTCGTAAAACAGAGCAGCAGGCATTTAATAACGGTCTCGTTATTATAACCAATACCCTCTTTAGTGATTTAGTGATTTTATTTCCAGAATCGGCCTCATTAGAATGCAGAGATCCTGAAAAACAGCAATTAAAAAGAATAAATAAATCAACATCTCATATTATAAGATGGTTAAATTTACACCATAACCAAGGCCGAAGTAATTCCCTCCCCCAAGACTTACCTTGAAATCTTTGTGGTTGGAACATTTGAAAACAATTTTAACCATTTGCCAGCAGTTTGGCAGTTCGGGTCTTACCAGGCACAAGGTCAACTCAGCCTTCCGTCCTTCCAAGGTCAGTAAAACGTGGACCCAGATTGTTGGGGCAAGAGGCTGTAAACCACTTAGGGAGGGCTTGGAAGCACTGTGAAGCAGTATATAAGTCTATGTATTGTAGAAGGGAAGGAAGGAAGGAAGGAAGGGGAGGGAGAGAAGGAAGGAAGGAAGGAAGGGGAGGGAGGAAGAGAAGGAAGGAAGGAAGGAAGGGGAGGGAGGGAAGGAAGGAAGGAGAAGGAAGGAGAAAGGGAGGGAGGGAAGGAAGGGGAGGGAGAGAAGAAAGGAAGGAAGAAAGGAAGGGGAGGGAGAGAAGGAAGGAAGGAAAAGGAAGGAGAAAGGGAGGGAGGGAAGGAAGGGGAGGGAGAGAAGAAAGGAGAGAAGGAATTGGAGGGAGGGAGAGAAGGAAGGGGAGGCAGAGAAGGAAGGAAGGGGAGGGAGAGAAGGAAGGAGGGAAGGAAGAAAGGGGAGGGAGAGAAGGAAGGAAGGAGGGAAGGAAGGAGAGGGAGAGAAGGAAGGACAGAGAAGGAGGGAAGGAAGGGAAGGGAGAGAAGGAAGGAAGGAGAGAAGGAAGGAAAGAGGGGAGGGGGGGCGGGAAGGAGGAAGAGAGAAAAGGAGGGACAGAGGGACCATGGTGACGCAGTGGCTAGAATGCAGTATTGCAGGCAAACTCTGCCCACTGCCAGGAGTTTGATCCTGTCTGCCTCCAGGTTGCCTCAGCCTTCCATCCTTCCGAGGGGGGTAGAACAAGGACCCCGATTGTTGGGGGCAAGAGGCTGACTCTGTAAACTGCTTAGAGAGGGCTGGAAAGCACAGTGAAGCGGTATATAAGCCTAAGGGCTAGTGCCATTTTGAAAACACTGCTGATGTCCTTGCTGGATTTCAGAGCCAAACGTTTCTCCCTTTCCTCATTGAGAGGGGAAGAAAGCCCTTTTAAATCAGCCATTTTGCAATTTGCCCTTGATGGGCCAGGGCAGGTAAAATTCCCTTTTATTATTCCCCAGAGGGCTAAATGAAGATCCAGTAATTGCAGGAACGATGTAGCTTTGACCCTTTAGCCCCGGTCGATCTGCTGAGACTAATTCCTCCCAGAAACCATCTTCCCCCGTCATGTTTTAAATTGGAGCATCCTTTGGTCATAAATGCATAAATAGGGACGCTGCTTTTTGCAACGGCATTGTAACTTCGAAAGGTCGGTGAACGAGCGGTCGTAAGTCCGGGAAAAGCAGCCTCTGAGAACCCACAGAAGGGAACTTTTATGGAAATCCTTTCCCAATCTTTCATTCGACGATTAAAATAGGAATTAAGGTTGTCTTTAAAAGCGCAGGCTAAAAGGGTTCATTTGGTAGCCCTTCGAAGTTAACAACAGCCCAGAAAATAATGGACTTACGGCCATTTTTCATACTTAACGACCATCGCAGCGTCCCCATGGACCCGTGATCAAAATTCAGGTGCTTGGGAACAGACTCTTATTTATGACGGTTTCGGTCTCCCGGGTTCTTTTCGATCCCCTTTTGCAACCTTTGGACAAGGCAATGTCTGTGGGGAAGCCAGATTCACTTAACAACCGGGTGACTGACTTAACGGCTGCAGCGATTCGTTTAACAGCTGCAGCAAGAAAGGAGCAATAAAATAGGCCGAAATTCACTTAACAACTAGCTTGCTTAGCAATTGGATGTCAGGATTCTGGCAGTTACCCCCATTTAAATCATGAGTCTTGAGCCAAACTTCCAAAACTTCAAAAAGATTTATTGGGAGTTAATCTGTCCGGCACTGCCTGGATGTAGCCAACTCTCAGACACATTATTAATCCTTGATCCTGGTTTTCCTTCCACCCCTGGGTGTATGATAATTCACATCCTCCAATGGCTTAACTCCATAGCCCAGAGTCATCAATCATGCTCTTCAATTAGAATTTTGCCCGGCAGAAACTTCAGTCACCTAGTTACTATCTTTGAAAACATTTATGGAATGCAGTTTCGGTTTGCAAGCTGCTGCACTGCTCCCCCCCTCGTTTTCGGTTAGCAACTCTAAAAAAGACTGTAGAAATATTTTATGGGTTGACATGGGAATTATTGGCTGAATTTTGGTTGTAAATCAAGGACTATCTGTATTATGTTAGGGTTAATGTAAGATTAAATGTTTTATATAGGATTTTCTAAGAGCCTCTAAATATCAGGGATGAGCTTCCAATTATTGGAGTGAAATTAAAGGCCATCGTTGATTTCTTGCTTTACTACCAAAAAATGAATTTGTTTTTTTTTTAAAGTTGTCCTTTTGAATTTCAGCGCTCTTATACACTTTTAAATTAAACAGAGTTTTCTTTTGAGTGCAGTTTGCTGCGTAAATCACTCTTGAGATTAAAGAAAAGCACTCCGTCCATTGATAATTCTTCTGATGTCTCGTGTTCGGTTTAATGGAACGTGAGGATAGAAGGCGGGGTTATGAGCGGTGGTACCTTACAAGGAGCTTGCTTAATTGCCTGTAAAAAAAAGAAAGAAAGAAGAGGAATTAAATAAGGTTGAGCCGCTAAATTTATCATTCCGTTAAATGCATAAAAGCAACGTGTTGCGTGTCAGCGTGATCTCAAGTTGGAAGTGTGAGATTAATAGAGCTAATTGCGGCATTGTTGCAAAGCAGCAACGCTTAATAAGGGCAAATATGCCTGGGATTTCCAGCAAGTTTCCACTCGTGAATTCGCTTTCTGTGTCAGCTTCTAAAAGCGAGTTTCGCACAGCTGTCTCGCTTTTACAGGGATTCTGTTAAGGTGGTTCATACGGAAATCTGTAGGCTATACGGTGTGAATGCAGGACATGAGAGCTAGTTTGGCCTGGTGGTTAAGATGCTGGCCTAGAAACCAGCAAACTATGAGTTCTAGTCAGGTATGAAAACTGGCTGGGTGACTTTGGGCTGATCACCAGGAGGTGGTGAGTTCTAGTTCAGCCTTAGGCATGAAAGCTGAGTAATTTTGAACCAATCCTCAGGAGACGGTGAGTTCTAGTTCCGTCTTAGGCATGAAAGCCAACTGATTTTGAACCAAACCTCAGGAGACGGTGAGTTCCGCCTTAGGCATAAAAGCTGGCTGGTTGACTTTCGGCCAATCACCATGCGACGGTGAGTTCTAGTCCTGCCTTTGGCATGAAAACTAACTGGGTGACTTTAGGTTAGTCATCAAGAGACTATGAATTCTAGTCATGCCTTAAATATGAAAGCCAGCTAAGTGACTTTGGGCCAATCACCAGGAGACAGTGAGTTCTAGTCCTCTTCTGGAGCGAGACTCCAGTGGCTACAGTGTGAGTGCAGGATTTGAGAGCATTTGGTGCTCACCTAGAAACCAGGAAACGGTGAGTTCTAGTCCTTGGCTCGGTCAAAAGCCAGCTGGGTGACTTTGGGGCAGTCATTCTCTCTCATTCCAACTCACCTCACAGGGTGATTGTTCCAGGGATAATAAAGAGGCCGAAGAGTTTTATTGACGTTCACCATCTTGAATCTATATATATAAAAGCGAAATACCCCTCACGCATCATCACAAAATCTCCAGAACCATAAAGCCTACAAACTGGAAATTTGGCACGTATGTTCCTCTTGGCTTCTAGGGGCTCACTAAGAAAGGATTTTTCGAAATGACCATCAGAATATTAGTATTTCCTATATTATTATTATTATTATTATTATTATTATTATTATTATTATTATTATTATTAACACGCTCTGATGCTAAGGAGTTCTACTCCCCCTCCCCACCTGAAAAGAAATCTCTTCCAAATGCAAAACACAAGCAGAGGAGTTTCAGTTTCAGTTTCACAGCCCCAAGCAGCTTTAGTCCAGAACAGTTGAGCTAAGCCATGCCCAGGCTCCTTGCTGTCTCCTTTTTTGCTCACACAGCAAATACTGTTGCAGTTTCCAAACAGCCCTCAACTCTCTTGCACACTGGCAGGACACTAGCCAGATGAATACTGATGGATGCTGGTAGGTAGAAGCAGAATTGCCACACATACACACCCTTATTTTCCTCTCCCAAAACTTGCCCAATCACATAGTTTTGTAGCAAAGCACAGGTACCCCGCTAGTTACTTATAAGGCAGGATAAAAATCTGATAATAAATAAGTAAATATCCAGAGCCTCGTGTATTTCTACCAGCAAGACTGCAAGGAATGCATGAGATATTTTAAGGAGTTCCACGCCCCTCCAAAATATCTGCGCAATGTGTTAGTTGGGAAGGTTCTCTGCCTGGAGGTGACCCTCGCATGTACCAAGTGGCGGAATAAATCCGCCAAGCAGCATGAAAATGGCACGCCACCAAATGCTATCGAAAATGTCAAATCTAGCAATATGCAAATCGCACCCGGAAGGCCAACAAAACATTAAACAAGATAATATTCCAATTCTTTTAACCCCGTGACCGCTCAGAGAAAGAAAAGAAAAGAGAAAAGAGAAAAGGAACAGCTCCCTCTCGGGTGAAACATTGCAACAGGCTCGGTGGGCAAATCCTGAGTCTCTGCTGAGGGTCTTTGCAAAGTCGTCGTGCCTTCCCCTTTCAACACGGAGCAGAGATGTTGAGGCCGGTCTTTTCTTAAGATGGGAACAAAATCATCCTGGATCTCTGATCTTTTGGGCATTTCAAAGGCTGTAACCAACATCGGTACTTACAGATTTAACGATTTAACGCCAGTCGCTTGGTACCATCAGCACTGACAGGGCAAGCCACTAGTTCTATAAACAGAGGACAAACCCCATTCTCTTGTAGCACTGATGATGTTACCTAGTTGGGTCATGAAATGTCTGCAAGAAAACTACAAAGTTCAGAGAGCACCAAAGACCCCACAGTCATTTTCCTCCTCCTCCTCCTCCTCCTCCTCCTCCTCCTCCTCCTCCTCCTCCTCCTCCTCCTCCTCCTCCTCCTCCTCCTCCTCCTCCTCCTAAACCCCACTCCCTTCTAACACTGATAATGTTACCTAGCTGGGTCATGAAATGTCTGCAAGAAAACCACCAAGCTCAGAGAGCACCAAAGACCCCACAGTCGTTCTCCTCCTCCTCCTCTTCCTCCTTCTCCTCCTTGCAAACCCCACTCCCTTCTAACACTGATAATGTTACCTAGTTGGGTCATAAAATGTCTGCAAGAAAAACAACAAAGTTCAGAGAGCACCAAGGACCATAATCGTCGTTGTCTTCCTTCTCCTCTTCTTTGCAAACCCCACTCCCTTCGAGTACTGATGGTGTTACCTAGTTGGGTCATGAGACTTCTGAAAGGAAAGCACCAAGCTCAGAGAGCACCAAGGGTACAATGCATCAAAATATACCCATGCTCCTCACTGCTGCACAAAGCTTTGTGCAGCCGCAGTGGGCAGCAGGTGAGAGACGTAAACTTTGGTGTGGTGAAATCACTCTTGAACATTTGGGACCTTGCCCAGACGCATGTCCTGGGGGTTCCCCACGTCCATCTCCCAAAATAGGATTCGGACTTGAAGAGTGGTCCTGGGTTGATCTACCAGAAATAAAAAGATAGGTATCGTGATGGTTGGGCTTCTTCATGAGCCTGATTTCAATGGTGCTCTTCCTCTGGCCCTTCTCAAACCCAGGAGAGATGAATGTCAGTTTCCATGGTTCATTTGTCCTTTTGAAGAATTAGAGAAACAGAGCAGATGGCCCAACTCTCTCGAATTTATCTGCCACCTGATAATTTCCACCACACATTTTCTTCACAAGAAAGTTGATTTGGGGAACTGGAGGCCAAAACGTATGATAGATAGATGGATGGATGGATGGATGGATGGATGGATGGATGGATGGATGGATGGATGGATGGATGGATAGATAGGATGGATGGATGGATGGATGGATGGATGGATAGATAGATAGATAGGATGGATAAATAGGTAGGTAGGTAGATACATAGACACATTCATAGATACATAGATACATATATACATTGATACATTTATTTATTATTTATTTATTTATTATTTATTAATTACATTTATATACCGCCCTTCTCCCTAGGGACTCAGGGCGGTGAACAGCTCGTCTAAAAACCCCACAAATACAAAAGTTAAAAAGTAATTAAATATTTGAATCAGCTGCAGACTAAAATTAGGAAACCCCCCCCCTACCCTTAAAACCCAATTTAAAGTTAAAAATGGAGATCAAATTTAAAATCATTATCTCAGCCCAGGCCGGCCTGCTCAAAGAGCCAAGTCTTTAACGCGCGCCTGAAGGCCCTCAGGTCCGTGCCGGTACGAAGTTCCGGTGGCAGAGTATTCCAGAGGGCGGGGGCACCCACAGAGAAGGCCCTACCCCGTGGCGCCGCCAGACGACACATAGCGGCCGACGGCACCCGGAGCAGACCCTCCCTGTGGGAACGCACCGGCCTGTTGGAGAACGTTGGTAGAATGCGGTCCTGAAGGTAACCTGGTCCCATGCCATGGGTCGCCCTAAAGGTCAAAACTAGAACCTTAAAGCGAACCCGGAGAGCCATCGGCAACCAATGCAGCTCGCGCAGGAGAGGCGTCACATGGGCGCTACGCGACGCCCCCATAATCACCCTCGCGGCTGCATTTTGCACCAACTGGAGTCTCCGGATGCTCCCCGCAGGGAGCCCCATGTAGAGGGCATTACAATAGTCCAGGCGAGAGGTGACAAGGGCCTGAGTGACCGTGCGCAAGGCGTCCCGATCCAGGAAGGGCCGCAACCGGTAGATCCGACGGATCTGATGAAACGCCCCCCTGGAGACGGCCGCGATGTGATGTTCAAGCGACAGCCGTACATCCAGGAGGACTCCCAGGTTGCGAGCCCTCTCTGTGGGGGGCAGAACCTCCCCCCCAATAGCCAGCGAAGGTGTCAGCTGGCTATATCGGGGCGCCGGAAACCACAGCCACTCGGTCTTGGATGGGTTGAGCCGAAGCCTGTTCCCGCCCATCCAGTCCCGCACGGCCTCCAGGCACCTAGACATAGTCCCCACAGCATCGTTGGGGTGGTCCGGAGTGGAGATGTACAGCTGGGTGTCATCTGCATACAGATGACACCTCACTCCAAGACCACGGATGATCTCGCCCAGCGGCTTCATATAAATGTTGAACAGGAGGGGAGAAAGGACCGACCCCTGAGGCACCCCACAAACCAGGGGCCTAGAGGTGGACCTCTCCCCCCCCGCCAACACGAATTGCGAACGGTCAGAGAGGAAGGAGGAGAACCATCGGAGGACGGTTCCACCAATCCCCAACCCCTCCAACCGTCGCAATAAGATACTATGGTCGATAGTATCAAAAGCCGCCGAGAGATCTAATAGGACCAGGACAGAGGAGAACCCTCTGTCACGAGCCCTCCAGAGATCATCAACCAACGCGACCAATGCCGTCTCAGTGCTATGTCCAGGCCTGAAGCCCGATTGGAACGGATCGAGGTAAGTTGCTTCCTCCAGGTACTGGGGGAGCTGACGTGCCACCACACTCTCAACAACCTTCGCCACGAAGGGAAGGTTGGAGACTGGACGATAGTTGTTTAAAATAGCTGGGTCCAGGGAAGGCTTCTTGAGGAGGGGGCGCACCACCGCCGCCTTCAGGGCGGTAGGGAGCAACCCCTCTCTCAAAGAAGCGTTGACAATCCCCTGGAGCCAGCCTCGTGTCGTCTCCCTGGCGGCCGAAACCAACCAGGAAGGACACGGGTCCAATAAACAGGTGGTGGCATTCAGACCCCCCAGCAACCTGTCCACACCCTCAGCGGTCACAGGATCGAACTCCCCCCAGATAACACTCTCAAGACCTGCCCTGGACACCTCCCCCGGGACCACCCAATTGGAGTCGAGCCCTTCCCGAATCTGAGCGATTTTATCATGCAGAAATCGGGAAAACTCCTCCGCTCTACCCTGCAAGAGGTCATCCCGCGCTCTCGGTTCAAGTAGAGAGCGGGTCACTCTAAACAGGGCGGCAGGCCGATTTTCTGCTGATGCAATAAGGGCGGAGAAATACGAAGATTTCGCCGCCCCTATCGCCACAAGGTAAGTCTTAATATGAGATCTCACCTGTGTTCGGTCAGACTCAGAACGGCTCGCCCTCCAAATGCCCTCAAGACGTCTTTTTCGGCACTTCATCTCCCGTAGCTCCTCCGTATACCACGGAGCCAAATGGGATCTGTGCCGAGTCAGAGGTCGCATAGGCACAACTCGCTCTAGGGCCCCGGCGGCCGACCCCTCCCAGGTGGCCACCAGGTCTCCAGGCGAGCTGAGAGCCAGAGATTCAGGAAATGGCCCAAGCTCCCTCTGGAACCGATCCGGATCCATTAGGCGCCTGGGGCGGAACCATCTAAGTGGCTCCACCTCCCTGCGGTGGGGGGTAGCGGAACAGAAATCCAGCCTAAGGAGGGAATGATCTGTCCATGACAAGGGCGTAATAACTAAATCCCCCCAATTACAGTCATTCAACCACTGCCCAGAGACAAAAATCAGGTCCAGCATGTGACCTCCCATGTGAGTGGGGGCAGAAACTAACTGGGTCAGGTCCATGGCCGTCATGGAAGCCAAGAACTCCCGGACCAACCCCGAGGTTTCACCGAGCGATGGCAGGTTGAAATCCCCCATGACTAAGAGCCTTGGGGTCTCAACCGCCAGCCCGGCTATTACCTCTAGGAGTCCGGGTAGGGCCGATGAGACGTGGCAGGGAGCCAGGTACGTCAACAAAAGACCCATCTGAACCCCTTGCCCCCACTTCACAAAAAGAGATTCACAGCCAGCCGTCTGAGGGACAGTGGCCTCCCTAGGACAAAGGACTTCCTTTATAAGCACCGCCACCCCACCGCCCCTTCCCTGAGCCCTAGGCTGGTGAAATGCAAGGAAACCTGGTGGGCACATCTCAACCAGAGGGACACCTCCCTCTGGGCCCAACCAGGTTTCGGTGACACCTACCAGGTCCGCGGCCTCCTCCTGAGCCAACTCCCAGATCAGGGGAGCCTTATTAACCACGGACCTGGCATTGCACAACAGCAGCCGGGTATTCAGGGCCTGAGATTCCGGACAACCAGGACTGCAGGATGGGTAGGGAGGATCGGAGCGCGCTACCGCTTGTAAACATCGGGAGCGCGATCCCCTAACCGGATATGGCCCTCCACCCCTAGCATACCTACCTCTCCCAGTCACCGTGCCAATAAAATTGGCCCCCGGCTGCCCATCCCCTGTCTGCCACCCCGACACGGGGACCCCCGAGGCCCCACAGGCGCGCTCGCCGGCCCGGCTGCCCCCAATTCCATGCGGGCTGTCTCCCCCGCCCGCCCTGGACTTTTCCCCCTTAAAAAATCCCATTAAAAATTTTTCAAGCCCGAATTTACCACGCCCTCCCCGGTTTCCCCGACCCCACCATCGCTCCGGATCCCAGGATCCCTCATTGCGGAAGGTCTTAGAGAGCTTCGAGGGCCACCTAAGGGAGAGGGGGACATCCCTCAAGGCCCAAAGCTCTGTCCTCGGGTACTTCCGTGGACCTGGCCGCCCCATCTCGGCAGTCCCAGAGTGTCCGCGACGTCTGCCGTCCTCCGGCCATGGAAAATGGAATCCAGTCCAGCTGGGATATATTCTGCCCAGATACATAGTGATAGAAAGAAAGAAAGGAAGGAAGGAAGGAAAGAAAGAAAGAAAGAAAGAAAGAAAGAAAGAAAGAAAGAAAGAAAGAAAGAAAGAAAGAAAGAAAGAAGAAAGAAAGAAAGAAAGAAAGAAAGAAAGAAAGAAAGAAAGAAAGAAAGAAAGAAAGAAAGAAAGAAAGAAAAAGAAAGAAAGAAAGAAAGAAAGAAGAAAGAAAGAAAGAAAGAATTCTTTATTGGCCAACTGTGATTGGACACACAAGGAATTTGTCTTGGTGCAAATGGTGTCAGTGTACATAAAAGAAAAGAGACATTCGTCAAGAGTCAAGAATCATTAGGTACAATACTTAATAATGATGGTCATAGAGTACAATAAGCAAATCAATCATACTAAGAAACAGTCAATAAAAATTGTGAGGATATAAGCAACAAGGTTACAGTCATACAGCCATAAGTGAGAGGAGATGAATGAAAGGAAGGATGGGACAGTTAATAGTAATAGTAATGCAGGCTTTGTAAATAGTTGGACAGTGTTGAGGGAATTATTTGTTTAGACAAGGGATGCCGCTCGGGGAAAAACTGTTCTTGTGTCTAATTGAAGAACGGTTGCAGGAATTGGGGATGCCTAGTTTAATGAAAAGAAGGACTTGGGGGGGACATTAGAACAGTCTCCCAGTATTTGAGGGGCTGCCCCAAAGAAGAGGGGAGGGGGGTCCATGTATTCTCCAAAGAACCAGAAGGCAGGACAAGAAGCAAAATGGTTGGAAACTCCTCAAGGAGAGAAGCAACCTGGAACTAAGGAAAAATTTCCTGACAGTGAGAACAATTCACTAGTGGAACAGCTTTGCCTCCAGAAGTTCTGGGTGCTCCATCACTGGAGATTTTAAGAAGAGATTGGACAGCCATTTTTCTGAAATGGTATAGGGCCTCCTGCCTGAGCAGGGGGTCAGACTAGAAGACCTTCAAGGCCCCTTCCAAATCTGTGGTTCTCTTCTGTTCAAACCCCAGGACTGTCAATCTTTGTGGTTAATTGCCCTTTGGAAGAAGTAACTGTCTCGAATTTACCTGCCGCCTGACCATTTCCACCAGGCATTGTCTTCTCTGATACTTAACCTGATGCCCTCATTGCGCTGTTCCCAGCAAGGCACAAATGTGAATATTCCAAAAACGGAAGATTTCTTCCATTAAAAAAAATAGAGAGAGAGAGAGAGAGAGAGAGAGAGAGAGAGATTTTTCCTGGGGTCTCGAATCCCATTGATTGTCAAATGTTTCCTCTCTTTTTAAGACACTAATTCGCATCGATCCGACGGTAAGCGATCAAGGCTGCGCGGCGTCCTTCGATGCCCAAATTGCATTAAAACCGCATTAGCCCGGCCCTGCTGCTTTTAATTTTTTATTTTTTTATTTTCCGAGGCGGGCATCGTGTTTCCCACCGTGGCATCGCAACCGAAATGATTATGTTACACGGGACGTCTCGTTGCTAATGAAAAGTTTACATAATAAAGCAGAAGGGGAAGAGAAAAGCGAGAGGTTGAAATTACAGGAAGGGGCCTGCTCTGGAGGAAACGGATTCCAGCTCTGATTGAATAATTATATTAGGGGGGTCTCTCCGAGACTCTCTTTTGTTCTTCACAGCCAAAGGGTAAGAAACTTGGCAGCTTGGAGGGTAACCGTTGTCTGGTGTGTGACGCTTGAAACCAAAAGGCCCATTATTATCATTTGTGTAGGGATTCAGCCAACCCTGCTCCCTGCAAATAATAGCAATAGCTACTTAGACTTATATACCGCTTCGCAGTGCTTTTACAGCCCTCTCTAAGCAGTTTACAGAGTCAGCCTCTTGCCCCCCAACAATCGGGGTCCTCATTTGACCCACCTCGGAAGGGCAGAAGGCTGAGTCAACCTTGAGCCTGATGGGATTCGAACTGCTGGCAGTGGGCAGTTTGCCTGAAATAGTGGATTCTAACCACTGAGAGGGAGGGAGGGAAGGAGGGAGGGAGGGAAGAAAGGCTGGCAGGCAGGAAGGAAAGGAAGGAAGGAAGGAAGGAAGGAAGGAAAATAGCAATAGTTCTTAGACTTATATCCACTTCACAGTGCTTTACAGCCCTCTGTTCAGACTGTTGTCCCTCAACAATCTTAGTCATTTTACCAATCTCAGAAGGACGGAAGGCTGAATCAAACTGGAGCCTGGTGGGATTCAAACTGCTGGCAGTGGGCAGTTTGCCTGCAATACTGGATTCTAACCACTGAGAGGGAGGGAGGGAGGGAAGAAAGGCAGGCAGGCAGGCAGGCAGGAAGGAAGGAAGGGTGGAAGGAAGGAAGGAAGGAAGGAAGGAAGGAAGGAAGGAAGGAAGGAAAATAGCAATAGTCCTTAGACTTATACCCACTTCACAGTGCTTTACAGCCCTCTGTTCAGACTATTGTCCCTCAACAATCTTAGTCATTTTACCAATCTCAGAAGGACGGAAGGCTGAATCAACCTGGAGCCTGGTGGGATTCGAACTGCTAGCAGTGGGCAATTTGCTTGCAATACTGGATTCTAACCACTGAGAGGGAGGGAGGGAGGGAAGAAAGGCAGGCAGGCAGGCAGGCAGGCAGGAAGGAAGGGAGGGAGGGAGGGTGGAAGGAAGGAAGGAAGGAAGGAAGGAAGGAAGGAAGGAAGGAAGGAAGGAAGGAAGGAAAATAGCAATAGCCCTTAGACTTATATACCGCTTCACAGTGCTTTCCAGCCCTCTCTAGGCAATTTACAGAGTCAGCCTCTTGCCTGCAACCATCTGGGTCCTCCTTTTACCCTCCTTGGAAAGGTGGAAGGCTGAGTCAACCTTGAGCCTAGTGAGATTTGAGCTACCAAATTGCAGGCAGCAGAAGTAGCCTGCAGTACTGCACTCCAGCCACTGCGCCACCATGGCTCTTCATATAATCAGCTGCGCTCCACAACCGTTGCATGATCTCGGTCGCTAAGCGAACTTTTATAAGTCAAGGACTGCCTGTACACATTTGGTGTGAACTGTCCATTTATTTATTTTATTGATCAGATTTTTTAAATCCCATCTTTATTTCTTGAGAAGTTATCCAAGGTGACAAACGGTCAGAATAATAGTCCGCTCTCTTTATTTTCTTCCTCAACAACCACCTTGTGAGGTGGATAGGGCTGGTTTTTGTGCCTAAGGAACTAGAAATCACTGTCTCCTGGTGATTGGTCCAAAGCCCCCTCAGCTGGCTTTCGCCTGAGGCAGGGACTAGAACTCACCGTCTCCTGGTTTCTAGACCAGCACCCTAATTACTAGGCCAAACTACTCTTAAGTCCTGCATTCAAACTGTAGCCACTGCAGTCTTGCCCAAGGTGAGAATAGAACTCACCATCTCCCAGAACTCAGGAGTTGTGGGAATTGAAGTCCACAGGTGGTAAAGGGGCCGTGTTGGCTCAGGAATTCTGGGAGTTGAAGTCCACAGGTGGTAAAGGGGGCCCTGCTGGCTCAGGAATTCTGGGAGTTGAAGTCCGCAGGTGGTAAAGGGGGCCTTGCTGGCTCAGGAATTCTGGGAGTTGAAGTCCACAGGTGGTAAAGGGAGCCATGCTGGCTCAGGAGTTGAAGTCCACAGGTTGTAATAAAGGGGCCCTGACGGCTCAGGAATTCTGGGAGTTGAAGTCCACAAGTCATAAAAGGGCCATAGTTTTCCAACCTATGTATCTGGATGGAAGCTTTGACTTCACAGACTGGGGGCACTTAGAAAAGTTGGAGGAGGACCTTCTGAAGTTCTCCCAGGAAAAATCATATCTCCATCTAGCAAACCCTACCAAACCTCCGGGCTTTTTTCGTTTTAAGAAACGCCGTTGGCCTCAGAAAGTTTTGTAGCTCCCGCCTCACATTCCGGTTGAGGTTAAAAATGGAAGAGGCTAAATCTGCATTCTTTATATTGGCCTCTTATCCCGTCGGTAGGGGCCGGGTGAGGGCATGTCTGCTCATCGTATCTCTTTATTCGGCTCCTCGGATGCCTTTCGGATTGGCTGCAGAGTTTTAGCCCTTTGAAACCTGCGTTGGCTTTTGTAACTGACAGCTTTCCTTTTTCCCTCCAGCCACCGGGCAGTTTTCTCTTTCTGCCTTTGATCAATACGATCCATTAGGAATGTAGAGTTTCCAAGGCAGCAATATGAAATATTAATTGAGCACATTTTAGTTAGACAAATGTGTACTTGGAAAGCAGCGCCATTTGGGTCTGCCTGTGTATGTGTTCTGGAGGTCTCTCTCTCCCTCTGTCCCTCTTTCTCCCTTTCCGTCTCCTTCTCCCTCCCACCCTCTCTCTCCCTCTCCCTCCTACAATCCCTCTCCTTCCTTCCCTCTGTCTCTTTCTCTCCTCTCCCTCCCACTCTTCTCTCGCTCTCCCTCTCCCTCCCATCCTCTCTCTCCTTCCCTCCCTCCCACCCATCTTCCCTCCCTCTCTCTCTCTCTCTCTCTCCCTCCCTCCCACTCCTTCTCCTTCCCTCTCCCCTCTCTCCGTGTCTGCATTAAAATGCAAGAGATTTGAATACCTATTTGATCTCTCTCTTGTTTTAATCCTGCCTTTATTACTTTAGAAGTAATTCAAGGCAGCGAACATGTATAATGCTCTCTCTCTCTCTCTATTTCCTCTTTCCCTCCTTTCTGACAACAACCCTGTGAGGTAGGCTGGGCTTAGAGAAAGAGACTGGCCCAAGGGCATCCAGTTAGCTTTCATGCCTAAGGCAGGACTAGAACTCACCCTCTCCTGGGGATTGGTCCAAAGTCACCCACTGGACTTTTCATGCCGAAGGCGAAACTAGAACTCGCCATCGGGTAATTGGTTGAAGTCACCCAGTCGGCTTTCATTCCTAAGAAGGCACTAGAACTCACAATCTCCCGGTTTCTAGACCAGCATTTTAACCACTAGGCCGATTTGGCTCTCAATGCATATGGAATCATTCTGGACCTTTCCCTATTTTTTGTCAAAAGTTAAAAACCCAGTCGTCTTAATAGTCTAGTCTAGTTAGTAGTTCAGGCAACAGGTTAAAAACAGAGAGCAAATCCCACCCCACCTCTTCAAAGCACTGATCACGTAACCTAGTTGGCTCATGAGATGTCTGCAAGACAACAACCAAACTCAGAGAGTCCCAAGAACCCCACATTTTGTGCTAACCTGGCACCTTGATAAGCCCTGCATTTCTACAGTAACACTTAACACCTGCATAAACTTGATCCTGACGCCATCCTTTGAACGTTGGTGAACCTCTCTTGGATATATCGGTGAGATGCTACCATGTTTGACCGAGATCAAGATAGGCCCAGCCCTGAATATCGCAAAGCTCAAACAATGTGAAATCAAACCTGTCAGTATATGAGAGTTCATGACTTGGAATAAACGTGGTAGAAGGTCAACCAGTGGGAACTGTTTGGTGACTAAGAAACAGCACCTTGTTGTAAGCCAGTTTGGAGACTGGACGTGGCTTAGCTTACTGGTCTGTATATAAGAGTTAGTTTGTCCTTGAATCTTTGCTCCTCTGTATAAAACTGCTTCTCTGTTTATATTGTTCCTGCGATTATGACTTCTGGATTCTTCTGGTTCTGGTTTCTGCTGCATGGTATTGTATATGGACATCATACCATGTTTCCCCGAAAATAAGACCCTGTCTTATATTTTTTGCCACCAAAAAAACCCCACCAGGTCTTATTTTCAAGGGATGCCATCCACTGACTAACCTCACTTGCGCACATCGCCCCTGGCCTCCTTTTCGCTGTCCGAGGCCTTCAGGAGCTGCTTCTTCTGCGGCCAGCAAGGCTTTCCTGAAGGCCTCTACAGCCAGTAACAGAGTTCTGGATCGATCCAGAGCTTTGTTCTCAGCTGCAGAGGCCTTCAGGAAGGCCTTGCTGGCTGCAGAAGCAATGGGCCGGCAAGTCAGGTGTTAGGGTGCGCATGGCCTGACTACAGCTGTCCAAAGGTAAATAGTAGGGTAGCTCCACCACCCCCCATCCCTACCCTAGCTTAATTTTTACCTGTGCACCCTGGAGTGAGTGGGATCTTAATTAGGGCTTATTTTGGGGGTAGGGTTTATATTGGGTGCATGTGCAAAAATCAAGCGAGGACTTACTTTCAGGGTAGGTCGTATTTTCAGGGAAACAGGGTACTGTTGTATATAAAGAAGTTTCTTTTATAAATGAATCCTGCTGAATTATTTACTTCTGTGCTGGTTGGATTGCTGCAAACTCTGAAAAAAACCCGCTGTTTGAAATGAAGAGAAGTTGCTTTTAATTTCTGAGTCTTAAAAAAAAAAATCTGTATCAGCTAAGGGTCTTCAGACAGAACCCTTTTTTTAAAATGAAGTTGCCACGGACATTTTCTTCCTGTGTAGACGATGAAAACTCAATTCCCCCTCCCTCTGAATGGAGAAACTGAATTTAACCAAAAGTACCTCCTTCAAGGTGTGACAACCGGTAAGAACGGCTCGCTTTTATTTTTCTCGTCATAAATTATTCCTCTCTGCCCTGAATTATTGACATGCTTAAGGAAAGGACCCCTTGCACCAAAACGGACTTGAATGAGCCGTTGATGGACCTCCGGCTCTTTGGCCGCTGACCCCAATGGATGACCTTGGCAAACCCATCCAGAAGACTGGAAAAGATCAGAGGCTGCTGCCGTTGGAGGAAATGAACAGTTATGGGCCCCCGTGACTCATGTCCACTAAAATATTAATTGTCCATTTGCTTAATTCCCTTCTGAAGGCATTTAACC
The DNA here is from genome assembly GCA_023653725.1 of Bungarus multicinctus. Taxonomy (NCBI): domain Eukaryota; kingdom Metazoa; phylum Chordata; class Lepidosauria; order Squamata; family Elapidae; genus Bungarus; species Bungarus multicinctus. The sequence goes on along the minus strand of CM042848.1, from coordinate 80,048,920 downwards.
TGGTGAACGTCAACATACCTTGGGAGGGTGAGCTCAGAGCATTGATTTGCATGGTGCGCAAAGAAGTCTCTGCCTGAAATCAATCAGCTTCATGAGGCAACCTGAAGCCACCAGACTGAGAGATCAGTCTGGTGTCATTCTTCTCTCTCTCTTTTCTGTCCACTGTCCATCGTTGTGTTGCAGCTGCCAAAAAAGCCAACCCAGTTCTAGGCTGCATTGACAGAGGGATACAATCAAAATATTCCTGTTGGGAGATTTTACCTGAAATTTATAGTGAAGAGAATGTGTCTTTGATTATTCATGTATTAACTGCAGCTAGAATTGTATTCGCAAAAAAATTGGAAAAGTGAAGAGATTCCTACTGATGAAAATGTGATCAGAAAAATATTAGAATGTGCAGAAATGAATAGATTAATACGTGCAGTTAAAGAGAAGGAACAAAGTGAATATTATAAGATATGGGAACTAATTTATCGATGGCTAGAGAAAAATGAAAGCTAGAAATAGCTAATAGATTAGTGAAATACAGAAAATAGGTTAATAGAATTAAATATGTTAAGAAGAGGAATGTTATAGTAATAGAGATATTATATATATCAATAAGAATGAGATAAGAATAGAGAATTAATACCAAAGTAATGAACATGGATGTAAATTTTAATTATTATTGCACAAGATATTTGTACCAGTTGACACACTGTTAAATGGAAGATGAATTTATGTACTTCAAATAAAATAAAATAAAAATATACAAAACAAACAAACAGACAGAGGGATACAGTCGAGATCACGTGAAGTGTTAATACCACTTTATAAGGCCACACTTGGAATCCTGCATTCAGTTTTGGTTGCCACAATATTAAAAAGAACTTGAGACTCTAGAAAGAAGGCAGAGAAGAACAACCAAGATGATCAGGGGACTGGAGGCTAAAACATATGAAGAACGGTTGCAGGAATTGGGCCTGGCTAGTCTAGAGAAGAGAAGGACCAGGGGAGACAGGAGAGCAGCCTTCCAGTATTTGAGGGGCTGCCCCCAAGAAGAGGGAGTCAAGCTATTCTCCAAAGCAGGATAAGAAACAATAGATGGAAACTCATCAAGGAGAGAAGCAACCTGGAATTAAGGAGAAATTTCCTAACAGTGAGGACAATAAATCAGTGGAACAGTTTCCTTGAGAAGTTGTGAGTGCACCAACACGGGAGGTGTTCAAGAAGAGATTGGATAACCCTTCATCTGAAATCGTATATGGTTTCCTGCCTGAGCAGAGGGTTGGACTAGAAGACCTCCAAGGTCCCTTCTAACTGTAATTTTGTTATTCTTTTTCCTCCCTCCCTTCCTTCTCCAACACTGGAGCTTTTCAAGAAGAGATTGAATAATTATTTATCTGAAATGCTATAGGGTTTTCTGCCTAAGCAGGTAGTTGGACTAGACTTCCAAGGCTTCTCAGCAAGGCACACATTTCAATATTCCAAAACAAAAGATTTCTTCTGTTAAAGAGAGAGAGAGAGAGAGAGGTCCCTTCCAATTCTGTTATTCCGTTGCTCTGTTCTCCTGTAATTTGACGGGCCTCTCAGGAGCTAGATTTTAGTAGATGTCCGATGAGCATCCCATCTGCCGAATTCTGGAATTGAATAGAAACCACGTCCTCGTTTTTGTTAGAAGAACTTGAAAGAGCTCGCGGTAGACACTGTGACTCATTCCCCACAAGCCTCCACACAGTTAACATTTGAACAAACTGTTTTGTGCTCCGGGCTACCTTGGTTCCAAGTGGGAGCTTCTGCCAACATAGTTAACATTAGACCAGAAAAAAAAATAATCAGCTTGCGCTGACAAGGCTTGAAGGAACGGATTCATCAGGACGGGAAAAGCTGCCGTCTGCAGCGACGGGTTTTCCCTGTAGATCTTTAGGAAATGCTTGAAAGAGGCAGAGATTCCCCATCCATTTCTTTGCCTAGATTGGATGGATGGATGGATGGATGGATGGATGGATGGATGGATGGATGGATGGATGGATGGATGGATGGATGGATGGATGGATGGATGGATGGATGGATAGATAGATAGATAGATACATAGATAGATAGATAGATAGATAGATAGATAGATAGATAGATAGATAGATAGATAGATAGATAGATAGATAGATAGATAGATAGATAGATAGATGCAGATGATAGACAGACAGATGATAGAGACAGATGATAGACAGACAGATGATAGACGATAGAGACAGATGATAGATAGACAGACAGACGATAGATGATAGATATACAGACGATAGATGATAGATAGACAGACAATAGAGACAGATGATAGACAGACAGACGATAGAGACAGGTGATATATAGACAGACAGACAGACAATAGAGATGATAGACAGATGATAGACGATAGAGACAGATGATAGACGATAGAGACAGACAGGTGATATATAGACAGACAGACAGACGATAGAGACATGATAGATAGACAGATGATAGAGAAACATGATAGATAGAGAGATGGATGGATGGATAGATAGATTTGATATGGATGGATAGATAGATAGAAATAGATAGACAGATGATAGAGAATGAGAGATAGAGATAGCTATGGATAGATAGAGAGATATAGATAGATATGGATTGAGATAGTAGATAGATAGATAGATAGATAGATAGATAGATAGATAGATAGATAGATAGATAGATAGATAGATAGATATGGCAAATTAGCATACATTTATCCTGCAACATTATCTTTCTCTTTCTGCTTTTAGAGCAAGTGTTTTTTTCAGGGGAACGTAAATGATGTTCTTTGTAGTGGCCATTTTGAGGCAACCAGACCATGACGGGCTGCAAACTCATCATTTGAACGTTGAATGTGTGAGTGGTCCTCGACTTATGGCCATAATTGAGCCCATGTAGGTCACAATGGTTGTAAACCAGGTCATCATGAGACCATGATGATTTTACTATCTTTGGGGGGGCGGGGGTTTGTGGTGGTCATACAGCGAATACCACCGTCCTCAAGCAAACTCCAAGTACACTAATGGGCTATTTTTGTGCTGGAGTAAACATGAGTTTTCCAGTTTCATTTTAAGCTGTATTTTATTCCAATTTCATTTTAAATCGTGTTTTATTCCAATTTCATTTTAAATTGTGTTTGATTCCAATTTCATTTTAAATTGCTTTTATTAGATTTTAATAATAATTTGTGTCTGGAACGCTGCACCTTTGATTTGGCCCAAGGGCTAATCACAGTAAAGAAAACTGAAATTGGCCAAAATATTGCAATTTGCAGGTTATGGGATGATGCAAATGACTGTAAATATGACCCGGGGGCCAAACGCCCCAAAAGTGATCATGTAACTACGGGAGAATGGATGCCAGAGCTTTGAATCCGGGTCATAAATAGCTTCTTCTGGATCCTTTGGGACTTCAATTGGTCCCTAAGCGACTCATCGTAGGGCGAGGATTATGTGTATAGGGAAGGCATGTCTGAAGATCTTCTTGATGGCTCTCCATTGTGCAATTTATTTTTCCTTCGTTAGTCCAAAAAAGTCAGCGTCAGCTCTTGCATCCTCTAAAGGAAAATATTGGTAGCTCAGGGTTGAAATGTGGGGTTCCTGGTGCTCTCTGAGCTTGTTTTTTTCTTGCAGACGTTTCATGACCCAACTAGGTAACGTCATCAGTGTTAGAAGGCAGTAGGGTGGAGTGGAGTTGGAAGAGAAGAGGAAGAAGAGAAGCAGGAGGAGGAGGAGGAGGACTGTGGGGTCCTTGGTGCTCTCTGAGCTCGGTTGTTTTCTTGCAGACGTTTCATGACCTAACTAGGTAATGTCATCAATATTAGAAAGGAGTGAAGGAGAAGGAAAAAGAGAGGAGGAGGAGAACTGCAGGGTCCTTGGTGCTCTCTGAGCTTGGTTGCTGTCTTGCAGACATTTCATGACCCAACTAGGTAACATCATCAGTGCCAGGAGGGAGTAGGGTTTGCTCTCAGTTTATATTCTGGGGGCTTGCCCTGTCATTGTTGATGGGAATGGACTTGGAGGTTCTTTGGTTGGGCTGTTTAGTCTTGGCTTGTTTGGCAGTTCCTCAACTGTCTGCTTCAGGGGTGTCAGACATAAGGCCTGTGGGCTGGATTTGGCCCGTGATGTGTTAAGGGGCCATCCTGCATTGCTTCGGCCCAGTCAATGCGAAGAGGAAACATGCCAGCAGCTTGGGGGGTGGCAACAAGCTTGCCACACCCAGTCGGCCACGCCTGCCCCCCCTTCAACCAGAGGCTCCCTTGAGGCGAGGAAGCCCCCCCAAAACGGGATGGGGGTGGTGCTGCAAAAAAAGCCACGCCACCTAGCCACACCCACAGAACCGGTAGTAAAAAAATTTGAATCCTACCAGTGCTATGGGGTCATGTTTGTCTGAGCTCCTGAGTTTGGTTGAAGCTTGGTGGGTGATGATGTAACGAAGAGGCTTGCTTTCTGAAAGGGTGTTGGGCAATTGCTATTATGGCTGAGGGCTAATCCTGCCTTTGTTGGATCTTGGGCGGGGGTATTTGCTTATGAATAGAGCTATCTATCTCTTTTAAGTGCTGACATCTGCTGCGAGCTATTAAGAAAGGTGGGGGCTGCTTTCTGTCCCCAAGAGAGCATATTTCTCCCTTTAGGGAAATATAATTTATTTATTTATTTTATTTGTCAAGCGAATATAAGATAACAGGTATAAGTATAAACATAGTTATGAATACATGAAATGGATACATATAAGAAAAATAAAAAGAAACAATAGGACAGGGATGGTAGGCACGTTGGTGCGCTTATGCACGCCCCTTACAGACCTCTTAGGAAAGGGGTGAGGTCAATAGTAGACAGTCTAAGGTTAAAGTTTTTGGGGTTTGGGGAAGAAACCAGAGAGTCAGGTAGAGTATTCCAGACATTGACCACTCTGTTGCTGAAGTCGTATTTCCTGCAATCAAGTTTGATGCAATTAACCTTGAGTTTGTGTCTATTGTTTGCTCTTGTGTTGTTATGGTTGAAGCTGAAGTATTCATTGACAGGTGGGACATTGCAATGTATGATTTTATATATTATATTTAGATCGGACTGGAGGCAGCATAGTTCTAGGTTTTCTAGGTCTAGAATTTCGAGTCTGGTGGCATAAGGTATTCTGCAATGAGTAGAGGAGTGGAGAACTCTTCTTGTGAAATATTTCTGGACTTTCTCAACTGTGTTAATATCAGATACGTAATGTGGGTTCCAGACTGATGAGCTGTATTCGAGTATTGGTCTAGCAAATGTTTTATATGCTCTAGTTAGTAGTGTGATATTACCAGAGGAAAATGCTACGTAGGATTAGATTAACTACTCTTAATGCCTTTTTGGCTATGTAGTTACAGTGGGCTCTAGCACTTAGATCATTAGAGATAAGTATTCAAAGATCCTTGACAGAGTTTGGATCATCAACAAGGTCTTGACTATTCAGCCTGTATTTTATTTTCTGATTTTTTTTGCCAATATGTAAGACAGAGCATTTATTTGTTGAGATTTGAAGTTGCCATTTGTTTGACCATTCTGATATAGTCGAGGTCTTTTTGAAGGGTAGCAGTATTGTCTGTATTTTGCCTTTTGAAGTATTCTGCCTTTTTAAATATTCCCTAACATATTTCATTCTTCTAGGAGAAGGGTGGGTGCTAGCTTCCTACAACTCAAAATATGAAACCTTCTCCGTTACGTCCCTCTCCTTAAGATCTCAACGGCAAACTGTCAACTGGGCCCATTTCTCCTGGATGGGGGGGGGGGGGTTTCCTCACACCTTCTGGCAGGGGGGAGATCGTTCCCGGAGATGCATCCCATCAAAGCTTGAGAGCCTTCTGGTTTTTGCTGCCGAAGATGGTTTGCTGGGAATTTTGCATTAGCCGCAAGTCGCCTCCGCCCCCTTTGCTCAATTACGTTTTTGGCAACAGGGTGGGAGGCTAAAAGCTGCAGTCAATCTTGTGGGTCTCCGTTCTGGGGGATTAATGAGCTCTGCGAGCAGCTGTTTCTTTCTCCCCCTCCCTCCCATTTCGTAACCAGAGCTGTCTTGCAGATTTCTTTGAACACCTTTCGCTTGGCAGGAAAAAGGAATGCAAGTTTGTAAGGAGGATGAGCCAGGTCTGTCTAGAGTAGACTCTAGTGGTTTTAAGGCACCAGGCTAAAAACCAGGAAATAGGGAGTTCTAGTCGTGTCTTTGGCATAACAGCTGTCTGGGGGGACCTCTTTGGGCCAATCAGCAGGAGATGGAGAGTTCTAGTGTCGTCCTGGCCCTGGAAGCCAGCTGACTTTGGGCCAATCACCAGGAGCTCTAGTCCCGCCATAGGCATGAAAACCGACAGGGTGACTTTGGGCCAGGTGCCCTATTGCTAGGAGTGAAAGCCAGCTGGATGGATTCAATCATCCACCTATCCGTCCATCCCTACCTACCTACCTATCTAATCTACCTGCCTATCTATCTATCTATCTATCTATCTATCTATCTATCTATCTATCTATCTATTTATCTATCCATCTATCTATCCATCTATTTACCTAAATATCTAATCTACCTACCTACCTATTTACCTACCTGTCTAATCTGCCTGCCTGCCTGCCTGCCTGCCTGCCTGCCTGCCTGCCTGCCTGCCTGCCTGCCTGCCTGCCTGCCTGCCTGCCTGCCTATCTATCTATCTATCTATCTATCTATCTATCTATCTATCTATCTATCTATCTATCTATCTATCTATCTATCTATCTATCTATCTATCTATCCATCTATCCATCCATCCATCCATCCATCCATCCATCCATCCATCCATCCATCCATCTACTTAAATATCTAATGTACCTACCTACCTACTTACCTATCTATCTAATCTGCCTGCCTGCCTGCCTGCCTATCTATCTTCTCTCTCTCTTCTCTATCCATCTATATCTATCTATCCATCTGTCCATATATCTACCTAAATATCTAATCTACCTACCTACCTAGTTACCTACCTATCTAATGTGCCTGCCTGCCTGCCTGCCTGCCTCTCTATCTATCCATCCATCCATCCATCCATCCATCCATCCATCCATCCATCCATCCATCCATCCATCCATCCATCCATCCATCCATCTATCTATCTATCTATCTATCTATCTATCTAATCTATCTATCTATCATGCAGTATTGCAGGCTATTGCTAGGAGTAAAAGCCAGCTGGATGGATCCACCCATCCACCCCTATTTACCTACCTACCTACCTACCTACCTACCTATGTATTGTGTAGTATTGCAGGCTAATTCTGCCTACTGTCAGCAGTTCAATCCTGACTGACTCAAGGTCAACTCAGCCTTCCCTCCTTCCCAGGTGGGTAAAACGAGGACCCAGATGGTTGGGGGGCAATAGGCTGACATTGTAAACGCTTAGAGGGGACTGCAAAGCCCTGTGAAGCGGTGTATAAATCTAAGGACTATTGCTACTGCTATCTATCATGTATCTGGTGGCACAGTGGTTAGAACGCAGTATTGCAGGCGAATTCTGCCAACTGCCAGGACTTCGATCCTGAGCAGCTCAAGGTCGACTCAGCCTTCCCTCCTTCCCAGGTGGGTAAAATGAGGACCCAGATTGTTGAGGAGCAGCAGACTGACTCTGTAAACCGCTTAGGGAGGGCAATAAAAGCACTGTGAAGCAGCATATAAACCTAAGGGGTATTGCTATTTCTTAGCAGCAATGTTGTGGTGCAATTGCGAGATGCTTCAGACAGCCATAAATGTCCCTTCCCCAACTTTTCCACTTAGCTTTTGGCTGTTGTTCAAATCCCAGCACACACACACACTCACACGCACACCACCAGTGCTTCTCCGTTTTTAAACCATTCCTGCAAACTTTGATTAAACTTCTCCCCCTCCCGCCCCGCCCGCCTTAAAGGTTCTCCTTGTAAGCATCCTGAAGGGCCAATTCCTTTTTATTTTATTTTTTTCCTTTCTTCTTCTTTTAAACTCCTCCGGGGATCGATAACGCATTTCAGGCCTCTTAACAACGGGCAACACAACCCGCGTTCAGTCATCCCCGTGTTAATATGCAGAGCCATGCGCCACAACAATATGTTTGCCTTATTGCCACGGATGGGATCAATGATCCATCAAGGGCAGGAGTCGCCCTTCCATCAAGGGCTCAGGAGGTCTCGACGGTTTGCTGGAAGCGAATCCCGCCTTACGATCCCGTCATTCAGCCTGTCAGTTGTCGAAAGCCCGGAGCCAGCAAGAGTGTTCGCCAGCCCTTCTCCGAGCTGGGAAAAAGCTCCAGTTTCTGGAATAAGAACACAATCTCATTTAATTGCGGCCTTGCGAAGACATTATTTTCCGAGCTGCGCCAGGATCATGAAAACGGAAGGGTTAGGGGTCAAAAAACAGATGTATCGTTCGAAAGAGACAATCAAAGCCTTAGTAAGACCACGCCTAGAGTACTGCATCCAGTTTTGGTCACCACATTATAAAAAGGATATTGAGACTCTAGAAAAAGTGCAGAGAAGAGCAACCAGGATGATGAGGGGACTGGAGGCTAAAACATACAACGAACGGTTGCAGGAACTGGGCCTGGCTGGTCTAGGAAAGAGAAGGAGCAGGGGAGACAGGATAGCAGTCTTCCAATATTTGAGGGGAGAGGAAGGGGTCAAGCTATTTTTCAAAGCACCAGACAAGGAATAATGGATGGAAACAGAACAAGGAGAGATTCAACCTGGAAATAAGGAGAAACTTTCTGACAGTGAGAGCAATCAACCCATGGAACAGAAGTTGCCCTCGGAAGTTGTGGGAGCGCCATCACTTGAGACTTTCAAGAAGAGATTGGACTGCCATTTGTCAGAAATGGTGTCGGGTCTCCCGCTTGGGCGGAGGGGTTGGACTAGATGACCTATAAGGTCCCTTCCAACTCTGATTACCTGTACCTATCTGTATCTGTGAAACGCCGAAAAGGAGAGAAAGAAACCTCAAGATAACAGAAGGATCTCGACAGACTTGGAACATTGGGCGAAATTCAGTGGTGGAAAAAGGAAGGTTCTACATTTAGGCAAGAAAAAACAAATGCCACAGGTACAGCATAGGTGGTACCTGGCTCAATAGTAGTAACCGCGAGAGGGATTTCAGAGTCCTAGTGGACAATCATTTAAATATCAGCCAGCCGTGTGCAGCAGCTGCCCAAAAAGCCAACACAATTCTAGGCTACATCAACAGAGGGATAGAATCAAGATCATGTGAAGTGTTCATAATACCGCTTTATAAGGCCTTGGTAAGGCCACAGTTGGAATGCGGCATCCAGTTTTGGTCGCCACAATATTAAAAAGATGTTGAGACTCTAAGAAAGAGTGCAGAGAAGAGCAACCAGGATGATTAGGAATCTGGAAGCTAAAACATATGAAGAACAGTTGCAGGAACTGGGCCTGGCTAGTCTAGTGGAAAAGAAGGACTAGGGGAGACATGACAACAGTCTTCCAATATCTCAGGGGCTGCCCCAAAGAAGAGGGAGTCAAGCTATTCTCCAAAGCACCTGAGGGCAGGACAAGAAGCAATGGATGGAAACTCATCAAGGAGAGAAGTAACTTAGAACTAAGGAGAAATTTTCTGACAGTGTGAACAATTAATCAGTGGAACAACTTGCCACTAGAAGTTGTGGATTCTGCAACACTGGAGGTTTTAAAAAATATGTTGGACAACCCTTTGTCTGAAGTGGTGTAGGGTTTCCTGCCTGGGCAGGGGGTTGGACTAGAAGACCTCCAAGATTCCTTCCAACTCTGTTATTCTATTCTAAATATTTCCTCACCAGCAACCAACACCCAAATGAGCAGAAATTACTACTAGACCAACAATCAAGAAGTACACAATAGCCCAGTCAAGAGATTATCAACACAGATAAACAAATGCACAGTATACAGCAGTCTAATCAAGGAGCCACTAAGAATATCCACACTGACAGGGAAAGCCATTTGTATAGAAAGAGAGAGCCAACCCTCCTGCCTGCTAGCACTGATGATATTACCTAGATGGGTCATGAAAGGTCTCCCAAGAAAACAACCAAGCTCGGAAAGCACCAAGAACCACACAGTCCTCCTCATCCTCCCCTTCTCCTTCCTTCCTTCCTTCCTTCCTTCCTTCCTTCCTTCCTTCCTTCCTTCCTTCCTTCCTTCCTTCTCTTCTCTTCTCTTCTCTTCTCTTCTCTTCTCTTCTCTTCTCTTCTCTTCTCTTCCTCCTCCACATCCTCCTCTTCTTAAACCATATTTCCTTCTCGCTGTGATGATATTATCTAGTTGGGTCATAAAAGGTCTCCCAAGAAAACAACCAGGCTCAGAAAGCACCAAGGACCCCACAATCCTCCTCATCCTCCCCTTTCGTTCCTTCTCCTTCCTTCTTACTCATCTCTTCCTCCTTCTCCTCCTCCTCCTCCACTTCTTAAACCACATTGCCTTCTGGCACTGATGATGTTATCTAGTTGGGTCATGAAACGTCTGCAAGGAAACCACCAAGCTCTGAGAACTCCCAGGACCCCACAGTCCTCCGTCACCTTCATTCCTCCTTCTTCCTCCTCCTCCTCTTCCTTCCTATTACATTTTTTAAAACTCATTCCCTTCTAGCCCTGATGATATTACCTAGTTGGGTCATGAAACGTCTCGAGGCTCCATTTTTGCTAACAGAGACACGGCGGGCCAGTCCTTTGCTGTTCCCAGGCTGGCACCCCTGCTTAAAAAAATTCCTTAGTTTAGGGCAGTGTTTTAAGGCTCCAGGCTAGAGACCAGGCAGTCGTGAGTTCTAGCTCTGCTCTGCCACGGGCCAGTCACTTTCTCTTAGCCCTAAGAGGGAGGCAATGGCAAGCCACTTCTGGGAAAAAAAAAACCTTGCCAAGAAAACCACAGGGATGTATCGAGGCAACTTCCAAGCATCGGACACTGTAGGAGACATGATAGAGGGGTGTCGGCCTTGGATGGCGTGACACTGGCTGCCATTTTGACTTTTTTGACCTGCCTTCCTTCCGTACACCCGAAAGACAAGGATACTTGGATCTCAGGGAAGGTTCCCAGAACGGCAAAAAACGGCAATTTTACAAACGTTTGCAAACGTAGCTCCTTATTGGCTCCGTTGGCAGGAATCCTATTTGTATTTCCCTGCCAAAGAGAGAGGGAGGCAGAAAAAAAGAGCTAAATATCAGAAAGAAAAAGGCACGTTCGATATTTAAAAATAAAAAAAATAAAAATCAGACTGAGGAAGGTGGGAAAAAAAGGGTAACATCTCTTTTTCCCCAGCTGAAGGGCCAGGAGGGCCACCGTATTTAAAATAAATAAATAATGACACCCGCTTCGAAATTCTTCTGCCAACAGAAATATTTAACGCCGGGGAGATAAAGGCTCATGCCTTCGCCGTCTTTAACCTTCTGTAGTAACAGCAAAGAATCCCAGGCGTCGCTGAAAGGCCCAATTAAAATTGCATTTTGCAACCCTGGACTCCATTTTTGTTTTTATTTTATTTTTCTAAAAAAAAAATCAGGACAGTCTGATCACCATGGATTTTGAAAAAGGTAGCGTCGTGAGAGACACGGGTTCAAATTTAATCTCCTGCCCAGTTTTGGGGACAAAGTTGTTATCTCTTTCCTCCTAGTTTACCAACAGTTGGACTCTCCCTCCCATTTGTCTGAGATGGTCTCGGGATGCAATGGGGCAGGGGGTTGGACTAGATGACCTCCAGGGGATCCCTTCCAAATCTTGGATTCTGGGAGTCTACCTGTCTGAACTCTCATGCCCTGGGAGGAAAAAAAAAATTGGAGAAGGCAGCACTGCGTATGTTTTCTGACACTCCATAATGAAAGTTGGGCTATAAAACTAACCTGCGATGATAAAAATAATTGCCATTCGCAAGTTGTTAAAAGTCACTCTTTTCGTTTTATACAAACCTGGACTTCATTCATTGTTGATAATGGAGGCTCCTTTGAAGATTCTTCAAAGTGCCTGCTGCTCTGTCTCTCTCTCTCTCCAAATATCTTATTTTTAAAGGAGGGGATTCATGCGATGAAGACAGATTTTTTTTAATTCTCGCCTCACTTCGATATTCAGATCCAGCCTGGACCAGAAATTGGAATCCATCAGGGTTTGCAGGAAAAATTAACTCTTGTACAGGTAGCAACGAAGAAGGTTAGGAGACTGGAGGCTAAACCATATGATGAACAGTTGCAGGAATTGGGGTACATTTACTTGAGTAAAAGAAGGACCAGGAGTGACATGATAGCAGCCTTCCAATATTTGAAAGGCTGCCTCAAAGAAAAGGGGATCAACCTATTCTTCAAAGCACCAGAAGGCAAGAAGGGAAGCAGTGGATGGAAACTAATCGAAGACAGAATCAATCTGGAACTAAGGAGAAAGTGAAAACAATTAATCAGTGGAACAACTTGCTACTAGAAGTAGTGGGTGCTGGATAGTCGCTTGTCTGGAATGGTATAAGGTTTCCTGCTTGAGCAGGGGGTTGGACTAGAAGACCTTGAAAGTCCCTTCCAACTCTAGTACTAAAGTCATTTTGTTATCCTTCAAGCCATTGTTTCTGATGGTGTATTTCTCTCTCTCTCTCACCCTCCCTCCTTCCCCCCCTCTCTCCCTCCCCCTCCCTCTCATACACACACACACTCTTGAGGGAGCAGAATAGGATAACTTGCCACAGCCAACCTGCCACGGTTATCTTACCATGGCCAACTTGCTGTTGGGACAATTTAATAATTCCTTGTGATTACTTAAAATAAAAATTTGATTTTATTTTTTAAATCCTTGCCATTCACATTTCATTCTGTCCCTGCTTTTGCATCTTTTCTGTATTGATTCTTTTCCTTTGACCTTAGTATAACTCTTGTCCCCCCCAGTGAGTTTTGTGATGGACTTTTTTTCAGTGCTGTCATATCTTTAAATGGTCAGTGAATGAATAGTCGTAGTTCGAGTGCTACCTATACCTGCCGTTGGGCTTTGGCTAACCTGATACTCAGTGTTGTGGCCTATCGGCCAACAAGGCCTCTCAGCAAGGCACACATTTCAATATTCCAAAACAGAAGGTTTCTTCTGTTAGAGGGCGGATAAAAGGGAAAGAGAGAGAGAGAATATTACGAGAGAGAGAGAGAGAGAGAATAAGAGAGAGATAAGAGAGGACAGAAATAAAATGAGAGAGAGAGAGAGACATATGAGAGAGGGAAAATGAGAATATGATAGAGAAGAATAAGAATATGAGAGAGAGAGAGAGAGAAGAATAAGAATATGAGAGAGAGAGAGATAATACAGAATAGGAGGAGAGAGAGAGATATAGAGAATATGAGAGAGAGATAAGAGAGAAGAGAGAAGAGAAGGAGAGATATGAGAGAGAGAGAATCTGAGAGAGAAGAGAGCGAGAGAAGAGGGAAGAGAGAGAATAAGAGAGAGAGAATGAAGAGAGAGAGGAGCGGAGCAATATGAGAGAGGCGAGACTTTGAAGAGAGAGAGAGCTGGATGATAGGAGAGAGAATATGAAGGAGAGAGAATATAAGCGAGAGAGAAGAATAAGAGAATCGAGCAGAGAGAAGAAATAGGATAGAGAGGAAGAGAGAAGAATAAAGAGAGGAATATGAGAGAGAGAGAATATGAGAGAGAGAGAGAGAATATGAGAGAGAGAGAGAATAAGAGAGAATGGACGAGAGAGGGAAGAAATAAGAGAAGAAGAAGGAGAGAAGAATATGAGAGAGGCAGATATGCGAGAGAGAAGAAGAAAGAGGAGAGAGCACTATGCGAAGCGAGAAGAGAGAAGATTAACTAAGAGGAGAGAGAAATAAGCAGAATAAGGCGAAGAGAAGGCAGGGAAGAAGAGAATAGAGAGCGAGAAAAGAGAAAGAAGAAGAGAGAGCGAAAGAGAAGAAGAGGAGAGAGAGAGGAGAGAGAAGAAAGAGAGAATAAGAAGAAGAGAAGATGAAGATGAAAGATGAGAGAGGAGAATAGAAAGAAATCTGAAGAGAGAGAATATGAGAGAGCAGAGGCTGAATCAGATAGGAGAGAGAAAAGAAGGAACAGGATAATATGAAAGAGAGAGGAGAATAATGAAAGGAGAGAAGACGAGGAGAAAGATAAACAGAGAGAGAATATGTAGAGGAGAGAGAGAGTCATGGAGATAATGAGAGATGAGAGAATAAGAGAATTGAGGAATAATATAAGCGAGAGAGAGAGAGAGATAAGAAGAGAGATATGAGAAGAGAGAGAGAATATGAGAGAATAGAGAGAGCAAAGACCTAGAAGAATAATAGGATAGAGGAGAGAGAGAGCATAAGAGAATATCGAGAGAGAGAGATTGAAGAGCGAGAGAGAATACAAGAGAGAGGACAACATATAGAGAGAAGGAGGAGAGAATAGGAAGAGCGAGAGAGAAGAGAAGAAAGAGCGAGAATATGAAGAGAGAGAGAGAGACATAGAGACGAGTGGGAATATGAGAGAGAGAGCGAGAAGAGAATCTGAAGCGAGAGCGAGAGATAATCGAGATAGAATGTGACACAAGAGCAGAATCGACGGTGTGTGAGACGATGCGAAGCCAATGAATGAGCAGAGGAGACGATCAGAGAGAGAGAAGAATAAGAGAATCTAAGAGCAGCTATGTCATATAGGCAGATGAATAAGCGAGCCAGAGACATTGAGAGGAGAGGAGGAGAGATACATAATGAATAAAAAGAGCGAGAGAATAATGAGCAGAGAGAATATGAGAAGAGGAGAAGAAATTAGCAGAATAATTAAGAATAAGATAATATGGAGACTAAGATAAGCGAGCGAGAGAATAACAGTAATATTGAGACGAGAGAGCGAGAATAAGTACTGGGGACGCGTGAGAGATCATGAGAGAGAGAGAGAGAGAGGAGAAATAAAAAAGAGAAAAGGAGAGAAAGAGAGAATAAAATGGAGAGAGAGAGACTGGAATATGCGAGAAGAGAAGAAGAACGTGTGAGAGAGAGGTAGAATAGGGGACGAGAATATGAGAGAGAGAGAATCACAAGAGAAAAAGACAACAGACGCACTAACAAACAAACAACAGGCTAAAAAAATTAGAGAGTATAGATAGAAAAGCGTAGAGAGAATAATTAAGAGAGAGAGAGAGACTAGAGAATAGAAAGAGAGAGAGAGACTATGAAGAGGATGGAATCTTAAGGGAGAAGAATATCGATAAGAATATGGAGGAAGAGAGCAGAATACTGAGTAGAGAGAGAGTCACCAATAAATGAGACAGAATATGATATATCGATATAGAAATGAGAGAGAATAAAGTAGAATAACTGATAGATGCAGAGAATTGTAACGAGGTATATAGAGTATGGAATCTGAAGAGAGTGAAGACATATGAGTAGAGAGATAGAAAATAACATAGAGAGAATACGAGAGAGATAGAGAGAATAAATAAGAGAATATAGAGATATAATAAGACAGAAAAAAATAGAGAGTAGTAGAAAATAGACGGAAGGAAGGCAAGAGAGGAATATGAAGAAGAGAGAAAATGTGTAGTGTGCTGTTTGATAGAGAGAATATGAGAGAAGAGTAAGGAGTAAAATAGAGGCTTAGGAATATGAGAGAGAGAGAATATGATATAGAGAGTGGAGGAGAGTAAGAGAAGAAGAATATGAGAGAGAGGAAATCAAGTATGAAGAGAGAATATGATATTAGAGCTGAGAATAATAGATACTATGATATAGATATATAATATTAGATATCTAATCATTAGGAACCGAGTAGAATGACACTTAAAAAAGATCGACTCAAGCATTATAG
>CM042848.1:79910119-79992747 GCA_023653725.1 Bungarus multicinctus | reverse complement strand
AGAGAATCGAGAGAGAGATCGAGAGAGAAAGAGAAATATGAAAGGAGAGAGAGAGAAGAAGATGAGAGAAGAGAATAAAGACGAGAGAATTGCGAGAGAGAGAGGAATAAGAGAATATGAAGAGCGAAAATTGAAGAGGACTATGATAGAGAAATACGAGCGAGAGAGAGATTGAGAGAGAGAGATATGAAGAGAGAGGCAGAGAATAAGAGAGAAGAGCGAATATGAAGAGAGAGAGAACAAGAGCGATGAAATGTTGCGAGAGAGGAGATTACGAGAGATAGAATATGAGAGAGAGAGAGAATATGAATAGATAGAGAATACATGAGAGCGAATATGAAAGTATAGAGGAGACTAAAGAGAGAAGAACAGAATATTATATAGAGAGAGAGAGAGAGTAAGAGATAGCTAATATTAGAGAGAGAGATCAGTCATAGAGATAAATATGAATAGAGAGCATATGAGAGAGACAGAGAATAAGAAGAGAATAATCAGGAAGAGAGAATATGAAAGAGAGAGAAGAGAGTAAGAGAAGAGAGAATAAAGAGAGAGAATATTTATAGAATAAATATGAAGAGAGAAGAATACGAGAGAGAATCTGACAGAAAGAAGAATCTATAGAGAGAGAGAATAATGATAGAGAGAGAAATCGAGAGAGAGAAAATATGAGAGAGAGAGAGAGAGAGAGTAAAAGAGCGAATAGAGAGAGAGAGAGAGAGAGTAGCAAGAGAGAATATCTATAGAGAATATGAGAAGAGAGAAAGAGAATAGAGAGAATATAGAGAGAGAGAGAGAAATGAACATAGTATACTATAAGAGAGAGAGAATAAGAGATAGTAGAATAAGATATAGAGAAATGATAGGAGAGAGAGATCGATGAGAGAATAGAGAAGAGAATATGAGATGAGAGAGAAATACAAGAAGAGAGAATGCGAGAGAAATCTGAGAGAGAGAGAGGCTTTGAAAAAAATATGAGAGAGAGCATATGAGAGAGACAAAATCATAGAGAATAAGCGATAGAATATGAGAGAGAGGAGCATCAGAAAATGTTCTGTTTGTTGTGAGAAGAGAGTAATATGATAGAGAGTAAGAGATATTACGATATATATAATATGGAGATAGATATAATATTAGATATGAGAAATATTGAGAGAGAATATAGAAATATAGTAATATGTATCGAGTATAAGCTATTTAAGAATTAGAGAATATGTATAGAGTATAGCATAGAGAGATAGATATGTAAGAAGCAGAGAAGAATATGAGAGAGCGGATCGACTAGAGAGAGAATATTAGAGAGAGAGCGAGAATCATAGAGAGAGAGAAATATTCATAGCGAGAGAATACGATCGATCCGCCCATATGAGCACTCAGCGCAGCGATCGCAGACGTTTTGGGCCTTCCTCAGCCCTCATATTGAGAGTCAAGCTCCTAGTGTCTGGATGTGGCTGAGGAGGAAAGAGGATGGTCCATTGCCTATGCCGGATGTGCAGAGTCAGAGGAGAGGAGAGCAGTGTCAATCATATAGACCCGCCGGGATATGGCTGTCAAGGGGGGCGAGCAGGCTTGGAGCCACCACTGCTAGTGAAGCCCCAGCAGGGCTCTTGGGATAAAAGGCAAGGAGCAAAGACAAATAGATGTGGCAGATAACTCTTCATCTCGTTGCTAGCCTGTGGTGAGAGAGAAACTTTTTGCTGGGGATGCCAGGGCTCCTAATTAAAGGAATCTTTGAGTTAACTTCAGAGGGTTCACCGTATTTTTGGGGAGCTGGCTGAGAACACTCAGACGAACAAACACACATTTGCATTTATGTTCTCCAGTTCATCAAGATTGGATTTTATCCCGGGGAATAAACCACGGTAGACGCAGCTAAAGACAGTTTCCTGACACCTACCATACACTCAATTTTTTATTACCATTTTTTTTCCTTTTTTTTTTTTTTTAAAGGAAGTGCGGCATATAGCTCACTGCTGGTGTGATAGACTTGGGGTTAATATAACCACCTGTAACCTACTAGACTAATAAAATCTTTATAGCGTCTTTTCACTATCCTTGGAGCTGAGTTTCCCCCCCCCCCCTCCCTTTTCCCTTTTTATCTGTGACCTCCTCTCCTCTCCATCCTTAACTGAAAGAAAATTTGCGCTTTCCTCCAAAGATCAGATGCAACACTTGGCATCAAAAGGCTTTCAGGTAACACAACGTTACATTCCGGCTTGGTTATCCCAGGAGTGTCTTTCGGCGGCGAAACACAAAAAAGTAGACTTTTATTTTATCCTATTTTTTTTCCCCCCTCCCTTTGCCAGAGAGACTCAAGAGACGGTGTGTCGGCTGGTTTTGATCACCTGTTAAGAGAGGGAAAAAAAATACAGGTAGACCTCGAGTTACGACCACAGTGGAGCCCCAACTTTACGTTGCTAAGCGAGACGGTTGTTAAGTGAGTTTGGCCTCATTTTAATGACTTTCCTTGCTGCAGTTGTTCAGTGGACCGCTGCCGTTGTTAAGTTGATCACAGGGTTGTTAAATGAATCCGGATTCTGCTGTTGTGGCCCGCCAGCAGAGCGGGCAGACTTGGATAGTGAGGAGGTTGGGGAGGAACATGGGCCAGTCCTGGAGTCTGGGGAAGGCTCTGAGGAGGGCTCTGTGTCAGAGGCAGAGATGGGGCCAGGGCTGTCTGACAGTTATCAGTTGTCTTCGGAGTCAGAGATCAGTGGGGAAGAAGAACAGCTGGAGCCTGTTCCCGGTGCATGCATGCACAGAACTGCCAGAAGAAGGGAACAGCAAAGGAACAAGGGTTGATTCGGGAGTAAAGGCTCAGGTAGACGGTGAATGGCCCCTCCCATAGGGAATAAAGAGGAGCTAAAGAGGAATGGTGTGTGCAGGAGACAATTAGTTCAATTCATTAGGGTGAAGATCTGTTCCTGACTTCTTGCCAAGTCATTGCTGCTACAGCGTGGTGTTTGGAAGCTATCGGTCTGGCAACTCTCCCAGCCTGATAAAGGTCTGTAGTTGTGCAGTCATGAAAGACTGTTTGCCAGGACTGTGCTGGAGAGGAATTCCCTTTAACCTAAATAAAAGGGGTTTTATCCGGATGAGGAGTCGGCTTTGTGCTTTTGGGAGCCTAGGTCAGAACACATCCCCCTTGACATTGCTGGTCATAAGGTCGCAATGGGGATCGTGCACATTGCCCCCTTACCTGCACGGCACCTCCCAGCTGATTTTCGGCCCATTTGATGCCCTTTTCGGCCTCCCAGAGGCCTGAGGAAAGCCTTTGCAGGCCGAAAAATAGGCCCCGTTTCGTCACTTCCGGTAATACAGGAAGTGATGAAACGGGCCTATTGTTTGGACTGCAGAAGCCTTCCTCAAGCCTCTGGGAAGCCGAAAAGGGCCTCAAACTGGTCAAAAATCAGCTGTGAGGCGTGAACATCTGCAGTAAGGTAAGTTTGCCTGCAGCTCATGTGCTGGCACAAATGGCTCTGCGTGCCACTGTGGCACATGGGCCACATAGGTTCGCCATCACAGACCTAGACATTAATATTAATATACAGATTATATGTGTAAAAGATTCAAAGAAATCTCTTTTTTGGGGGTGGGGGGGGTTGTTCATTTGTCTTCGTCTCACTGCCCAACGTGGAAACGTTGCAGGCAGAAATACAATCCGTTGCATTTTTTTTAAAGCCGCCATCTGAGTTTAATTGCTGGTGGGGGGTGGGGGGGTGAATGGCTTGGTCAATCAGAATTTAATTTCTCGTCCACCCCATTACACGGCTGATGCATTAGAAACCTGTTTTCGATCGACAGGGGCCTTATTAAAAGCAAAGAGGCATGGGCTGCATAGCGACTCATCTCAGGACCTTTTAACAAGGATCTTTTTGCAACCCGGATTTTCGCAAAATGCCACTGGAAGAACATCTGTAGACAGGCAGTGGCATATTTTGCCTGAGGGCGCAGCAGCTTTAGTACCATTTATTGAAGGTTAATAGAACAGAATAACAGAGTTGGAAGGGATCTTGGAGGTCTTCTAGTCCAACCCCTTGCATGGGCAGGAAATCCTATGTGATTTCAGACAAAGGGTTGTCCAGTCTCTCTTTAAAAACCTCCAGTGTTGGAGCACTCACAACCTCTGGAGGCAAGTTGTTCCACTGATGAATTGCTATAGAATAGGATAGCACAGCACAGCTTAGCATAGGACAGGACAGGAATAGAATAGGAACAGAATAGAATAGAACAGAATAAAACAAGAATAGCATAGCATAACATAACATAACATAGCATGACAGGACAGGACAGGAATAGAACAGGAACAGAACAGAATAGAACAGAACAGAATAGAAATAGAACAGCATAGGACAGGATAGAATAGAATAGAATATGAAATAGCATAGCATAGCATAGCATAGCATAGACAGGACAGGAATAGAACAGGAACAGAACAAGAATAAAATAAGAATAGAATAGAACAGAACAGAACAGGATAGAAATAGAACAGGATAGGACAGGATAGGATAGAAAATGAATAGCATAGCATAGGACAGGACAGGAATAGAACAGGAACAGAACAAGAATAGAACAGAACAGAAATAGAACAGGATAGGATAGAATAGAATAGAAAATGAATAGCATAGCATAGCAGAGGACAGGACAGGACAGGAATAGAACAGGAATAGAAAAGAACAGAACAGAATAAGAATAGAACAGAAGAGAAATAGGACAGGATAGAATAGCATAGCATAGCATAAGACAGGACAGGACAGGAATAGAACAAGAACAGAACAGAATAGAACAGCAGAGTTGGAAGGGACCTTGGAGGTCTTCTAGTCCAACCCCCTGCTTAGGCAGGAAACCCTAAGGGATGAAAGGTGAGGAAGAGCAATACAGATAGTCCTCCACTTTCGAGCACAGTTGAGCCCGAAATGTCTGTTACTAAGCGAGGCATTTGTTAAGTGACTTCTGCCCCCTTTTATGACCTTTCTTGCCACCGTAGTTAATCGAAACACTGCAGTTGTTAAGT
This sequence comes from Bungarus multicinctus, assembly GCA_023653725.1. Taxonomy (NCBI): domain Eukaryota; kingdom Metazoa; phylum Chordata; class Lepidosauria; order Squamata; family Elapidae; genus Bungarus; species Bungarus multicinctus. The sequence continues at coordinate 79,987,739 of CM042848.1, read as the reverse complement.
GAGCCACACGGCTGTTAAGTCAATCTGTCTTTTTCCCCACGGACTTCGCTTGTCGGAAGGTCACAAAAAGGGATCACGTGACACCCCCCCCCTCCCCCCGGGGTACTGTGACCATCATAAATTCAAGTCAGTTGCCAAGCCTCTGAATTCTGAACCCTTGACCACTGGGATGCTACAATGGTTGTGAAATGATTGTAACCCTCACTGCTGCTTTTTGAGGATTACCTGTGCTAACAACCTTGGGACTTGGTTTACAACTTCAGAAGTTGTGGGTGCTTTTAAAAAGGGGACTGGACAACCAAACTATTTGGGGTTGGACTAGAAGACCTCCAAGGTCCCTTCTCACTCTGTTATTCTCTTCTTCGGAGTCTTCTTGGGGTGTGTGTGTGTGTGTATCATTTCACCTGTGAGAACAATTCTTTGAAGTCTTGTGCGTTGTCTTTTTGTCTCTCCTTCATCCAGGCGATACAAGACTGACCCCGTCTGTGTCGATCTGCAGAACCAGATCTTCCAGTGCTATCAACAGAACCCAAAGGAGACCCTCAGCTGCTCAGCTCTGGCCGCCGAATACTTCAAGTGTGTCCACCATGCTCGCCAGGTGGGTGCGAAAGTGGAGCCACCTTGGCTTGTGGGGATTGCGTGCGATGGGATGACCACAGAGGTGGGATTCAGCCGGTTCTGACCAGTTCTGGAGAACCAGTAGTGGAAATTTTGAGTCGTTTGGAGAACCGGCAAGCCCCACCTCTGACTGGCCCCGCCAACCCCATCTCTTCTCTGCCTCCCATTGAATCCCAGCTGATCGGCTGGGTCTTCTTGGGTTGCCCTGCACAGGAGAACGGAGCTGGAAAGCAGGTTAGTGGGGTGGGGAGGGAAGGGGGATTTTGCAGTATCCTTCCCCTGCCACGCCCACTAAGCCACACCACCCCCACCAAGCCACGCCCACAGAACAGGTAGTAAAAAAATTTGAATCCCACCACTGGATGACCACACCCAACAAACCCTAACTGGGAGGCGCGCGCATGTGCAGTGCAGGTAAGGGGGTGAGGGGTGTTGCGTGCGCATGCACGGGGGCGTGGCACATTGCATTGTGAGTGCCGGTACACACACATGCGCTATCGCGCACGCACAAGTTTTCAGCACACCACAACAAAAAGGTTCACCATCACTGACTTAGAATCATTGCATTCCTACAAGTGGTCCAAGTCCAATCCCTGTGATGACCCAGGGTGGTGTACAAAACAAACACAGTCACAAAAACCCAGTGAAGCCCCTTTTATTCCTTCACTTTGCTTCTAAGCTCCAAATATCCTTGACAGAAGACAAAAAACTCCCCCACAAACAGTTACAAGAAGGAGGCAAAAAGCAACACAAACCAGGCAAGATAAGGGCTGGAGGATGTCTGCAGATATCAGAACACACGCTGGGAAGGATGCCAAACTCAGAAAGGAACCATAAACTAGAGATATTTCCATGCTTTGTTTCCAGCACTTGCCATACGCATGTCCATCCTCTTATTCAGTTGTCACAGCTGCAGCCCATGAAGAGGATCAAGGCCCTCTCCTCCTGAGGAGACCATGTCTCTCCCTTATCCTCTCTTCCCTGCGTGCCCTAGGATGGAGAGGGGATGGGCCTGGGACCTCCTCTGGCTGCTCAGCCGGCCTCTGCCCTTCCCCAGCCTCCTCCACAACCTCTGGAGCCACCCTTCCACTCCCTGTCGGCTGTTCCTCCTCTCCCTCAGAGTCAGTCTCCACCAGGGGCATGACAATCCCTCTTGAATTCCATTAACCCTTATCTGGCACCAGTTTCATGCTGAACTTGATAGTGGGCCAGATTCTTGCCCGTAGGCTCGAGTACAGGTAGTCCTCAACTTACGGCCATTCGTTTAGTGACCTCTCAAAGTTACGATGGCCCTGGAAAAAAACCCGACTTGTCACCATTTGTCACACTTACAACCTTTGCAGCATCCCCATGGTCGTGTGATCAAACTTCGGACTCTCGGTCACCTGTTCATATTTATGACGGTAGCAGTGTCCCAGGGTCACGCGATCCTCTTTTTAATGACAAGCAACGTCAATGGCCTGATTCACTTAACAACCACGTGATTCGCTTAGCATCGATTCGCTTTATCCACTGTGGCGAGAAGGTCGTAAAATGGAGCAAAAAACCCTCACTTAACAATTATTGCTTACCGGTGGAAATTTTGGGATCAGTCTAGTCGTAAGTCGAGGACTAGCCTAACCAGATTGTTTGCGTCGGACACGTTCCCTTGATGGATGGCCCAGCCGTCCTCTAAAATCAGCCACCATTCGTCGTTTTGCGAGTTTTTGCTCCCTTCTCATCTTCTCACAAAGAGGATGCCGAAGTGGCTTTCCGGTAAGATTGCCAGCCGCGGCCACCGCGCATCCGTTTGGCTCGCCGAGAGCCCAGCTTTTCTAAATTAAACCCTCTTTGTGGTATTTTTTAAAAAAATTATTATTATTATTATCATCCCGTCTCCCCCGAGTTGTCTCGCCAGCCAACCTTACTCTCTTTAAGTCCCTTTCGCACGGACGAAGCCCGGTCCAGGAAGGTCGTTTTGGCTGGAGAGCCTGTCGTTCTCTTCCTTTTGTTGGCGCTCTGCGCGTCCCGAGCGAGCGAGTGAGCGAGCAAGATGATAATGGCCATGGAGGCAGCCGGCCAGAATTCCTTTTTGTGCGGAGTGCGTCTCCAGAGTGCCGGAAACTGGCAGCGACCATCTGGAAGGAGACGGGGAAAAAGGAAGACAATTAGGGCCTCTGTACTCACACTGCTTTCCTGGCATTTATTTCCAAGTTGCTCATTCGATGCTCCCCGTTTGTAACTCTCTCAACAGAAGAGAAACGGAGGATGCTTCTCCGTCCGGCTTCACTTGTCGCTGGCACGGGAAAACACATCAGAGACGGTTTTCTCGGAGTCTCTCCCCACTGTGCCTGGATGTTTCAGGGGGAACAGGTGCAGCGTACAACCCTCCCCCCCCCCCAAAAAAAACCACTTAGGCGTATACAGGTGGTCCTCAGCTTACGATTGTCCATTTAGTGACTCCTTGAAGTTAACATTGAAAAAAGGGACTCTTGGCAGTTGGTTCATATTTATGACGGTCGCAGTTTCCCAGGGTTACACAGAATCGTCTCTTGTGACCTTCCAACATGGGAAGTCAAGTTTGCATGTTCTCCTGCCCTTATGCAGCCCAGTTTCCCACGGACCAGTATCGGGATGTGGTCCAGGGATTGGGGGCCCTTGATTATCTCTATCTCTCTATCTATCTCTATTACTGTGTCTGTCGGGGGGGCGGGGAGAGATGATAGGAGATAGGTAAGTAGGTAGATAATGGATGGATGGATGGATGGATGGATGGATGGATGGATGGATGGATGGATGGATGGATGGATGGATGGAGAGAGAGAAGATAGATAGATAAATAGATGGATAGATAGATAGATAGATAGATAGATAGATAGATAGATAGATAGATAGATAGATATATAGGATAGAGAAGAGAGAGAAGATGATAGATAGATAGATAGATAGATAGATAGATAGATAGATAGATAGATAGTTAGATAGATAGATAGATAGATAGATAGATAGATAGATAGATAGATAGATAGATAGATGATAGAAATAGATGGAGAGAGAGAAAAGATGGATGGATGGATAGATGGATGGATAGAGAGAAAGAAGATGGATAGAGATGGATAGAGAAAATAGATAGATGATAGAAATAGATGGATAGAGAGAGAAGATAGGTAGGTAGGTAGGTAGATAGATAGATAGATAGATAGATAGATAGATAGATAGATAGATAGATAGATAGATAGATAGATATAGATGGATAGAAAGAAAGAGAAGATGGATAATAGATGATATAGATGGATAGACAGAGAAGATAGATAGATAGATAGATAGATAGATAGATAGATAGATAGATAGATAGATAGATAGATAGATAGATAGATAGATAGATAGATAGATAGAGAAGATAGGTAGGTAGGTAGATATGGATGGAGATAGATATAGAGATAGACATACTGTAGATAGATGGATGGATGGACAGACAGACAGAGAGGTTGGGTGGGAGAGAGAGAAATATATATACAGAGAAACAGAAAAAGAGAGAGAAACTTTATTATCACTTTGAATGTAGACTAATCAGCATACATTAAAATAAAATTCTCCATTCTGCTATAGAAAAGGCTCCACACCTAGTTTTCTAGCTCTGCTTTATTCTGATTTTTCTTTCTTTTTCCTTCCCTTGATTCCCCCCCACCCCACCTTCTTCTCTTTGCAGTGCAATGCTGGCCGGGGAGGCTAATAATCTACAGCGCACGGAGAGCATCCTTCCCTCCACTTCAATTCTACCCATTGGAAGGATGGGGAAGCAGGTTATTCCGGAACGATCCAGCACTCCATTTACAGCACAGGCGGAAAGTGCACCACCAGAAAATCCCGATCAACAGCTTCGGGTACCGCGGCCCCCAACGTTCATCTCATTAGACTAGCAACGCCGTAACGCATAACCCACTTAGTGGTAATTGAAGGGAAGGGAAGGCCCAATTTCACCTGCGTCCAGTCTTGAGTTACTTTAAGTCCTGTGGACTTCAACTCCCAGAATTCCCCAGCCAGCCAGCCTGGCTGGGGAATTCTGGGAGTTGAAGTCCACACAGTTGCCAAAGTTGGATATGCCCCTTTCTTAGGCAAAGATCTCTCCCCTCCATCCCAAATCCCCTTGTCTTCTCTGCACCCACCCACCTTACAAATTTATATAGGGTCCTTTTATGGCATCACCAGGGAGGGGAAAGTGCGGTTTTAATTTATTGCAGAACGACCGTCTTTGTTGCTCTGTGAATCCTGGTTATGCTTGGCATCGTCTCCCAGAAACCTCCGCGGCCCAGAAAGTCCCTTTGATGTGCAAATCATGATTAAGGCGTCTGGTTACATCCCTGTTCGTACCAGCGGGCTGAAACCAAGTTACCGACAATTATGTATCCGTAATACTAATTAAAAAAAAGGCATTGTTTCTTTTTGCAAACGGGGTGCGAGAGCTCGGCTGAACTTCTTCCAGGATGGGGAGGAAAACGCAAAGGGGCGCAGGAAATTGTGAGACACACACGCACACCCTTTTGTAACATGCTGAAGCTGCCGTTTATTTTATGGATTGTTTAGGAATCGCCCTGCCCTATTTCCTATTATTTACTTTCATATTCTCTTTGTATGCCGTATTATAAACTAATACAAAAAAAATAAAACTTGAAAAAAGGAATCCCCCCATCTCTCTTGTAGAGGGGCACTAGATGTAAAACATTAAATGGATAAAACAGGCCAGGAAAGATAATATTCATTCATTCCATTCATTCCATTCATTCATTCATTCACTGACTACAATTATGACTACAATTGACCACAATACTTCCATTGCTAAGCGACAGAGTTATGTGAATTTAACCCATCTTAAAGCATACTGGCTGTGGAATTATGGGAGTTGAAGTCCCCCCATCGCAAAGCATGCTGGCTGGGAGATTCTGGGAGTTGAGGTCTATCCATCTTGAATCATGCTGGCTGGGGAATTCTGGGTGTTGAAGTCTACCCATCTTGGCTGGGGGATTCTGGGAGTTGAGGTCCACCCGCCTTAAATCATGGTGGCTGGGAGATTCTGGGGGTTGAAGTCCACCCATCTTAAACCATGCTGGCAAGGGGATTCTGGGAGTTGAAGTCCACCCATCTTAAACCATGGTGGCTGGAGGATTCTGGGAGTTGAGTTCTGACCACCTTAAATCATGCTGGCTGGGGGATTTTGGGAGTTGAAGTTCACCCATCTTAAACCATGCTGGCTGGGGGATTCTGGGAGCTGAAGTCCACCTGTCTTAAAGTTGCTATATTTGAAAAACAGAGCTAAATGGTACTTTGAACAATGCATGATAATGCCAACAATAAGCGAGCCAAATTGATTATGGTTGCAGAACTGCAAACCACGAAAAAGGGAGACCTTGCTAATCCATACGTGAACATGGCTTGGGGATCAAATCATGGCTAACATCTACAGTCAGCCTTCTGGAGGCACATCTCCCAAGCTTTTTGCTTTGACATTTCCTGCTAGGCACGGCTTGCTAAATTTTAACTGGAACCTTTGCAAGAATCCAATATTCCTTCCAGCCTCCAAAAGACTTATCCAGGAGTTATTTAGGCTTGCTCCTCACGGCCCCCCCTCCTGTTTAATTCATCAAGATAGCCTGATCTGGCCAGAGCTCCGCCGTCGCAGCACCTGCCTGCCCTTCAATCAATGTCAGTTGCCTTAACTATCTTCGACCAGCGTCAATCAAGCCAGCAGCAACCTTAAAAGTGAAATTCTACACTCAGCTCTTTTTTTCTTATAAAAGGTTCTTTGTTCACCTGCTTGTGGTTTTCACAGCTAAGCATCGCAATAACTCTCTGAGTCAGTGGTCTCTAACCTTGGCCACTTTAAGACCTGTGGACTGCCGATCCCAGAATCCTCCAGCCAGCATGCTTTAAGATGGGAGGACTTCAACTCCCAGAATTGTTATGGCCTACCAGTGGTCAGCACAGCTGGTGGCAGACTCGGACAGTGAGGAGGTTGAGGAGGAACATGGGCCAGTCCTGGAGTCTGGGGGAGGAGGCTCTGACGAGAGTTCTGCATCAGAGACAGAGATGGGGCCAGGGCTGTCTGACAGTTATCAGTTGCCTTCAGAGTCGTAGATCAGTGGGGAAGAAGAACAGTTGGAGCCTGTTCCCAAGTGTGCGCGTGCACAGAGCTGCCAGAAGAAGGGAATAGTTAAGGAACAAGACTCGACTTGGGAGTAAAGGCACAGGTGGACGATGAATGGCCCCTCCCCTAGGGAATAAAGGGGAGTGGGGTTTGCAGGAGACAATTAGTTCATTTATAGTGTGAAGATTTGTTTGTGATTCTTAGAGACTCCTTGCCAAGTCTTTTCTTGTTACAGCCTTGCTCTCGGAAGCTATCAGCCTGGCAACTCTCTACGCCTGATAAGGTCTGTGGTTGTAAATCACTCTTGCCAGGGACTTTGCTAGATGTGAATGATAGGAATTCACATTAGCTTAATAAAAAAAGGGTTTTGTCCGGACGAGGAGTCTGCTTTGTGATTTTGTGAGGCCTAGGTCAGAGCAAGAATTCCCCAGCCAGCCAGTCATAAATCACTTTCTTCAGCGCCGTTGTAACTTCAAACGGTCACTAAGTGAACTGTTGTAAGCCGAGGACTATCAGCCGATGGGAAATTATCTCATCCTTGACCCATGAGCCATGAAAACGAGTCATTCTGGGGGCCTTGGCGTTAAGCCTACACATTTCATCTTTTCTCTCCACTAAGAATACCCACCGTGGGCTGGCAATTTTGGAGCCAGCGGGCTGGCAGGAGGAAGGCCATTCAGCTGGATTAAAAACTCAGAACCTCAACGCCCTTCAAGATTGTAAAACACGAGAGCCTCTATTCAGGAATCAAATTTCATTTACATCTGAAAAGAACTCCGATGCATTGCCGGAGAGTTGCTTGTATCGTCACGGTTATAGCCGTGCCTATCGATCTCCTGAAGGAACGGTGCAGAATGTCGAAAGCATGGAGGTAAAGACGGAAGAAGCCCATCCTGCATTTCTTAAGGTGAAGGTGGGTCCTTAGTGAGGGAGCGTCGCGGAGATCACAGAAGAACAAGAGTCGGAAGCGACCTTGGAGGTCATCTAGTCTGGTGGTCCCCATACTTTGCAGTTTGGTAGCCCAGTTTGGTGGGGAGGAGAGGAGAACCAGACCGGGTCTGCGGTGGGCCAGTGTGCATGTGCATCAGAGGTGGTATTCAATCGGTTCGGGCCGGTTCTGGTGTAGCGGTGGCGGACATTTTGAGTAGTTTGGAGAACCGGCAAATATCACCTCTGGCTGGCCCCACCCATCCACTCTCCCCCTTTCGTGTCCTATATTCTCTTGTTTTTTAGCTCAGCTGATTCATGGAGTAGAATGGATTGCCGTGCCTCAGCTGAGCTAAAAAATAAAGCAGCACCACTCACCAGCATTGATACGGAGGGCAGCCTTTGAGCCCTGCACTCTCAAAACCGGTAGGAAAAAGATTTGAAAACCCACCACTGATGTGCATTCGCACGCAACTGGACTGCAAGTTGAGTTGCATGCATATGCATTTGTGCGCCAGCCTGCCACTTATGTGAGTCAAGCTGAGCATGTGTGTGCACTGGCCTGCTTGTGCTGCCCGGTGATGAATAAGCTATGGTTCTGCAGTAGGCCATGGACCAAGATTGGGGGATCTCTGTTGTAGTCCAAACCCTTGCTCAGGCAGGAGATCCTATACAAATGGTTGTCCAAGACCTCCAGTGTTGGAGCACCCACAACTTCTGGTGGCAAGGAGTTCCACTGGTTAATTCTTCTCATAGCCAGGAAATTTCTCCTTAGTTCTAGGTTGCTTCTCTCCTTGGTGAGTTTTTCCATCCATTGCTTCTTGTCCTGCCTTCGGGGACTTTGGAGAATAGATTGACCCCCTTCTTGGGGGCGCCCCCCTTCTTCCGCTCCATGGCATTGGACCAGGATATTTACAAGACCGCATTCTGCCAGTTTCCTCTCACCGTCCGGTGCGCTCCCACAGGGAGGGTCTCTTGCGGGTCCCGTCGGCATCTATTTATTTATTTTATTTATTTATTTATTTATTGCATTTATATACCGCCCTTCTCCCGAGGGACTCAGGGCGGTGAACAGCTCATCTAAAAACCCCACAGAAAATACAAAAGTTAAAAAGTAATTAAATTTAAATCGGCTGCATACTAAAATTAGGAAAAAACCCCCCCACCCTTAAAACCCAATTTAAAATTAAAAATGGAGATCAAATTTAAAATCATCATCTCAGCCCAGGCCGGCCTGCTCAAAGAGCCAGGTCTTTAACGCGCGCCTGAAGGCCCTCAGGTCCGTGCCGGTACGAAGTTCCGGTGGCAGAGCATTCCAGAGGGCGGGGGCACCCACAGAGAAGGCCCTACTCCTTGGCGCCGCCAGACGACACATAGCGGCCGACGGCACCCGGAGCAGACCCTCCCTGTGGGAACGCACCGGCCTGTTGGAGAACGTTGGCAGAATGCGGTCCTGAAGGTAACCTGGTCCCATGCCATGGGTCGCCCTAAAGGTCAAAACTAGAACCTTAAAGCGAACCCGGAGAGCCACCGGCAACCAATGCAGCTCGCGCAGGAGAGGCGTCACATGGGCGCTACGTGACGCCCCCATAATCACCCGCGCGGCTGCATTTTGCACCAACTGGAGTCTCCGGATGCTCCCCGCAGGGAGCCCCATGTAGAGGGCATTACAATAGTCCAGGCGAGAGGTGACAAGGGCCTGAGTGACCGTGCGCAAGGCGTCCCGATCCAGGAAGGGCCGCAACCGGTAGATCCGACGGATCTGATGAAACGCCCCCCTGGAGACGGCCGCAATGTGATGTTCAAGCGACAGCCGTACATCCAGGAGGACTCCCAGGTTGCGAGCCCTCTCTGTGGGGGGCAAAGCTTCCCCCCCAATAGCCAGCGAAGGTGTCAGCTGGCTATATCGGGGCGCCGGAAACCACAGCCACTCGGTCTTGGATGGGTTGAGCCGAAGCCTGTTCCCGCCCATCCAGTCCCGCACGGCCTCCAGGCACCTAGACATAGCCCCCACAGCATCGTTGGGGTGGTCCGGAGTGGAGATGTACAGCTGGGTGTCATCTGCATACAGATGACACCTCACTCCAAGACCACGGATGATCTCGCCCAGCGGCTTCATGTAAATGTTGAACAGGAGGGGAGAAAGGACCGACCCCTGAGGCACCCCACAAACCAGGGGCCTAGAGGTGGACCTCTCCCCCCCCGCCAACACGAATTGCGAACGGTCAGAGAGGAAGGAGGAGAACCATCGAAGGACGGTTCCCCCAATCCCCAACCCCCCCAACCGTCGCAATAAGATACTATGGTCGATAGTATCAAAAGCCGCCGAGAGATCTAATAGGACCAGGACAGAGGAGAACCCTCTGTCACGAGCCCTCCAGAGATCATCGACCAACGCGACCAATGCCGTCTCAGTGCTATGTCCAGGCCTGAAGCCCGATTGGAACGGATCAAGGTAAGTAGCTTCCTCCAGGTACCGGGGGAGCTGACGTGCCACCACACTCTCAACAACCTTCGCCACGAAGGGAAGGTTGGAGACTGGACGATAGTTGTTTAAAATAGCTGGGTCCAGGGAAGGCTTCTTGAGGAGGGGGCGCACCACCGCCGCCTTCAAGGCGGTAGGGAGCACCCCCTCTCTCAAGGAAGCGTTGACAATCCCCTGGAGCCAGCCTCGTGTTGTCTCCCTGGCGGCCGAAACCAGCCAGGAAGGACACGGGTCCAATAAACAGGTGGTGGCATTCAGACCCCCCAGCAACCTGTCCACACCCTCGGCGGTCACAGGATCGAACTCCCCCCAGATAACACTCTCAAGACCTGCCCCGGACACCTCCCCCGGGACCATCCAATTGGAGTCGAGCCCCTCCCGAATCTGAGCGATTTTATCATGCAGAAATCGGGAAAACTCCTCCGCCCTACCCTGTATGGTAGGGGCACATACCATCTATGTGCCGGCTGATGACCCCGAGGAATAGGGCCTTCTCTGTGGGGGCGTCTGCCCTCTGGAATGGATTGCCCCCAGAGTTACGGACAGCCACGGACCTGGGGACCTTCAGGCGTGCCTTGAAAACCTGGCTCTTTGACCAGGCCGGCTTGGGCTGATTTTAGATTTTGGTGTTTTACTTTTTATATTAAATTTTAGGGTTTTAGGTAGGGGTTTTAATTGATTACAGCCAGGGCCTTTAGTTTAATTTAGTTTTAACTTTTCACATATTTATTGTTTTAATTGGATGGCTGTGCACCGCTCCGAGTCCTTCAGGAGAGGAGCGGTACATAAATAAATAATAATTATTATTATTTTATTTATTTATTTATTTAATAAATAAATAAATAAATAAATAATTCTTTGGGGCAGCCTCTTTTGGAACCAGTGACTCAGTGGCTAAGACACTGAGTTTGTCGATCAGAAAAGTCGGCAGTTCGACGGTTCAAATCCCTAGCGCCACCTAACAGAGTGAGCTCCCATTACTTGTCCCAGCTTCTGCCAACTTAGCAGTTTGAAAGCACGTAAAAAATGCAAGTAGAAAAATAGGGACCACCTTTGGTGGGAATGTAACAGTGCTTTGTGCACCTTCGGCCTTCACTCATGCTGGCCACATGACCACGGAGGCATCTTCGGAGATGAGCACCACCCCCTAGAGCCAGAAATGGATATCACGTAGGTGCGAGGGGAACCTTTACCTTTTGGAACCGTGGCAATGGATGCCTTTTGCCCCCTTCACCTGGGTCCCTGATGTCTTTCCTGAAGACAGCTATCACCATCCTCCTCCCTGGGTTTGTTACATTCAGGTTAGTGTTAGCTTGTTGCAATGCATTAAATTGCAACTGTTTGGTCCTTAGCAGCAACTCAGCTCCTGCAGGTGTTCCTAATGTGGCAATTGGAAAGCTGGAAGGAAGAAAACAGATCTGGACACCTGTCCTTTTATTGCCAGTATATTTTTGGATTTGTTTGATGTCTTAAAAGGCCGAAGACTAGAAGTCTAATGGTGGTTTGGCTCTGCTTCGCAGGACCTTGGGCAGAACTGGTTCATCCTGCTATTCGTATTTAAACTCTGGGGTCTTTGGTGCTCTCTGAGCTTGATTGGAAGTGTCTGTTTTCTTACCTTTCATGACCCAACTAGGTAACATAATCAGGGCTAGAAGGGAGTGGGGTTTGTGGAGTGGAGGGGGAGGAGAAAGACTGTGGGATCCCTGGTGCTCTCTGAGCTTCAAGGTTTTCTTGCAGACATTTCATGACCCAAACTGGGTAGCTCAATCAATGTAGAAGGGAGTGAGGTTTGAGGAGTGGAGGAGTGTGGGGTCCCCGGTGGTCTCTGAACTTGGTTGTTCTCTTGCAGACAACTAGGCAACACCCTCAGCCCTAGAAGGGAGTGGCTTTTGCTCTCTGTTTATATACAAGTATAGAGGGCAACCCACTATATACCGGTATACAAACAGAGAGCAAATCCCTCCTAGCACTGATTATGTTATCTAGTTGGGTCATGAAACGTCGGCAAGAAAACAACCAAGATCAGAGAGCACTAAGGATTCTACAATAACATCAGACAGTAAAACTACTCTTTCTGATGGTCTGCTCATATTTCACACACACACACACAAACACACACACAATATATATATATCCAGGATGGATAGTGTGGGTCAGTGAAAAGCCCCCTTACCTAATCTCAGGGCAATTCTGAACAGATGCTCTGAGTGGCTTTCGACAGATCCAAGTTAATTGGAGTGAATTCCATTCCTTTATTTATTTATTTATTTTCTCCCATAGAAAACTATTTCAAAGTATCATTGAAAAAGAAGAGGAAAGAGTGGTGCGGTGGCCGAGAGGGGGAGATCTCGCCTCACAATCAGGAGGCTGTGAGTTCAGTCTTAGGTAGAGGCAAATATTTCTCTCTCGGCACAATGAGAATACATCTGCTGGCCAAAACTCCGCACTGGTGACAGGAAGGGCATCCGGCCATTCAAACACTCAGCTCCATTCAGTTGCCCCGATTCCACCCCACAAGGGATTATGGGGTCGTTAAAAGGAGATGATTGAAAAAGAGAGGAAAGACAAAAGGCGTAATTGAATTTTTAGCACCCTGAGAACTGAAGACAAGTCCTCGATTTATGACTGTAATGGAGCTTGCCTGTCACAATCGCAAATCTTGACGATTGTAAAATGGATAGGCTGCCTGACCAACTTGATCTTATGACATGTTTTGCGCTGGTCGTTAAGTGAAGTCAGCGATTGTAAGGTGGCCACCATGGCGGTGAAACTGATGCCGTAGTCATTAAGTGAACCCATGGTTTGCTATGGGCATGGCATGTAGAGAACAGCGAGAGAGAGACTGAAAGGCTGAGAGGCTAAACAAGGCAAAGAAGGTTGAAAGAAACTTGGTTTGCTTAGACTAGAAAAGAGAAGTTAATATGGCTTCCTTAATTGGACATTTAAACTGTTTTCTCGAAGACCCGTCGGATAAATTCACACAACGCACTACATCTGATGGGTTTTAAGTTGCATTTGTTTTGTGCATGTGTGTGATTTCTTTCTGTCTGGAGAATTTCTGTTTCAAAGTATTGTGTGAACTCAGAAAAACGGGTTTGTTCGGTAATCAGGTTAAATGTACTGAGTGAACACAGACCCTTGTTATGGCTAGAGATGGTTTTAAACGAATTTTCTCCTCTTTGCTTCCTCTTTAATCCATTTAATATGGCATTTGTTTATTATGCTACTGTTTTTTAGATGTTTTAGTAAGTCTTTTGCCTCAGGGGCCTTTTCTCTCTAGAAGGCATAGTTAATACATCATTTTATAAATAAATACAGTCCCATCTGTAAATACCAGAAATGGGATCTGTGCCCTTTTTAATATAAAGTACATGTCTTCCATTATATTTCAGCTTTACTATGTCGAGTTTTATAAAGGTGAAACTCAAGATGTAAAGGGTAAAATATAAATTTTGGTGCAAGGTTGTTTCTTACCAACACGATGTGCATTCATCATGAAGTCCTGTTCACAAAAAATGAACCAAACGAAGACTGCGTTCCTTCCTTGGAATGTTTAAGGAACAAAATCATTTCACGTGGCTTGATTAAACATTTGGATACAACTCTTCAATACCTCTTAACATTTCATTATCAAAATGTTACCATCTGTGAAACAGTCGACTAAGTATACAGTAATAACTAAAAAAAAAATAAAAAAATTTCTCATCTCCCTGAAATCTCATTTTGCAGGCCTTAATTCAGCAAGTTCATCAATAACCCTGTTTAATTAATCTTGGTTGGGTGTATTTCAGCCCAAATATTCCATCTTCCGTTGCAATAACTCCCAAATCTATAATCTTGAGGCCATTAGGAGCAAAACTCATCAATTCAGCAAGACACCCTTTCCAGAAATCCAAGTATGAAGGGAGAAATGCAAAATCACGGCCAGCTGTCAACAAATAATACGAAGATTTTGCACTCGGATTAAACAAAGCATACATTTCCAGTAAGAGTAACAGAATAGAGTTGGAAGGGGACTTAAAGGCAGGGGTGGGATTCTCCCAGTTTGCACCTATTCGCTAGAACCGGTTGTTAACATTCTAAGCAGTTCAGAGAACCAGTTGCTAGAAGAAATTACTGGCCTAATCCTGTAAGGAAGGCAGGAAGGAAACATTCTGGTGTTGCTTACAGAAACTGCTTCTCCGTTAACCCTTATTACATTCTTGGCAGGACTAGACTTCCTGTCTCAGAAACGTCTCTGGAGTTTTTTCCCCCTCCTTTGCTGGTACTTTGCTTGTGTGGAGTGACCATTCAAAGTTACAATGGCACTGAAAAAACTGACCTATGACCGTTTTTCACACTTACGACTGTTGCAGCATCCCCACAGTCACGAGAGGCCAGGCGAGGAAATGCGTGCCTCGACGTGAGTGATATTGAGTTGGCCACGCCCAGCCAATAACATGACCACCAAACCTTGTACACCCAGTCACATGACCACCGAGCCACGCCCATAAACTAAGCCACGCCCACAGAACCGGTTGTTAAAAAATTTGAATCCCACCCCTGCTTAAAAATCTTCTAGTCCATTTATATCAGTGGTGGTAAATCATTTTTGGCTCCCGTGCTAATAATTGAACGTGGGCTCGTGGGCTCAAACTTGCGTGCCAACACCCAGAAGGCAATGTGTGCTGGGCACCCCCCATACCCCCTGCGTATGCACACATGATCCCCTTGTGCGCCATGCACATGCGCCTATGTGCACGATTCCCCCGCTGCGCACCATGTGTCTGCGCCTGCGTGTACATTCACCCCTCCACGCACCACACGCCTGCACATGCGTGCGCGATCACCCTCTGTGCCATCCATCTCTGCCCCCCCGCCCCCCCTGCACATGCGCGCCAGATACCCAACAATCAGCTGTTGGGCGGTGGCACGCACCCATGCACAGTACGGCTGTTCCGGGCAAGCTCTCGCGTGCTGGGGGAAAATGGCTCTGTGTGCCACTTCCGGCACGTGTGCAATAGGTTCGCCATCACGGATCTCTATATCGCTATATCTTATCTATCCAGGAGTGGGATTCAAATTTTTTAACAACCAGTTCTGTGGGTGTGGCTAGCTGGGCGTGGGCACATGACTGGGTGGGCGTGGCTGGTTTTTTTGGCAACAAATACACACACACTGGTTTTTTGGGGCCTTCTGGGCCTCAGGGAAGCCTCCTGGGGTGGGCGTTTTTGCTCCCAGAAGGCTCCCCTGGGGCTCAGGAAAAAACAAAATGGAGTCTGGAGGGGACGCCCAGCGTCCTTTTGGGGCTTTCTAGGCCTCATGGAACCCTCTTGGGGGGCATTTTTGCTCCCAGGAAGTTTCCCTGAGGACCAAGAAGGCCAAAAATGGAGAGGGGGGAAATTGTGCCCTTCCCCCCCCCCCCATGTTTTACTTTCCTGGGCCTCAGGGACGCTTCCGGAGCAAAGCAGTAAGACAGTGAAGGGAATCCCAGCACAGCTGATCATAGGAACAGCTGATGGTCAGGAGAGGGAAAAAGGAAATACCTTAAGGAGTGACTGGGCAGGGAAGAACCCAGTCAGCGATGTCGGGTATGCACACAATGTTGCGCATGCACAATAAGGACTGACTGGGCGAGGAGGGGCAGGGCAGATGGAGAGGAGCGGGGCCTGTCAGGAGCATGATTTGCCAGTTCTCCAAACTGCAGAATCATAACAACCGGTTCTATAGAACCAGTCCAAACCGGTAGAATTCTATCTATCTATCTATCTATCTATCTATCTATTATCTATCTATTCTATCTATCATCTATCTACCCACCCACCTACATACCTACCTACCCTATCTATCATCTATCTCTATGCATCCATATCTATCTATCTAATCTACCTAATCTATCTACCTATCTATGTTATCTACCTATCATCTCTTCTATCTATCTATCTATCTATCTATCTATCTATCTATCTATCTATCTATCTATCTATCTATCTACGTATCTACCTACCTAAATATCTAATCTACCTACCTACCTACCTACCTAAATATCTAATCTACCTACCTACCTACCTATCTATCTATCTATCTACCTATCTACCTACCTACCTAAATATATTTATTTTATTTTTTTATTTTATTGGTCTTTTATACCGCCCCCTCTCCCAACGGGACTCGGGTGTACAGCCAGATAAAATACAATGAAAAATACAAAGTTTAAAAACAGTTAAAAAGATTAAATAGGATGGCTAATAAAAGCAATCAAAGATTAAAAATTTAGAAATTAAAACCATTTAAAACCAATTAAAACCCTACATGGAAATCTAGGCCAGACCGTCTTGATGGAATAAGTGGGTTTTCAATGCGCGCCGGAAGGTCAGAAGGTGAGGGATGGTCCTCATCTCTGGGGGTAATTCGTTCCAGAGGGAAGGTGCTCCCAGAGAGAAGGCCCGCACTCCCAGAGAGAAGGCCCGCACTCATTGGCTCCCGGTGGCACCCCGAGGAGGCCCACCCTGTGGGAGCGCACTAGCCGACAGGAGACCGATTGTGGCAGTAGGCGGTCCCGTAAGTACCCAGGTCCCAAGCCATGGAGCGCTTTAAAGATGGTCACTAGCACCTTGAATCGCACCCAGAAGGCCACCGGGAGCCAATGCAGCTCACGCAAGAGTGGTGTAACATGGGAGCTCCAAGAAGCCCTCAAAACCACCCGCACGGCTGCATTTTGCACCAACTGGAGCCTCCGGGTGCTCTTCAAGGGGAGCCCCATGTAGAGAGCATTGGCATATAATCTACCTCCCTATCTACCTAAATATCTAATCTACCTATCTATCTGCCTACCTATCTACCTATCAACCTACCTACCTACCTACCTATCTAATTGTTGGAAGAATTATTCTGGGTTCGGTTACAAGTGGGGAAAAAGACACTGGAAACATGGAGGCTATTTGGAAAGATGGTTTAATGGTGGACAGGACCACATAGCTTGAAGCTCCAAAGTGAAAGGACGACCACATGCTTCAAGGTGAAGGAAAAGATCAAGAAGGAGGAGGAGGGCTGAAAGTGCCTGGGTTTTATACCCTCTGTTGAGATTTGAATTTGAGCTTGTTTTCTGATTGGTTGTC
Organism: Bungarus multicinctus; assembly: GCA_023653725.1. NCBI lineage: Eukaryota > Metazoa > Chordata > Lepidosauria > Squamata > Elapidae > Bungarus > Bungarus multicinctus. The sequence goes on along the minus strand of CM042848.1, from coordinate 79,970,491 downwards.
AGACTCCCATGGAGCCATGCAGGGGCAACTCTGTAGGCTGTCCTGAGTGCCAGGCTTGGTTGAGCCTTGCTGGATGATGATGTAATGAAAAGGGCTTTGGGCAATTCCTATTATGGCTCTACCTGGAGATCTTTGTTATGTAAAATATTCTGGCCCAGGCCTTAATGGCCCACCCATTAACAAAGGTGGAGGTGAGCTTCTACTTCTGAGGTGAGTTTCTGCTTCTGAGTTTCTATTCTTTTTAGGGGAAATATTCTGCCTTTTTAATATTTTCTAGGATATTTCAATTTTCTAGGAGAGGGGTGGGTGATAATTTCCTACATATCTATTTATCTATAAAAGCGAAATACTCCTCACACATCATAATAAAATCTACAGAACCATAAAGCCTACAAAGTTGAAATTTGGCACATATATTCCTCTTGGCTAAGAAGATATTTTTCGAAATGACCATCAGAGCATTTAGAGTATTTCCTATATTATTATTAACATGCTCTGATGCTAAGGAGTTCTAGTCCCGCTCCCCAACTGAAAAGAAATCTCTTCCAAATGCAAAAGACAAGCAGAGGAGAGGAGTTTCAGTTTTACTTTCACAGCACCAAGCAGCTTTAGTACAGGACAGTTGAGCTAAGCCATGCCCAGGCTCCTTGCTGTCTCCTTGCTCACACAGCAAATACTGTTTCAGTTTCCAAACAGCCCTCATCTGTCTCACAGGATGCTAGCCAGATGAATACTGATGGATGCTGGTAGGCAGAGGCAGAAATTCTCCCCCCATGGGTATCAAGCTTGTGTGTGTGAGAGAGAGAGAGATACATATTCCTAATTTCTATCCCTTTTATCCAGCCATTGATAAAACAAGTCCCAAGTTCAAAAATATTCTGTGGCTTCTTTTTCTTTTATCTTCAATATTAATCTGTCCATTTCTGCACAGTCCCATTTTTTTAACGTTATATTTTCTTCTGTAGGTGTTTCCTCGCTTTTCCAATATTGTGCAAATGCAATTCTTGCTGCTGTTAAAACATGAGATATCAAATATACATTTCCCTTTATCGTATTTTTCTGGCATGTATGCCTATGGTCCAACCTCCTATTCAAGGAGACAGGATAGCATCTTCCAATATTTGAAGGGCTGCCATAGAGAACTGAGTATCAATTTGTTGTCCCAAAGCACCTGATGGCAGGGCGAGAAGCAATGGGTGGGAACTTCTCAAAGGAGTTATTTTTGGGGTAGGGCTTATAATGGGGTGCGTGTGTAAAAAATCAAGCTAGGACTTACTTTCAGGGTAGGTCATTGTAGGCGTTGTGCATTCTGGATATTCTTGTCTTGGATGGCAAATCTCAGACAAAGAACATTCCGTGCAAAGTGCAATGTTTGCATGTTTACCTGGAGAAAACGTTTGCATGTTTACCTGGAGGAAACAAGACCTTAATACCCAGATAAGACGGAACAAAGGCAGGAACTGAAGCTTATGTTAATCTTAACTAAAGTTAATCCTAACTAGAGGTGAATGTATAAACTGCTTAAGCAGACAGTAACAAAGGTTGTCTAAATAGATGTATAGTGTATAAATTAACCACTGGTATGCTACTATGGATATAGATAGAACGAACTCTGGCAAGAGAGCAGACAGCTCTTCTTATTCTCAACCTGACAATAAAGAAAGCAGCTTGTCTCATCTTCATGTGGTCCTGAGTCTTGATTCCTACAGGTCGTAGCAGCAGAAATTCTGGGCTCAATTGTGGTTGTAGATTGAGGGCTAACTTTACCACAAGGAATAGTTCAGCCCAGCTAGGAACAGCGTCAAAGCAAAAAAGAAGAGACCAAGGATGGCGAGGTTTCAGGGACATTTCCCTATCTTTAAATGTCTTTATTTAAATAATTTATTGGCCTCCAGTCACCCAAAGCCAAGAAATTGCAATCAATCAGGGCGAGCTAAGGACGGAGATGATGTATCTCTAATAAGAGAATATGAAAAATGCATGAAAGATCAAATGGAAGGAAATGCAATAGAAAAAGACAGAGGGGGGTGGAGAAAGACATCGGCTAAATCTTGCCTGGGGAATCAGTTGTGCAGGCTGAGTCGCTCTGCAGATTGACAGATCCCTTTTGTAAAAAAACAAATAAGTAAATAAATAAAAAAGGGGGGAATGGGGAAGGTTTGGATGGTAAATAGGAAGTTGTAAAAAAAAACATAGCCTGAGCTTTGAATCCCGATCGTAAGTCACCCAGAAATAATAATATTTAAAAAAAAAAAAAAACGACACAATCCCGCGGATAAATTAAGATCATTGTTGTTGTTTTTAAATGTCAGCCGTCAGTAAATCTATGTTTCCCTTTAAAACGTTGGGAAAAAAAGAATTAGCTCTTTTTAAAAGGACTTTTTTTTCCTGACTGGGGGTGGGATAGGGGGAGAGAATTGTTATTCATTTGCCAAAAAAGAAAAAAAAAAAAAGGTCAGGATATTAATAGATCTTAATTCCTCTTGGTTATTTTTTAACATTCAATCAGAAACCTTTTTTTTTTCCTGCAGCAAATCTCCCCAGAAAAAAACCAAGGACAAATCCACATAAAAAGAGACTGGATATTGTATTGTTGTGGTCGCCATCTTGCCTTTTTTGACCCTCTCTTAGGGACACCTTTGAGTACAACAATGGTGTCGTGCGCAACGTGGAGTTTAAAGGTGAAGGAAATGGGAATCTAGCCATTGGGGTTTATAAAGCATCTTATGTAGCGTAGGGTGTTGTCTCAACCTTACATTCTGGGTTTTGCTCCACCAATCCTATCAAGCGATTTATGACCTAAGAAGGAATTTTAAAAAGTTTTTTTGGGATAGGTAAAGAGGCGCTTTGGACATAAAACCAAAACGCACTAAAATAGGTGAAAAAAACAGTTGCAGGAATTGGGTAGGTCTAGTTTGATGAAAAAGAAGGACCAGGGGAGACATGACAGCAATCTTCCAGTATTTGAGGGGCTGCCCCAAAGAAGAGGGAGTCAAACTATTCTCCAAAGCACTTGAAGGCAGGACAAGAAGCAACCTAGATGTCATAAAACATTTTGTATACACGTTTTATAGTTGACAACAGAAAGAAGGGGGGAGTTTCAAAGAGCAGGCGGCAGTGTGGAATCGAAAGTACATTCCATTCATATTTTCTTCAAAGACTGATTAGACGGCTGAAGCTTTTGCCTCGAAAAAATCTAATTGGAGAGCATGATTGTTGACTCTTGGCTATGGACATTTTTTTCATTGGATGATACACTCGGGGGGTGGGGGGAAGCAAGATCAAGGGTAACAGTAAATTACGTATCTCAGAGTTGGCTATGCCCAGGTTAGTGCCAGAGGTAGAATGTTAACTTCAAATAAAGCCTCTTTAGTTTTTGGGAGTGTGGCTCGAGGCTTGTGATTTAATTGGAGTAACTGCCAGAAACCTGACACTAGAACTAAGGAGAAATTTCCTGACAGTGAGAAGAATTAACCAGTGGAATGACTTACCTCCAAAAGTTGTGGGTGTTCCATCACTGGAGGTCTTCAAGAAGAGATTGGACAACATTTGTCTGAAATAGTATAGGGCAGTGGTGGCGAACCTTTTTGGGCTCCTGTGCCAAAAATTGTGTGCGTGCTTGGGTGTGTGCGCTCACGTGCCAGCACCCAGAAGGCAATGCGTGCAATCCCCGCTTCTCCCTTATTTGCACTGCACCTCCTGGCCCATTTGAGGCCTTTTTCGATCTTCCTTGAGGAAAATTTCTGCAGCCTTCGCAGGCTGAAAAATGGGCCCATTTCATCACTTCCGATATTTCCGGAAATACAGGAAGTGACGAAACAGGCCTATTTTTCAGCCTGCAAAGGCTTTCCTCAAGCCTCTGGGAGGCCGAAAAGGGCCTCAAATGGGCCAAAAATCAGCTGGGAGGCATGTGCATGTGCAGTGAGGTAAGTTTGCCTGTGGCTCACATGCCGGCACAAATGGCTCTGCATGCCACCTGCGGCCCGTGTGCCGTAGGTTCACCATCACGGGTATAGGGTTTCCTGCTTGAGCAGGGGGTTGGACTAGAAGGCCTCCAAGGTCCCTTCCAACTCTGTAAAAAAAAAAAAGGATGGAAGCTAACCAAGAGGAGAGCCAAGAGCCTAGAACTAAGTAGGAATTTCCTGATAGCGAGAACAATGAACCAGTGGAACTGCTCGCCTCCAGAAGTTGTGGGTGCTCCGACACTGAAGGTTTTTAAGAAGCGATTGGACATCGTTTGTCTGCAGTGGTACAGTGTCTTTTGCTAGAGCAGGGGTTGGACTAGAAGACCTCCAAGGTCCCTCCCAACTCTGTTCTTCTGATATTCTGAAGTCCAGAAGCGGCCTTCAAAGCTGAAGATCTCAACTTGAAGCCCTCAGAAACTGTTTGTGGTTCTCCATCGCCATCCGTGCTCGTGTTTCCAACCCTTTAGGCGGTGATGTCACTGCCATTGCGGGGGGGTGGGGAGAGTGCCGGGCCTTTGAAAGGAACTTTATGAAAATTGAGGGTGGGGGGAGGGGAAAGGGGGCATTTTACATCCTGTGATGGCCAGCCTGCCCTCCGGGACCCCATCCCAGCTCCGTCCTAATGGGGCTTAATGCTGCATTAGCTAATAGGGGTGATCTAATTAGTCCAGGCGATGCTCCTGGGGTGGTGGGGAGGCCATGTGGAGTTCTTGGAGGGAGGGAAGATGCTTTTCTGCAAGATCCTACAGGCATCATTGTCCAGCTTTGATGCAATTCATCCCTTTGGATATGAACTTGCAGTTCTGGGCAAGGAAGACTTGAGTGAAAATTGCATGAACAAGACAGGTTATCTTTAGCATCAGGAGTCTGGCATAATTTCATGCAGAGTCATTTTTTTTCTTTCTTACAATTTATATTGACTGTTTCCTAGTATGATTTGATTGCTTATTGTACCCTGTGACTATCATTAAGTGTTGTATCTTATGATTCTTGACACTTGATGAATGTCTCTTTTCTTCTATGTACACTGAGAGTATTTGCACTAAGACAAATTCCTTGTGTATCCAATCACACTTGGTCAATAAAAAATTATTTTCTTCCTTCCTTCCTTCCTTCCTTCCTTCCTTCCTTCCTTCCTTCCTTCCTTCCTTCCTTCCTTCCTTCCTTCCTTCCTTCCTTTCTTTCTTTCCTTCCTTCCTTCCTCCCTCCCTCCCCTCCTTTCTTTTTTTCCTTCCTCCCTCCCTTCCCGATTCATCTCCTTCCCTCTCTTCCTCATTTCCTTCTCCCATTCATCCCCTTCCCTCTCTTCCTCTCTCCCCTTCTCTCTCTCTCCTTTCCTCCCTTCCTTGATTCATCTTCTCTCTCTTCCTCATTTCCTTCTCTCTCTCCTTCCCACCTTCTCTCCTTTCCTTCTTCCCTCCCTCCCTCTCTCCTCCCTCCCTCCCTTCCTTCCCTCCTTTCTTTTTTTCCTTCCTCGCCCTCTATCTCTCTCCTTTCCTTCCTTTCATCTCATTATCTCTGTCCCTCCTCCTTCCCTTCTCTGATCCATCTCCTCTCTCCTTCCCTTTCTCCCTCCCTTCCTTTCTCCCTCCTGCCTTTGTGATTCATCTCCTTCTCTCTCCTTCCCTTTCTCCCACCTACTTTCTCTTTCAACAAAATGACCCAGCATAGCAGGAAAAGAATTCCCCATCAGGATGATAACAGGCATCATAATTGAAGGTGGCTGTTTGGCCTGGTGATTAAAGCAACAGGCTAGAAACCAGGAGACCGTGAATTCTAGTTCTGCCTTGGGCACAAATGCAGCTGGGTGGCCTCGAGCCAGCCACTTTCTCTCAGCCCTAAGAAAGTGGCAATGACAAACCACCTCTGAAAAAAAGTCTTGCCAGGTAAACTAGAGGGACTTATCAGAACAATCTTCAAGAATGAGACACAATCGAATGGGGGGAGGAGGAGGAAGAGGAGGAGGAAGAAGAAAAGGAGGAGGAAAGGAGGAAGAGATGGAGAAGGAGGAGAAGAGAGGAGAAGAGGAGGAGGAGGGAGATGAAGGAGGAGGAGGAGGACAGGGGAAGAAGAAGAGGAGGAAGAGGAGATGGAGAGGAGAGGAAGAAGAGGAGGAGGAAGAAGAAGACGACACCAAAATGGTTCTTCTCTAATCTGTACTGGCAAAATTTCCGAACAATAAGTCATTTATGGCGCTCCCATCTGTCGGATGTGCATTTATGGCAACTATCTGGGAGAGGAAAGAGTTTGCAAACTGCCAGCTGACTGAAGGAGATGCACTAGGAAACACGAGGCAACCTTCCCGGCTTCCTTTCCTTGCCTGTTGGCTGCAGGAAATGTATCTAGTTTCGGGGAATTTTTCCTGGGTGCTTGATTCTTCGTTTGGTGTAGTGGTGAAGGATCTGGCCTAAAAACCGGGTGACGCTGAGTTCTAGTTCCGCCTAAGCCATGAAAGTTGTCTGGGTGACTTTGGGCCAATCCCCAGGAGACGGTGAGCTTTAGTCCCGCCTTAAGCATGAAAGCCCATTGGGTGACTTTAGCCCAATCACTAAGAGATGGTGAGTTCTAGTCCCATCTAAGCCATGAAAACCATCTGGGTGACTTTTGTTGTGGCCTGCCAGTGGCCAGAGAAGCTGGTGGCAGACTGAGAGAATGAGGAGGTTGGGGAGGAACATGGCCAGTCCTGGAGTCTGGGGGAGGCTCTGACGAGAGTTCTGCATCAGAGGCAGAGATGGGGCCAGGGCCATCCTTTGAAGTCGGAGATCAGTGGGGAAGAAGAACAGCTGGAGCCTGTTCCCAGTGTGCGCATGCACAGAGTTGCCAGACGAAGGGAACAGCTAAGGAACAAGGGTCAACTCGGCTATAAAGGCACAGGCGGACGGTAAATGACCTTTCCCATAGGGAATAAAGAGGAGCAAAAGGGGAGTGGTGTTTGGAGGAGACAATTTAATCAGTGTGAAGATTTATTCATGACTTTTTTTTTGTTTTTTTTAATTACATTTACATGCCTCCCTTCTCCGGAGACTCAGGGCGGCTTACAGTCTATGGAGCACCATGCTAAGTGCTCAGCAATAGCCTTCATTCCATTGTATATGCCTGCTTATTAGTAGGGCTTTTGGCCCCCCCAAGCGGCATTTTTACAAAGTCAGCTTATTGCCCCCAACAATCTTGGGTCCTCCATTTACCTACCCCGAGAGGATGGAAGGCTGAGTCAACCTTGAGCCTGGTGGGATTCGAACCTGCACTAATTGCAGGCAGCTTGCACTAAGTGCTAGATGATTAACAGCCTGCACCACCAAGGCCCTTCTTCTTGCCAAATCATTGCTGCTACAGCGTGGTGTTTAGAAGATATCGGCCTGGCAACTCTCCAAGCCTAATAAAGGTCTGTAGTTGTGAAATCTCATGACTGTTTGCTGGGACTTTGCTATAGAGGAATTCACTTTAACCTAAATAAAAGGAGTTTTATTGGGACGAGGAGTCGGCTTCATGATTTTAGGAAGCCTAGGTCAGAACAACTTTGGGCCAATCACCAGGAGATTGTGAGTTCTAGTTCCACCTAAGCCATGAAAGCTGTCTGGGTGACTTTGGGCCAATCACCAGGAGACAATGAGTTCTAGTCCCGCCATAGGCATGAAAGCTGGCTGGGTGACTTTGGGCCAATCACCAGGAGATTGTGAGTTCTAGTCCCACCTAAGCCATGAAAGCTGTCTGGGTGACTTTGGGCCAATCACCAGGAGACAATGAGTTCTAGTCCCGCCATAGGCATGAAAGCTGGCTGGGTGACTTTCGGCCACTCACCAGGAGACAGTGAGTTCTAGTTCCAGCTTTAGCATGAAAGCCAATAGGGAGACTGGGCCAATCACAGGGAGATAGTGACTTCTAGTCACACCTAAGGCATGAAACCTGACTGAGGGAACTTTGAACCAATCACCAGGTGACGGTGAGTTCTAGTCCTACCTAAGCCAAGAAAGCCATCTGGGTGACTTTGGGCCAATCACCAGTAGACGGTGACATGCAAAGACAGTGGGGAAGCCTGAATCAGTTAACAACCATGTTAGTAACTTAACAACTGCAGTGAATGGCAAGGTCATAAAATGGGGCAAAACTTACTTAACAACAGTCTCGCTTAGCAACGTAAATTTTGGGCTCAGTTGTGATCGTAAGTTGAGGACTACCTGTATTATTAAATTATGTTATTAATTTAATTACACATTCCCAAACAGCAAAAATGAGGCAAACACAAGAGAGGAAAAAAACAGAAGCAACAATTCATATTATCTGGAGATTATATTGTAGCTGTCTCTAATTCTACAGCTCTCGATCTTTTATGTACCTCACAGCAGAAGAATAGAGAAGGAAAAGAGGCCACCAGGTGATCCTTCCGTTATTTCATTAAAGAAACAGCAGGGTGGATTGTGATGGGGTATCCCACTACAGATCGGGAAGAAGCAACATTGGTATAGAATTCCTTATTGGCCAAGTGTGATTGGACACACAAGGAATTTGTCTTTGGTGCAAATGCTCTCGGTGTACATAAAAGAAAAGAGACATTCGTCAAGAGTCAAGAATCATCAGGTGCAACACTTAATGATAGTCATAGGGTACAATAAGCAATCAAATCAGATAGATAGATAGATAGATAGATAGATAGATAGATAGATAGATAGATAGATAGATAGATAGATAGATAGATAGATAAGAAAAAGAAAGAAAGAAAAGAAAGAAAGAAAGAAAGAAAGAAAGAAAGAAAGAAAGAAAGAAAGAAAGAAAGAAAGAAAGAAAGAAAGAAAGAAAGAAAGAAAGAAAGAAAGAAAGAAAGAAAAGAATTTTTTATTGACCAAGTGTGATTGGACACACAAGGAATTTGTCTTAGTGCAAATACTCTCAGTGTACATAGAAGAAAAGAGACATTCATCAAGTGTCAAGAATCATAAGATACAATACTTAATGATAGTCACAGGGTACAATAAGCAACCAAATCATACTAGGAAACAGTCAATATAAATTGTAAGGATACAAGCAGCAAGGTTACAGTCATACAGTCACAAGTGGGAGGGGATGGGAGATAAGGAGTGATGAGAAGATTAGCAATAATAGTAGTGCAGACTTTGTAATAGTTGAACAGTGTTGAGGGAATTATTTGTTTAGCAGAGTGATGGCGTTTGGCAAAAAAGCCTGTCCTTGTGTCTAGTTGTTCTGGTGTGCAGCAAGAAGACCCTCCCTTTGTAATTTACTTGTCAAGCAAAGAGTGTTGTTGGTTTGGGATGCGATTCAAAATTGTGTTGTTTCTTTGTTTTCTAGCGTTTGTTCCACATGGTTGCAGGTTGTGTTCATTTGCAGTTGCTGTTTAACCGAACATTTAAGATATATTAACACAGAGAAATTGTGTTAATAATTAAAATAAAATGTAAGGCAGCTTATTAAAAACTGACGTGCAAGGAGCCTAAACAGAGCCGCTGTTGCAATTATTATTACGGTTGGTTACACAGATGTTTAGACTTGGATTTGGCATTTTTTAATCCACCTATTGATGTCCTTCCCAAGGATCTGGGAAGTATTTTGCTGGCATTAAAGATCTTGTCACAGGATGTCAGCTCTTCTGAGTAAAGCCACCTTTTGCAATTGACTGATTGGGATTTTGTCAATGCCCATCAGTCAATTGCAAAAGGGAGTTCTACTTGGAATATCTTACATCCTTCAATTGCCATTATGATTATTATGGTTTGTTGCACAGTCATCCAGATGTTCAGACTACCTTTGGCATTTTATTTGCCTCAAGGGCCTGGGACAGGCACATCTGGATGTATGACGGTGTTAAAGGTATCATCGCAGGATGTCAGCTGTTGCAAGTCAAGCTGCCTTCTACAATTGACCGGTGTGGATTTGTCAGTGCCGATGGTGTTCAAGTGGCGCTCCAGCTGTTTTGGGATTGCAACCAAGGCGACTATCCCTATTGGTACTGTATTTCCTTTCTTTTATTACTTTTATTTATATTATATTTATTTATTCATTTATATAAAAGTGATTTGTTCTGTCTAATGAGTTGTAAGTAGTTCCTTGACTGGGATATTGTTTACTGCTTGGTGTTTATCTCAGCTTGTCTGGGTGTTGTTTGCTGACCAGGAGGGATTGTGGTCTTTTAACTGTTTGACTGTCTCTATTGAATGGTATGTAGATGTTGGTTGTATCTAATGTGCCTGTTGTTGGCAGTAAGAAATACCCAAACCAAGGAACTATCAACTCAGACAAACGATCAATAGGCTACACAAGAAACCAACAACAACACACGACTAATACTGACAGGGCAGCCACTTGTATATAAACAGAGAGCAAACCCTCCTTCCCTTCTAGCACTGATGATGTTTCCTACTTGGGTCATGAAATGTCTGCAAGGAAACAACCATGGTCAGAAAGCATCAAAGACCTCACAGTTGTCATCGTCCCCATCCTCCTCCTCCTCGCTGCAAATTGTACTCCCTTCTAGCACTGATGATATTACCTAGTTGGGTCAACCAAGCCCAGAGAACACCAAGGATCCTAAAGTCCCCTTCCTCCTCCTCTTCCCCTTCCTCTTTCTCCTCCTTTGCACACCCCACTCCCTTCTAGCACTGATGATTTTATCTAGTTGGATAATGAGACATCTGCACAGAAAACACCAAGCTCAGAGAGCACCAAGGACCCCACACTGTCTTCCTCCTCCTCCTCCTCCTCCTCCTCCTCCTCCTCCTCTTCCTCCTCCTCCACCTCTACTAGTGATGGGATTCAAATTGTTTTACTACTGGTTCTGTGGGTGTGGCTTGTTGGGTGTGGAGGGGAAGGATACTGTAAAATCTCCAATCAGAAGTGGGATTTGCCGGTTCTCCAAACTACTCAAAATTTCCGCTACCTGTTCTTCTGAACTGGTCAGAACCTGCTGAATATCACCTCTGCTCCACCTCCTCCTCCTCCCACCCCACTTCTATTAGCACTGTTGATGTTACTTAGATGTGTAATGAGACTTCTCGAAGAAAACCACTCTCAGAGAGCACCAAGGACCTTACCCATCCTCCTCCTCCTCCTTTGCACACTCCACTTTCATCTAGCACTGATGATGTTACCCAGATGGGTAATGAGATGCCTGCAAGAAATCCACCAACCTCAGAGAGCAGTAAAGACCCCACAGTTAAGTCCTGAGTTACAAACACTTTCTTCTTTTAATACCTGGAGTTCAAAATCCCATGGGGCCTGTGTGTATGTATGAGCACCTCTCCCCACCTTGCAAATCAGCCATGCATTTCCCCATATGTAGCTACTTTAAGATGCTACCCACGAACGCTACATTCATTCCTGCCCACACACTCCCAACTGTCTTGCAGAGGCTGGCTAGAAAGAGCCTCAAAACCTCTTCTGTTTTAATTTTTCAAAACAGTACATCTGTGCTGACCCAAAGGGGCGTGGCACAAAGGCAACACAGTGACATAAGTAAGAAAAGTCCCTTTAATATCTCCAACTTTGCCCCCAATGTCCAGTTACCTTCGGCTGGAGAAAAAACTCTCTCAGGAACAGCCTTTAAGTGGAGGAAATGCAGTCTGAAAACAAAGTACAGACAAACTGTAAATAAAAATCTACACAAACCAGGCTGCAGGAATTAACTGGACAGGGCAGGAAAAGAAATTGCCAACTTGAAAGGCCAGCAAAACACACACAGTTGGGAAGACGTCAGGAACCCAGATAAGCCTCGACAATGACAGATAATTCACGATTTGCTCCCAACAGTTTGCTGCGAGCAGCTTCCTTTTTTAAACACTGTGTTCCCAGCTGCAGTTAATGAAGGGAATCAGGGCCCTTTCCTCCTCCGTAAGCCACCCAACTCACGTTGCTCCCTTCTCTGTTCCTCCCTGTAAAGGAACAGAGGGTCTTCCTCTGAATTCCCTCTCCCTTGCTCTACCTCTCTCCTGCTCTGCCCAGCCGGACTTTGCCTTTCCACAGCCAACGGAGCCACACTCCCACTCGCTGTCAGCTGCTCAGCCTCCCCCTTCAAATCAGATTCTGACAGGGGCATGACAACATCTTTTGCATCCATATTGTTTCTGAGGTTCTCATGATCTCAGGAGGTGCATCCTTCTTGCATTGGGGACTTTATTCCTGAGAATAAAAATTCATCACAACGGACAAGGACTTTGCAAGGCATCCTTTTCCAGTTTGGGTTGGAAAAGTGAATTATTCAAGCAAACTTGTGCTTCCATAAAATTTGACAGATCTGGAGAGAGGATATTTCGAGCCCGTTGGGCTAAGAACGGCGTTCTCGAAGGATTTGAGCCTGCGGTTATTGTCTTGTTCACCACAACCTCCCCCAGGAAGGGGGTCTGGTTGAGACACGACAGCATTGAACTACAGCAACGCTCCGCACACCAGATTTAACCCTTTCCTCTCCTTGCTCTCTTGCTTCTACATCTGTCTTTTTTTCCTCTCCCCCTCCCCAGTGCAAAACCTCCCAACGGTTCCTGCAGTCACGAGTGACAGAACGGGTGTAAATTATGCAAATGTATACAAATTGACGGCACGTGCATAACTCCGCCGTGGGATTTTGGGTGCGCAACTGAGCACACACAGACTTTGCCAAGGCAACAGTTTTTTTTTTTTCTTTCTTTTCTGGATCGGTGCCAACTTGAGGGAAAAAAAAAATAAACAATTTACCGTCTTAGCTCTGAACTGTAGTTTGGAAAGCAGCTTCGTGTTAGCCTTAATTTGCCATCAGATTTCTGCATTTGTCTTCACATCGCTGTTGATGGTTCGCTGGCAGCCGGTGCAACCGGCAGAAGAATTGGACAGTAGAAAAGAATGAGGACCAATCCGGGAGTCTGGAGAGGACTCGGATGAGGGTCCTGCATCCGATGCAGAGATGGGGCCAGAGCCATCTGGGAGTGGTAGGCTGCCTTTAGAGCCTCCGGACTCTGGCAGCAGCGAGGATGAGGATCCAGGGGAGCCTATTCCCAGTGCGCGTATGCGCAGAGCTGCTAGAAGGCGAGAGCAGCTGAAACAAAAGGGGCGACTCGGCAGTAAGGCTGAGAGGTGATTGCCCTTCCCATAAGGTATAATGGTCAGACCAAGATGATGAAACCTTTGCAGGAAGCAAAGTAGTTCGATCGGTTCAGATTCATTCTTGAAGCTCTTTGCATTTCGGTTGGATTTTTTTTGTACTTCGGTTGGTTTCTTGTCTAGTTCATTTGATACTTCTGTTTTTAGCAGCACTTCACAGAAAAGAAAGGTGGGTGCTTATCTTGGGAGACTGTTTGAGATTAATTCCGGGTGGGAATGAAAACAATTCCCAGCGTTGCAACAAAATAAGTCTTGTTTTTAAATTACGTTTGCATATAATTACGGTTTACGAAGCCTGGGACAGAACAATCGCAGGGTTTTTGTTGCTCTGGGGAGCTTTAGTGGTCCTTGACTTATGGCCACAACTTGGGGCAGAAGTCCCATCGTTAAGCGAGAATTTGTGGAGTGAGTCTGGCCCCGAGTTACGACCTTCCTTACCACCATTGTTAAGTGAATTGCTGTGATGGATAAGTTAGGAATCCAGTTGTTAAGGGAATGTGACTTCCCCGGGGACTTTGCACATCAGAAGGTCGCAAAAGGAGATCACGTCTCCTTGGGACAGAGCAACGGTCGTATGTATGAACCGGTTGCCCCAAACACTGATTATGAGGACGCTGCAAAGGTCGTAACTATGAAAATGAACTGTGAAAATGTCACTAAATGAACTGTTGTATTACAGCTCATTGCAGTCCTCGATTTATGACCAAAATTTTGACCAGGCGGCTGTTGAGTGAATCACAGCCAATTTTATGACTTTCACTTCACTTTACTTCCATCTCTTAATATATATAAAAAATAACTTAGTGGAGACTTTAAACTAAAAAAACAATACACACACACACATATATATATATTTCTTTTTAATATTATGAACTCCATGCTCTTTGCATGGCATCTTTTATTCATCCGATATTGAGCATCAGCCAGCTGTGCATCCCATAGTCAGTAACTTTCTGCCCATCTGTGGACATTTGGGAAAATATCTCTTAAAGAAAAGAAGAAAAAGTGATATTTCTTAGATTTGGTTTTTTTGTTTGCAAACAAGCGAGCAGCAAACATGGCTCTAATTTTGTAGATATTGAAAATGTTATTAACCATTAATCAGTCAACTTCCATTCTCTTGTTCTCTCTCTCTCTCTCTCCACAAAGACTCCAATTGACACACAGGCACGTCATATCTCTCTCTCCTCCTCTCTTTCTCCCTCTCTCTCTCCCCCTCCCTCCTGCTCCCTCCCTTTCTCCCCCTCCCTACCCCTCTCTCTCCCTCTCTTTTTCTTTCACTCCCCCCACTCCATCCCTCCCTCTCTTTCTCTCTCCCTTCCTCCTCTTTCAGTCTTCCTCTTTCTCTCTCTCCATCTTGCTTTTTCTCCCTCCCTCCCTCCCTCTCTCCCTCCTTTCTTTCTCTCTCCCTTCCTCCTCTCTCTGCCTCTCCCTCTTTCTCTCCCTCTCTCCTCCCTCTCTTTTTCTCTCACTTGCCTCACTCTGTCCCTCCCTCTTTCTCTCTCCCTCCCACCTTCTCTCTCCCTCTCTCTTTTTCTCCCTCCCTCTCTCCCTCCTTTCTTTCTCTCTCCCTTCCTCCTCTTTCTGTCTTCCTCTTTCTCTCTCCCTCTCTTTTTCTCCCTTCCTCCCTCCCTCCCTTCTTTCTCTCTCCCTTCCTCCTCTCTCTGCCTCTCCCTCTTTCTCTCCCTCCCTCCTCCCTCTCTTTCCTTCTCTTTTTCTCTCACTCTCCCCACTCTGTCCCTCCCTCTTTCTCCCTCCCTCCCACCTTCTCTCTCCCTCTCTCTTTTTCTCCCTCCCTCCCTCTCCCTCCCTTTCTCCTTCCCTCTAGCATTCTCTCTCCCCCCTTCCTCTCTCTCTCCCCCTCTCTTCCCCCCCTTTCTTTCTCTCTCTCTTTCCCCCCCTCCATCTCTCCCTTTCGCTTTCTCTCTCACACACACAAACACAAACACACACAAACCTCTTTCAGCTCTCCTCCGATCGCCCTGAATGGTTTCCATCACTCATTTTCTAACAGTGTCCTGTTGCGGGGCCTGATAGGCAAAATCACCCTCCCCCTTTTTTATGGGGGTCAATCCATCACTTTACAAAAGAGTGGCTCTCCTCCGCAGATAATGGTCCAAAGGCCAACCGCCCCGAGCATCTCTGGTGTTAAATATTTATTGGCACCTTTCAAGGCGATTCCCCGAGAAGGTGCTGTGTATTTATCTCCCATTAAGTTTCCTGTCTTGGGCAGCCGCTTTTCTCTGTTGCAAGCAAATCGCATAAAATATGGGAAAGATTTTAATTTTTATTTTTACGATGGGTCATAAATACCCTCCCTGACTTCCAGCTGTTTGTCAGTCAGGGAAAATCTCTCCCTAACAGTTGAAGGTTCAATCAAAAAGAGTTGATAGCAGATTGCAGGGAACATTATGGGAGTAACTGATTTTAGCAACCGGTCCCTATTTATTTTTATTTATTTATCTGATTTGTCAATGGCTTACAAGGTAATAGGTATAAGTGAAACATAGTTATGAATACATGGATACATATAAGAAAAATAAAAGAAACAATAGGACAGGGACGGTAGGCACGTTGGTGCGCTTATGCACGCCCCCTACAGTATTAGTATTAGTATTTATTTAACTTATATACCGCCCCCTCTCCCAAAATTGGGACTCAGGGCGATGTACAGCCCAAATAAAAACAACACAATTACAAATATAATTACAAATATAAATATAAGTTAAAATTGATTAAAAAGATTAAATTAGTGGCTGAGATAACTATAATAAACCCTATAAAAACAGGGTAAAAAAGTTACAAAATTAAAATCTCTTAGGAAAGGGGTGAGGTCAATAGTGGACAGTCTAAGGTTAAAGTTTTGGGGGTTTGGGGAAGAAACCACAGAGTCAGGTAAAGTATTCCAGATATTGACCATTCTGTTGCTGAAGTCGTATTTCCTGCAAAGTTTGCAGGAAATTTGGTGCGATTAACCTGGTTGATGGGTGGGTGTGGCCATGGTAGGCGTGGCTTAGTCGGCCTCCTGCACCATGGGAGGGGTTTTTGCCCTCCCCGGGCTCCTGTTCTGACCCAAACCTTCTTCCAAGTAAACAAACACCAGAGATAAAAGCAAAACCTTTTAATGCTCAGGTGCAGACAGCTGACGGCTCAGAGAGCGAGGACTCAAATGAGGGGCCTGCGTGTGATGCAGGGAGTGGAGCGCTGCCTTCGGAGATTGTGGAGGCTGGCAGCAATGATGAAGAGGTCCCCAAGGAGCCTTTGCCAAGTGTGTATGCGTGCCGGGCTGCTCGTAGGAAAGAGCAGCTTCAGCAGCATAGGCAACTCGGGAGTAAGGCTGCAAGATAATGGCCCCTCCCTTCAGAGATAAAAGCCAGCTGAGAAACCGGAGTTCTTTGCAGGAAGCAAAGACGTTTTTGCACTCAAGCGTTGTGGATGTTCAGGATATCTTGGTTTGTGTTTGGAGACTTTGTGTTTGAAATATTCCTTGGCAACTTTATCTAGTGTTCTTGGCATCCTTGCAAGAACTTGGCAAGGCTCATTCTTATCAGAGACAATTAAACAGCCTTTTAACCGGGAAGGAACGGAATTCGTAAAGAATCATGAAAAGGTTTTGCTGTTACCTTTGTCTCGTGTTTGATTCCTTGGAACAAGGTTTGGGTCAGAACAAGGTGTGGCTTTTGATTTGAACCTGCTTGTTGAGGTTCTAAAAGGTCACCGGCGCTTTGCAAACCATCTATTATTATTTTTTAAAATAAATTCTCTTTGTTTTCAACGATCTAAGTTTCTTTCATGGGCTTTGAGTTATTTCCAACATTACTAACTGAACAGCTGCAGCGATTCGCTAAACAACAAGGCAAGAAACGGTGGCAAAACTTACCACCATTGTCCCTCTTAGCCAAAGTAATTTCGGGCTCAATTGTGGTCGTAAGTCGAGGACTACCTGTTAAGAGCATTTTCATCCAAAGATGCTTCTTTCCTATTTAATTTTTTAAAGCAGTAATTCCATTGCTTTCAATCAAGGTTTTGATTGAAACCTGAGAGCTCTGAAGACCGGTAGCTGCGTTCGCTCCTTAGCACCAAGTAGAAATTTGAGTCTTTCTAGATTTTGGGGGTTTTTATCTGATGCCCTGGATGTTCTCCTCATTTCTGCAACTCTCATATCTGTAATAGAGGGAGAGAAAATCCAGCCCCCTGGAGATAAACTTACCTGAGCAGGTAGGTGGGTGGGAGATAACAAGCCAAGCTAGGGGAGATAACAAGAAATCTTGGGTGGCAGGCTCAATAAAAGGGAAACATGCAATTTTTTCGGGGGGGGGGGGTGCGGTGGGGTTTGGTCTCTAGCAAGGTATTTGCTGCTGAAGAATATATATATATATATATTTTCCCAGCTCAATCTTGTGTTTTCCACATTTGGTTCGCTGCATTTTGGGAACTTGGGCACCAGCCAACCCTTTAAAGGTGTTTGCAGCAAGCTGTAGTCATGTGACTGGGATTTATCTCTATAACTATCTGGTTACAGAGGTAAAATCTCACCTCTGTAACTGTCTGGTTTGGCTCTGCAACCTAACAGGACAGACACAGACTTTAGAGAATAATTAGGACTGCAGAAAAAAAAACAATGGCTACCAACCTGCCTTCCACTGAGGACCGGTATCAATCCACGAGAGAGAAACCTGGGTGGTCTTATATGTCTTTCAAGCAGGGAGTCTGGACTGTACAGCCCCCTCCTCAAAATGTTCCTGAATATTAACTCCCAATGGAACAACTTGCCCTCCAGAAGTTGTAAATGCTCCAACACTGGAAGTTTTTAAGAAGATGTTGGATAGCCATTTGTCTGCAGTGGTGTAGGGTTTCCTGCCTAAGCAGGGGGTTGGACTAGAAGACCTCCAAGGTCCCTTCTGACTCTGTTATTCTGCTATTCTTCTTTCTTCCTTCCCTTCCTTCCTTTCCTCCCTCCCTCCTTCCTTCCTTTTCACTCCCTTCCTTCTTTCCTCCCTTCCCTCCCTTACTTCCCTCCTTCTTTCCTTTCCTCCCTCCCTCCCTTCTTTCCTTTCCTCCCTCCCTCCCTTCTTTCCTTCCTTCCTTCCCTCCTTCCCTCTCTTCTCCATCACTGGAGGTTTTAAAGTAGAAATTTGATAACCATTTGTCTGAAGTGATGTAGGGTTTCCTGCCTAAGCAGTGGGCTCGACTAGAAGACCTCCAAGGTCCCTTCCAACTCTGTTATTCTGCTATTCTTCTTCCTTCCTTCCCTTCCCTTCCTTCCTTTCCTCCCTCCCTCTCTTTCCTCCTTCCTTCCTTCCTTCTCATCTCTTCTCCTCCCTCCCTCCCTTCTCCATTACTGGAGGTTTTTAAGATGTTGGATAAACATTTGTCTGAAGTTCTGCAACCCAACAAGACAGACACAGACTTCAGAGAGTAATTAGGACCGCAGAAAAAACAATTACTACCAACCTGCCTTCCACTGAGGATCTGTATCCTGCACGAGTCGAAAAGGGCTATGAAAATATTTACAGGCCCGTCACATCCTGGACATAAACTGTTTCAACTCCCACTCACAAAACGACACTATAGAGCCCTGCACACCAGAACAACTAGACACAAGGACAGTTTTTTTCCCCGAACACCAACCCTCTGCTAAACAACTTATTCCCACAACAGTGTCAAACTATTTACTAAGACTATTATTCTTCTCATCCTTCCTATTATCTATCTCCTCCTACTGATGCTTATATAACCCATAGTTGTTATGATTCGGCACAGTTTGGAGAACCGGCCCAATCTTGTTACACAAAACCGTGGTTAAGTGAACGTTGATCCATTTGATGACCTTTCTTGCCACCGTGGTTAAGTGAATCGCTGCAGTTGTTGGAATAGTCACTAAATGCATGGTTGTAAGTCAAGGACTAGCTGGATCTCAGTTCGGTGTTTGGGGCCCGAGAACTCAGGCTGTGCTGCGGGAACCGAGGGCAGAGGTGGGATTCAGCCGGTTCCGACCAGTTCTGGAGAACCGGTAGCAGAAATTGTGAGTAGTTCGGAGAACCAACAAATCCCACCTTTGACTGGCCCCACCAACCCCATCTCTTCTCTGCCTCCCATTGAGTCCCAGCTGATGGTCTGGGTCTTCTTTGGTTGCCCTGCACAGGAGAACAGAGCTGGAAAGCAGGTTAGTGGGAATGGGGATTTTACAGTATCCTTCCCTTGCTACATCCACCAAGCCATGCTCACAGAACCAGTAGTAACATTTTTTGAATCCCACCACTGATCAAGGGGTGCAGTTTTCCCCATCCAGCTTGGCATTCTCCAACTGATCTCGGTGGAATCGTTTTGCCACCAGAAGGAGAGAAGAATCCGTGTGGAGCTTAATCATTGCAATAAGGTCCCTGGGAAATGCCATCTTTGCCAATGACCCTGGTGGGGCAGGGCAAATGTGGGGGCAGGCAGAGCCCCATTGGCCTGTCACATCAAGAGACATGCCAAGAGGTCAAAGGAAAAACAGAAAGCGACAGCAGGCTAATACTGTAATTCGTTTTGCCAGAAAACTTTTCCAGACAGATGTATAGATTCATGTTACTGGTGACATTGGGGTAGGGAAGGAAGGGGGCAGAAAAGAGGAGGGGAAAAGGGGAGGTAGAGAAGAAGGGGAAGAGTATGGGGGGGGGGAGGAAGAGGGGGAGGAAGGGGAGAAGGAAAGGGAGGGGGAGGTAGGCAAGGAGGGGAGGTAGAGAGGGAAAGAGATGGAGAAGAGGAAGGGAGGGTGGAGATGGAGAGGAGGAGGAGGAAGATGAAGGAAAGGAGGAGAGGAGGAGGGAGAAGAGGAGGAAGAGGAAGAAGAAGGGAGCAGGAGAAAGATGAAGGAGAGGAGGAGAGGAGGGAGATAGAGAAGAGGAGGAAGAGGGGAGGGAGGGGGAGGAAGAGGAGGATGGGAGGGAGAGAGGGAAGGAGATGTAGAGGAGGAAGAGGGGAGGGAGATTGAGATTGAGAAGAGGAGGAAGAGAAGGGGAGGAAGAGGAGGATGGGAGGGAGAGAGGGAAGAGGGAAGGAGGGAGAGGGGAGGGAGAAGGACAGGGAGAAGAGGAAGAAGAGGAAGGGAGCAGGACGAGGGTGGCAAGGAGAAGGACAGGAGGAGAAAGAGGAGGAGGAGGAGGAGGAGGAGGGAAAGGAAGAGGAGGTGTCCTCTGCATGGCCAGAAACATTGGGAAAAGTTTTATATTCCGAACTCCCTTCCTCATCGTTTCCAAATCATTAAAACTGGGTGAATTATCCCAAACGGGATAAGAATCTTCATTCAGATGCTGAGGATGAAGGATTTCAAGGGGCTTTGAGTCAGCAAATGAACTTAAAAGGCAACAAAAGAGTGAAAGGCATAATATATATATATATATATATATATATATATATATATATATATATATATATATATATATATATATATATATATTAGGATGAACTTTAATAACGAAGCCTGGGGTGTGATCAATGAGCCTTTGCCAAAGGGGAAAAATGAGTCCAGCCATTTCAGTCTGAAATGTTGACTCAGGAAAAAAAAACCCCAAAAAAGAGTGCATTTCTGTCTACTCAAGATTCCTCACTGTTAAACGAGCCCTTTGATTAAAACCTCACCACATTCGATCCGTCAAATCAATGGAGCAATTGGATTCCAAAGGGGGAGGATGATTTACTCAGAGAACAAATCTCCAGCGCAATTCTTCGCACAGCCCTATCGATACTTTAGCAATCGTTTGGGGTTCTTAGCAATCAGATCGTTCTGGATTTTTTATTTTTATTTTTAAAATACCCAAGTCATGTATGGCATCTTCTCTGCTTCTACAGAACAAATGCATGCACAGGCGCACAGAAATTCAATGTATATAACTCACTAACAGAATTGGACCGGGTATTAACTGGAAGGGATGAAAAATTGATAAAGAAAATATAGAGTTATTTATTGGGTATTAAACTTGAAAGTGGGCAGGTAAAGGAGACAATAATTGTTTGGGCCAGGGATCAGTAGATGATCTCTCTCTCTTTCTCTCTCTTTCCTTCTCTCTCTTTCTCTTTCTCCTCTTTCTCTCTCTTTCTTTATCTCTTTCTCTCTCTCCTCTTTCTCTTTCTCTTTCTTCTTTCTCCTTCTCCTTTCTCTCTCTCTCTCTCTCTGTCTCTTTCCTTCTCTCTCTCTTTTTTTCTCTCTCTCTCTCTTTCTCTTCTTTCTCTCTATTTCTCTCTCTTCCTTCCTTTCTTTCCCTCTCTCTTCTTTCTCTCTCTTTCTCTCTTTCTCTTTCTCTTTCTCTCTTTCTCTTTCTTTCTCTCTTTCTCTTTATTTCTCTTTATTTCTTTTTCTCTCCTTTCTCTCTCTCTCTTTCTCCTTCTCTCTCTTTCTTTCTCCCTCTCTTTCTCCCTCTCTCTCTCACACACACACAAGGCTGGGAATTTTTTAAAGAAAGGGAAGCATTGGGCAGTTGTCACGAACTTTGGCTATGGAAAAGAAATGTTTGACTCTCTGCAGTACATCTCAAGGGCACTCAGTGAAGCTGAATGAATCCAGAGAGAGAATAGCTTCAAGTGATACATCTAGTCCTCAATTTACAGCTGCCTGTTTAATGACAGTTCAGAGACAGGCTGGAGTAGGTGTTTTCATCCACCTATCAAAATCTTCTCATGGACTTGGGGTAGGCAGAGGTGGAGGTTTGATGGTGTTAGGGATATTAAAAGAATAAAAAATCTGGAAGGAACCAGACTAGATTACAGATTAACAGAGTTGGAAGGGATTTTGTAGGTCATCTAGTCCAACCCCCTCCGCCCAAGCAGGAGACCCTACCCCATTTCTGACAGGTAGCAGTCCAATCTCTTCTTGAAGTTGTGATGACCCAAAGGGGCGTGGCACAAAGGCAACACAGTCAGATGGTCAGTAGGTTTATTAGCTCCAACTTTGCCCCCAATGTCCTGGTTACCTTCTGGCTGGAGAAAAACTCTCCCAGGAACAGACTTTGGCTGCAGAGAATCAAGTCCAAAACGTGGTCAACACAAACTGTAACTATAAGTCCAATCAAGGCTAGATGAGGTAATTAGTCTGGCAGGGCAGGAGAAGGAATTCCAGACATGAAGGCATGGTAGTAATTCAACACGGTTGGGAGGATGCCAGGAACGCAGATAACCCAAGTCAACACAAGATAAACTCAGTTTGCTTCCAGCAACTGTCGCTCTCAGCATGCATCTCTTTTAAACTCTCTTCCCAGCTGTGGCTAATGAAGGGAATCAGGGCCCTTTCCTCCCCCGTAAGTCACCCAACCCACATTGCTCTCTTCTCCGTTCCTCCCTGCGTGCCCTAGGATGAAGAGGAGGTGGGCCTTCCTCTGAACTCCCTCTCCCTTGTTCTACCTCTCCCCTCCTCTGCCCAGCCAGACTTTGCCCTTCCCCAGTTTCCTCCACAGCCAACAGAGCCACATTCCCACTCCCTGTCAGCTGTTCATCTTCTTCCTCAGATTCAGAGTCCCACAGGGGCATGACAGAAAGCCTCCAGTGATGGACCACCCACAACCTCTGTTCCACTGGTTAATTGTCCTCACAGTCAGGAAGTTTCTCCTTAGTTCCAGGTTGCTCCTCTCCTTGATGAGTTTCTATCCGTTGCTTCTTGTCCCGAATTCACACAGTCCCCTTTTTCAACCTTTGGGCAAGCAAAGTCAACGGGGAAGCCAGATTCATTTAAAAAACGTGTTCCTAAGTTAACAACTGCAGCAATTTGCTTAACAACGGTGGCAACAGGTGTCGTAAAACAGGGCAAAGCTCCCTTAACAAATGTTTCACTTAGCAACATACATTTGGGGCTCAGTTATGGTCGTAAGTCAAGGATTACCTGTATTCCCCTCTATTCCCCTGTGTTACCACATCCATTAACCACACTTTCTTCTTTTTCAACCATGATTAAATCCGATGTGGTAATTTTTATTTATTTATTTATTTATTTATTTATTTATTTATTTATTTATTTATTTATTTATTTGTTTGTTTGTTTGTTTGTTTGTCAATTGCTTGCAAAATAATAGGTATAAGTAAAACATAGTTATGAATACGTGGATACATATAAGAAAAATAAAATATAAAAGAAACAATAGGACAGGGATGGTAGGCACGTTGGTGCGCTTATGCACGACCCCTACAGACCTCTTAGGAAAGGGGTGAGGTCAATAGTAGAGAGTCTAAGGTTAAAGTTTTGGGGGTTTGGGGAAGAAACCACAGAGTCAGGTACACCTCATACAACGAAATCAAACACCATTTTCAGTGCGCATCATGACCATGAAAATAAACCACAAACACACATCCTTCACCCTCCACACATTGAATTGAAACCCCCTGGCACCGCACCAACACTGCACTATACAGTAGAATTCAACAGAGTTACTGCCCTGGGATAGAAGCTGTTTTACAGCCTATTTGTCCTTGTTTTTATTATTCTGTACCGTCTGCCAGATGGTAATAGTTCAAAAAAAGGGTGCCCAGGATGAGATGGATCTTTGAGTGCGTTTTGAACTTTCTTAAGGCAGCGGGAGCTCTAAAGCTCTTCCAAAGAGAGGAGAGGGCAACCAATGATCCTCTGGGCAATGATGTTAACCCTCTGGAGCGCTGTCCGATCTGCCACTGTGCAATTGGCAAACCCTACACAGGTGCAGTGAGTTAAGATACTCTCTATGGTGCAGCGGTAGAAGATCAGTTGTTGTTTTCTGAGAAGCCTCAGGTAGTATAATCTCTGCTGGGCCCTTTTGACCAGGGCTGCAATGTGAGCCCCCCCTCAGGTCAGGTCCTCTTTTAGGGTAACACCCAGAAACTTAAAACTGGCCACTTGCTCCACTCGGTCTCCCTTGATAAGCAAGGGCTGGAGATCTGATCTGTTCCTTTTATAATCCACTATCAGCTCCTTGGTCTTATTGGTGTTGAGGACCAAGTTATTGTCTCCACATCACAAAGCAACCGTTGGTCCACCTCATCTCGGTAGGCAGACTCATCCACCCTGGAGATAAGTCCCACCACTGTTATATTACTAGTGTGAATGGGAATGCAGTCATGAACATAAAGAGTAAGGGACTCAACACGCAACCCTGTGGTGTTAGATTTCTCTCTATTATGCTGGAGGATAAATGCAGGGGGGTTTTCTGTGTGTGTGTATGTATTTTAAAATCTTTTCATGCGTTATTGGAATTCAGCACACTGTGTTGAGTCAAATCCTCTCTCTGTGTGTTCAAAACTTGGCAAATGGTTTTGAAATGTCACTGTGAATTATTTAACGAGATAAATTGCCTCCTTTAATTAATATGTAAAATGAAAAGAGAAACTTAAAACGAGTCCTTCTATTCGGGCGCATCTGTCTATACGTCTGCTGTACAGCATATGTCTCTTAAGTCTTCAGCCTAACCGAGGTTCCAAGAGGAAAAGCTCTGGTTTCCAACAGCTCCAATGGACTCATTTCTTCCTCCATCCTGGCTTTCCAGATTGCAGACCAAAAATTTATATGTATATTTCCTCTAGAGACCCCTGCTAAAACAATTCTTGATTATTATTTTTTTGCTCTGAAAAAAAATGAAAGATTTGATGTCATGTAGTTCTTTTATTAATGGATTAAGTCATCTCAATTATCAAAATGCAGACATTATCCAATGCATACTTCACTTTCCATTGTGTGTGTGTGTGTTTCTGTCTGCCTGTCTGTCTCTGTGTATGTGTGTAGGAGGAAAGGGAACAACCAACATCCAAGGAAGAACATTAGAAAAGAATGCATTGCTTGATAAATTCTCCAATTCATTTATGTAACGTTCATTGCATCCATAATTATAATTGGGTTTTTATAGTCTTATCGGTAGCGAGAGGGGTTGTCTATAAATTTAATAAATAAATCCTAGCCTCAGTTTATCAAAAACTAGCTCGATACCTGTGCTTCGCCACGAAACTATGTGATTGGGCTTAGTTTTGGGGAGGAAAATAAGGGGGGGAAATTGTGCCTCTGCCTACCAACATCCGTCAGTATTCATCTGGCTAGATTCCTGTCAGTGTGTGAGAGATTTGAGGGCTGTTTGGAAACTGAAACTACTGTGTGAGCAAGGAGACAGCAAGGAGCCTGGGCGTGGCTCAGCTCAACTGTTCTGTACTAAAGCCACTTGGTGCTGTGAAACTAAAACTGAAACTGAGACTCCTCTCCTCTGCTTGTGTTTTGCATTTGGAAGAGATTTTTTTTCAGGTGGGGAGGGGGAGTCGAACTCCTTAGCATCAGAGTGTGTTAATAATAATAATATAGGAAATACTCTAAATGCTCTGATGGTCATTTAGAAAAATCCTTTCTTAGTGAGCACCTAGAAGCCAAGAGGAACGTACGGGCCAAATTTCAAGTTTGTAGGCTTTACGATTCTGGAGATTTTGTGATGATGCGTGAGGGGTATTTCGCACACATAGATAGATAGATAGATAGACAGACAGACAGACAGAGAGACCAATAGGTTATTCTTTTTTTGGATAGAGTGATTGGTTTAGTTGACCGGAGGCTCCATAAGGCTAGAAATGGGCCCGTTTCCAGCCTGCAGAGGGCCTCCGGAGCCCGGGAAAGGCCGTTTTTGCCTTCCCGGAGACTTGAGGAAAACTTCTGGAGCCTGGGGAGGGTGAAAATCGGGCCTCCCGGAGGTTCTGGAAGGCCGGAAATGGGCCTGTTTCCAGCCTCCAGAGGGCTTCTGGAACTCAGGGAGGCCCTTTTTGTCCCCCCAGAGCCTTGAGGAAAACCTCCAGAATCTGGAGGGGGAAATTGGACCTTCCAGAGACTCGGGAAGGCCAGAAACGGGCTCATTTCCAGCCTTCCGGAGGCTCCAGAAAGCTGGAAATGGGCCCGTTTCCAGCCTGCAGAGGGACCTCCGGAGCCCGGGAAAGGCCGTTTTCTTCCTCCCAGAGGCTCAAGGAAAGTCTCCGGAGTCCCAGGAGGGAGAAAACAACTCCCGCAGCCATGGTGCAAGAGGCTGGCTAGGCCACACCCTCCACACCCACCCAGCAACCGGACAGAAAACCGGCTGCTAAAATTTTAGAAACTCACCCCTAGGAGAACCCACCTTGTCAGCAATTCTGCGCGGAAGTTCAGGATGCCGTGCAAATTTCTTTTTATGTTTTAATTTGGATCAGAGGTTACCTTGGCAAGACTTTTCTTTTTTCTTTTAATTGCTGTCTTTGTAAGGTTGTTAAAAATCGCACCGATCTCTGGAGAACCCAAGAACAAGATGAGGTTACAGAAGCGGCAAAGATAATATTGAATTTATTTTTCGGATCCCCGAAATGACACATTAAATCCAATCTTACCTTCCTGTACTTAGAATGTTGTTCTCCCAGATCTGGTATGGTCTCTGGATCAACTCAGTAATGTAGAGAGATAAAAGATATTTCATAATATCAAGGTTTTGATCTTGTGGAAGATTTCTGGATCGTATTGGTTAAAACAGTCAAGTCCATTAATTTATTACATAGAATGCAATAGAATCCTATTTTATTTATTATGGTTTATTTTATTGGACGTTGCTGCCATTGTAAACAACCTTTTCAGATTGTCTCGCTCAACCACCCTAACTTGATATTCAATAATATTCTGGAGATCTTTGAGAAAAACCTACCAAAAAATGGGAGTTGAAGCCTGCTCATTTTAAAAATGCTGGCTGGGGAATTCTGGGGATTGAAGTCCATCCATCTCCTCCTCCTCCTCCTCCTCCCCCTCCCCCTCCATTCCTTCTCCTTCCTCCTTCCTTTTCTCCTTCTCTTCTTCCTCTTCCTCCTCCACTCCCCAACTCCCACTTCCTTATAGCACTGATGATGTTCTGTAGTCAGGTTGTGAAACGTCTGCAAGAAAACAACCAAGCTTGGTGTTTACCAAAGGCCCTTCAAGATCAGATCCGCCAACCGCATATAAATTCACCGTTAAAATAAGAGACAGCACTGAATTTGCAAATTAACTCCGAGCAGCATTTGCAAGTTAGCCCCTTTGTGCAGCTTTTATCAAATTTGCTATAAACATGCCATTGCCTGTTTTTGTTTTTGTTAATTAACAAAAGCACAGACAAATAATAATTTCTCTCCTGGAATAAAGTTACTTTTTTCAGATTTCAGATTGCCTTCCATTCCTGCATTGTAAGAAAATTCTCTCTCTCTCTCTCTCTCTCTGTATCTTTCTCTCTCTCTCCATCTCTCTGTGTGTGTCTCTGTCTTTCTGTCTCTCTCTCTGTTTCTCTCTGTGTGTGTCTCTCTTTCTCTCTCTGTCTCCCTCTTTTTCTCTCTATCTCTATCTCTGTCTTTCTTTCTCTCTCTGTCCCACTCTGTCTCTGTCTCTCTGTCTGTTTTTCTCTCTGTGTGTCTTTCTTTCTCTGTGTGTCTCTCTCTTTCTCCCTCTGTCTTTCTCTCAGTCTCTGTCTCTCTCTGTCTTTCTCTCTCCGTGTCTTTCTCTCTCTCTCTCTCCCTCTCTTGCTCTCTGTCTCTTTTTTTCTGTCTCTTTCTTTCTGTCTCTCTCTGTCTCTTTCTTTCTCTCTGTCTGTTTCTGTCTGTCCATCTCTGTTTCTCTCTCTGTCTCTGTTTCTGTGTGTGTGTGTGTGTGTGTGTGTGTGTGAGAGAGAGAGAGAGAGAGAGAGAGAGAGAGATTACATTCATTAAGTTATAATCACAAAACATCATTCCTGTAATTAATGCAGGAAATGATGGGAAACAGCCTCGAATGTCAATGACAGATCCAGGTGTTTATACAATTGTGCATCACACTGCAGTTCAAATGTTTCCAATTAGGGAATTAGAAGGAGCAAATAAATAAGAGAAAGTTGCTAGTATCTACTCATGATCACCTTTTCCATTGATGAAAGGAGACACTTGGTTTTCTTGCTTTTCCTTAAGAACAAACTCTCCAAAGAAAGAAATCCATGGTAGAGACTAAATCAGATGTCCAACCTCAGAATGTTGATTTGCATCCAAATGTTTCTAACTTCCAAAAAGGACCGAGGACATACCATCTGAAGCACCAATGGAAGAGAATATTTGTAGCTGAATTGTGGGGTCCTTGATGCTCTCTGTGCTTGGTGGTTTTCTTGCAGACGTTTCATAACCCAACTAGGTAACACCATCAGTGCTAGAAGGGAAGGGGGTTTGTAGAGTGAAGGAGAAAGAAAAGGAGAGGAGGAGGAGAAGATGGAGGAGGAGCAGGGAGTGGGGCTTGCAGAGAGGTGGAGGTGGAGGAGGAGGAGGAGGAAGAGGAGGAGGAGGAGGAAGAGGAAAAGATGGGATCCTTGGTGTTGAGTTGGTTGTTTTCTTGCAGACATTTCATGACCCAACTAGGTAATGTCATCAGTGCTAGAAGAGAGTGGGGTTTGTAATACCTGATCAATTCAGACAAGTAAACAACTAACAGTAAACAACAGACTAATCAAGAAACCAGCAAACCACTCTCACCAACACAGTCAAGGTAAGCCACTAGTATATAAAAATAAGCAGTAGACATTCCCATCCAGCACTGATGATGTTACTTAGTTTGGCAATGAAACATCTGCAGGAAAGCCACGGCGGTCGTAAGTGGGAGGATGAAGTTGTAACTGAATGGTCAGTAAATGAATGCTAATACATCGAGGGGCTACCTGTATCATCAAACGTGCAGGTGAGCAAGAGGGAGGTTTCTGTCATTCCCAGTGGTGGGATTCTCCCAATTCAGACCAATTCGGGTGAACGCCTAGCTCCGATGATCAGCTGGCAGTGAACTGGTTCGCTCCAACGATCATGTGGGCCTGCCCGCCCACCCCTGCACTGTACTTACCTATATCCTCTCAGCTGATTCGCATGGCAGAGCGGATTGCCCAGTGGTGGGATTCAAATAATTTAACAACCGGTTCTCTGCCCTAATGATTTCTTCCAACAACCAGTTCAGTGGTGGTATTCAACCAGTTCTGCCCGGTTCTGCCGATCTGGTAGCAGCGATAAGCAGCGGAGACCGAACCGGTTCTCTCTGCCACTCTGCTGTTCTCTCTCCCACCTGGCCAGGCTCCCATACACACCTTTGTCCACGGGTGGGATTCTCCCAGTTCGCACCTATTCGCTAGAACCGGTTGTTAACATTCTAAGCAGTTTGGAGAACCGGTTATTAGAAGAAATTACTGGCCTAATCCTGTAAGGAAGGCAGGAAGGAAACATTCTGGTCTTGCTTACAGAAACTGCCTCTCCATTAACCCTTATTACATTCTTGGCAGGACTAGACTTCCTGTCTCAGGAAAGTCTCTAGAGTTTTTTTCCCCTCCTTTGCTGATACTTTGCTTGTGTGGAGGGACCATTCAAAGTTACAATGGCACTGAAAAAAGTGACTTATGACCATTTTTCACACTTACGACTGTTGCAGCATCCCCACAGTCATGAGAGGCCAGGTGAGGAGATGCATGCCTTGGTGTGAGTGATGTTGAGTTGACCACGCCCAGCCAATAACGTGACCACCAAGCCATGCCCAACACCTAAGCCACGCCCACAGAACTGGTTGTTAAAAAAATTGAACCCCAGCCTTGCCTTCGTCCTCTGCTTTTGAAGTGCAGCTGCTTTGCGCGGCACATCAGCTGCTGAAGTGATAGGGAGAGATTGCAGGAGGTGAGTTGGAACAACTCTGCGCCAGCGCAAACACTTCTGCAGAAAGTGCATGTTTGGCGTGCATGCACACACAAAGTCTGTGCATGCATGCAAAGCATGCCCACTAAGCCACGCCCACCGAACCAGTGGTAAAACTTTTTGAATCCCACCCCTGAACCAATTCACCAAACTGCTCAGAAAGTTAACAACCATGTCATCAGATACCTGGATCATACCATCATATGTGGTGGACGTGTGTGGAAGTCAAAAGATACTGGACTAAAATCCATACATGGTTGGAAAAAAATGACAAAACAACATATAGACTTTGAAACCAGAGATATTTTTATTGGGTATCTTGCCTGAAGGATATAGTAGAGAATTAATATATTTGATTATTAATGTTTTAACAGCAGCTAGAATGGTATTTTCCAAAAAATGGAAAAATGAAAAAATTCCGATAGCCGATAAAGAAAATAATGGAATGTGCAGAGATGAGTCGATTGACATTGGCTTAGATAGCCAGAAGAAAAAGTATATTATAACATATGGGATTTATTTTATCAATGGTTAGATAGGAAAATAGAGAAATGAAGTATAATATAAATATAACACAATAGTAAATATAATATAATGATATGATATGCTATAATTGATTATTATAGAAGGAACTATAATATGAATCAGAACTTGTAAAAGTTGAGATTTGCTCGAAACCGATAATGTGAATTTGCAATTAAAGTCTAATGATGATTTAATAACAATATAATAGGACATGGATAGTTGATCTACATAATATGAATTTTAATCTAAACTTAAGAAGGAAAGACTGTTGATATTGTGCACAAGAGATATGTACCAACCGACAAAAGCCCAAACTTTTTGGCAAAAAATACAGAAATGGCTAGAAGAAATATGCAGGACCAAAATAGAATACAGACTGGAGTTTTTTCTGTTAAGAATTAATGTGGGGAAATATGATAAGGATAATATATATTTAATAATTCATATAATTACAGCTGCAAGATTGGCTTATGTACAAGAATGGAAAGGTAAAGAAACACCAAAGGAATCAGAAATAATTAGGAAAATTTGGATGTGTGCAAAAATGGACAAATTGACATATATAT
Source organism: Bungarus multicinctus (assembly GCA_023653725.1). NCBI lineage: Eukaryota > Metazoa > Chordata > Lepidosauria > Squamata > Elapidae > Bungarus > Bungarus multicinctus. The sequence goes on along the minus strand of CM042848.1, from coordinate 79,939,722 downwards.
ATATATGTTTTCGTAGATTTTCAAGGGTACAGGTATGCAGGTCTTGGTGTGTTCGGGTCTTTTCCTGTGTAAGATTGAGACTATCTTGGCAATGTTTTGATGAGATCTCATTTGCCAACTTCAGGCTGGTGCTTTCGGCTTTGTGCTTGTGCGAGCAAAGCGTGATCTGAGCTGCTGCCTCCCTATATATATTGGCGGGAAGGTTGGCTGTGTTGTCATTTCTTGATTGGTTGATGAAGTTGATGTTTGCAGATTGGCTGGCTTTTTCTTAAGAACATGTGTGGCTGAGGTATTGGCTGTGTGTCTATCAGCCTCCTGTGTTGTAACAACTTGGGTAATGGGCTGTGTGATGACCTTCTGAGTTCTATTGTTTTGACATCCTGGGTCTTTCTCTATTTTGACAAATCTCAACAGCCTACATTCCAAAATACAATTCACCACCAACAAGAGAATAATCAGGGAAGCCATCGAAATAGAGAAACACCCCCATAACATGAATAAACGGGATGATGCCTCCCACCTACCAGACATTTGGAAACTAGCCCTTATCAATAAATGAGTCCCAGCCACTAAAACCAACACTGGACCCAAAACAACACATGACGCCACCACCAATCTCCCTCACTAGACTCAAAACCAAACCCACCCCATAGATGAAAGGCAACCACCATTCAAAAACCAGACCACGGCTGCATCATCAGCTGCCACACACCCTGATCCCCAAATCAACTAAACTGACACACGCAATGAATACAGAGCCAGGCCTCAAACTCGGAGCCAAACCAAAACCCACACCACAGCCATCCGCTCAGGATATCACATCACAGAACTCAGGAGGCTACACCACAAATCTCAAGATGTTGCAACACAGCCAACGACCCAGGAGATTACAATACAAGACCCAGGATGTCACAAGATTAGAACTCAGAAGGTCATCACACAGCCCATTACCCAAGTCATTACAACACAGGAGGCTGATAGACACACAGCCAATATCTCAGCCACACATGTTCTTAAGAAAAAGCCAGCCAATCTGCAAACATCAACTCCATCAACCAATCATATATATATATATATATATATATATATATATATCTTTGGTTCTTCGGGTTTTCTCCCGCGTAGAATTGGAAATATCTAGGCGACGTTTCAACGAAGTCTCATTCATCATCTTCAGGCTTGTGTCTTCGGCCTTGTGCTTCTCGGAGTAATGTGAGCTTGCAGCTGCTTCTTCCTTTTAACTACTAGTGGGGGTGTGACTTGATTGGGTGGGGGCTTGGCTGTGTTCTGATTGGCTGGGGGTGTGTTCTCATTGGTTGGGGGTTTGGCTGTGTTCTGATTGGTTGGGGGGTTGGCTGTGTTCTGATTGGCTGGGGGTGTGTTCTGTTCTGGTGGGGGTTTGGTTGTACTCAGGTTAGTATATATAATTATTATATATATAATGCAGGTCTTGGCGTGTTCGGGTCTTTTCCCATGTAAGATTGAGAGTATCTTGGCGACGTTTCAACAAGGTCCCACTCGCCATCTTCAGGCTGGGGCTTTCGGCTTCGTCCTTGTGCGATCACGAAGCTGAAAGCACCAGCCTGAAGATGGCGGGTGAGATCTCGTTGAAACATTGCCAAGATGCTCTCAATCTTACATGGCAAAAGACCCGAACTCACCAAGACCTGCATACCTGTACCCGTGAAAATCTACAAAAACATTATGTATGTATGTATGTATGTATTTTTTTGGTTTTTGTTTGTGTTTGTTCAATAAAATTAAAATTTAAAGTATAAAAAGAAAGAAAGAATGTTTTACTTTTTGTTTCGTATTTGCTTATGTTTATTGTTAAAAAACTTTTTTAAAAAGTTAACAACCTATTCTCCTGAACCGGTGTGAATCGACTGAATCCCACCACTGGGATTGCCCCTCCTCAGCTGTGTTACTCCCCCGTAGTAACATAGTAGGTACGGTTTTTCTACGGAAGGCTGTTCACGCACGCAAAGCACACGATCACGGAACCGGTTCTTACATGGCAGTATCCTACTCCTAGTTGTTCCTCTTCCCATTTCCCCCCCCACCCCCCCAGCTGCGCTGTTTTCTGCTTTCGTTAATTTTGTGCCTCTTTCCAGAAGGAATTAATTGCCTCAGCCGAGCACAAAGACAACACCAACCTTTTGCAAGGAGATAAACACAAAAGCTGCAACCGAACGATAATGGAAGCACCTTTGGTCTGGCTTCTCCAAATCATTTCAGCCGGAGCGCCTGCGACCTTGCTACGGGGAAAGGAAACACCGGGGGGAAGAAATAATCATTTTTAAAGGAGGAAAAATTGGAATTATACAGTCCCCAGAAGTATCCATGTGCAAGTAGACCTCCACTCACAACAATTCGCTTAGGGACGGTTCAAAGTTACGATGGCACTGAAAAAAAAGGAACTTGTGACCGATTTTCACACTTATGACCGTTGCAGCGTTTCCCGTGGTCATGTGATGGTTGACAACTGGTTCATCTTTATGACGGTTGCAGTGTGCCACGGGGTCATATGATCCCCTTTTGCAATCTTCTGATGAGGGAAGTCAATGGCAAAGGCCAGATTCACTTAACAACCGAGTTACTAATTTAACACCTGCTGTGATTCACTTAACAAATGTGGTAAGAACTGTCGTAAGATGAGGCAAAAATCAATTAATAAATGTTCCTTCCTTCCTTCTTCCCTCCCTTCCTCCTTCCCTTCCTCTCTCCTTTCCTTCCTTCCTTTCTCCCTGCTTCCCTTCCTTCCTTCCTCCCTCCTTCCCTTCCTTCCTTCCCTTCCTTTCTTTCTCCCTTCTTCCCTTCCTTCCTCATTCCCTCTTTCCTTCCCTTCCTCCTTCCCTTCCTTCCTTTATCCCTCTTCCCTTCCTCCTTTTCCCTCTTACCTTCCTTCCTTATTCCCTCCCTCCTTCCTTTCCTCCCTCATTCCCTTCATTCCCTTTCTCCCTTCCCTTCCTTCCTCCTTCTTTCGCTTCCTTCCTTCCCTTCCTTCCTTCCTCATTCCCTCCTTCCTTCCCTTCCTTCCTCTCCTCCCTCTTTCCTGCCTCATTCCCTTCCTTCCTTCCCTTTCTCCCTTGCCTCCCTCCCTCCCACCCACCCACCTTTCCTTCCTTCCTCCTTCCCTCCTTCCCTTCCTTCCTTTATCCCTCCTTCCCTCCCTCCTCTCCTCTCCCTCCCTCCCTCCTCCCTCCCTCATTTCCTTCCCTCCCTCCCTTTCTCCTCCTTTCCTCCCTTCTCTCCTTCTCGTTCATTCCCTCCCTCTCTCCCCCTTCATCATTTCTTCCCTCCCTCCCCTCTCTCTATCTCTCCTTTGCCTGATGGACCCTTAAGTTTGCACTGAGCTCCAGAGCCAAGAACTGCAGAGACTGCATTGCACCAGACCTGGGTGGGATGCGAGGCAGAGGGGAGGGAGGCGATGGGCAGCAGAACTTCCCAACTGCAACCACTGCTAGCCAAGACGATGAGGATTCTCACAATGCAGAGGGGAGGGGGGGGCACAGGAGGCTCCCCTCCCACCCATCACTCCTGGTTCCCTGCATTAAACAAATGTTCTGAGTTAAACAAGAATTTGGAGCATTCTCAAAGAAGCAGCACATTATTCCCTCCTAGGAAGTCACTGAAACCAGCTCTATGATCTCAATCAAGTCTGGTTGTGACTGATCTGGGTTAAAGGCATGTGTGAACGCTCCCAAGGTGAGGATAACTCCAGAAAGTTTGCAACTGGGACTACATTCTTCTGATGGTTCCAGGAAGACCTCGTTAGTTCTTGACTTACAACCCTTCCTTTAAGGGACTGTCCAAAGATACAACCACACGGAAAAAAGGTAAAATGGGGTAAAACATACTTAGCCAATGTCTCATTTAGCAGCAGAAATTAACTAAAGTCAAGGACTACCTATGTGATTCAAGGATTAATTGAAGTCCGTCCATCTTAAAGTATGTTGGCTGAGGAATTCTGGGAGTTGAAGTCCGTCCATTTTAAACTATGTTGGCTGGGGAATTCTGGGAGTTGAGATCCATCCATCTTAAAGCATCCTGGCTGGGGAATTCTGGGAGTTAAAGTTCGCTTTCATTAAAGCATCTTGGCTGGGGAATTCTGGGAGTTGAAGTCCATCCATCTTGACCTATGTTGGCTGAGGAATTCTGGGAGTTGAAGTCCGTCCATTTTAAACTATGTTGGCTGGGGAATTCTGAGAGTTGAGGTCCATCCATCTTAAAGCATCCTGGCTGGGGAATTCTGGGAGTTAAAGTTCGCTTACATTAAAGCATCTTGGCTGGGGAATTCTGGGAGTTGAAGTCCATCCATCTTAAAACATGCTGACTGGAGAATTGTGGGAGTTGAAGTCCATCTGTCTTAAACCATCCTGGCTGAAGAATTCTGGGAATTGAAGTCCATCTTTCTTAAAGTGGCTGAAGTGGAGAAAACGTGCATCAGCGCATCACTTCACCAGCCCTTTCAGTTGAACATTACAGAAGAAATAATTTGAATAAGAATTCCATAAACTAGACATTCCAGCTGAATCTTATCTCCCCCACCCTCCTGAATAATTATCCACTTAACAATGGACACACTGCATTATTTTCCAACCAAGGAATTGACATGCTGAACCCAAATAGAGAGACTAACTTGTATCTCTGCCAATCTTCTTCTCTAATCGCTAGCTGGGTCACGGCCTGTGATTTAAAAATAAAAAAACTTTTTTCTCTGTTTTGTTTCCACTTATTCTTTGAAATTTCAATAGTAGAGGTTTTAGCTATTTTTTTTTTTTGCTGAGCTCTGTCTATGGCTGGTTACATTTCCCCTTTCACAAGACCTGAGTCAATAGGAATAGATTGTAAAGGTTTCCATTTGGCAGTCTCAAAATTTGCTATTTTCTCAGGATTTCTATATGGGATTTGGCTTTTTTCCGCCTTTCTTCCAACAGTTTCTGAGATTTTGTTCAGTACAGGTAGTCCTTGAATTACAACAATTCATTTAGTGACCGTCCGAAGTTACAATGGCACTGAAAAAAATGACTTATGACTTTCATGCCAAAAGCGGGACTAGAATTCCCAGCCTCCTGGTGATTGACCCAAAGTCATCCAAAAGACTTTCATGCCAAAGGCAGGACTAGAACTCACAGTCTCCTGGTGAGTGGCCTAAAGTCATCCAGCTGGCTTTGATGCCTAAGATGGGACTAGAACTCCCGGCCTCCTGGTGATTGACTCAAAGTCACCAAATGGCTTTGATGCCAAAGGCGGGACTAGAACTCACAGACTCCTGGTGATTGGCCCAAAGTCATCAAATGGCTTTCATGCCAAAGGCAGGACTAGAACTCCCAGCCTTCTGGTGATTGACCCAAAGTAACCAAATGTCTTTCATGCTTAAGGCGGGACTAGAACTCCCAGCCTCCTGGTGATTGGCCCAAAGTCACCAAATGGCTTTCATGCTTAAGGCGGGACTAGAACTCCCAGCCTCCTGGTGATTGACCCAAAGTCATCCAACAGACTTTCGTGCCAAAAGCAGGACTAGAACTCACAGTCTCCTGGTGAATGGCCTAAAGTCATCCAGCTGCCTAAGGTGGGACTAGAACTCACAGTCTCCTGATGACCGGCCTAAAGTCACCCAGTCAGCTTTCATGCTAAAGGCAGGACTTGAACTCACCATCACCTAGTAATTGGCCTAAAGTCACCCATCAGGCTTTCATGCCTATGGCAGGACTAGAACTCCCCATCTCCTGGTTTCTAGGCTAGCACCTTAACCACTACACCAAATTGGCTCTGACATTAAGGTGCTGGGGGTGTTTAGCCCCAAGGAAACATGTTCAGGAGATATGTTAGCCCTCATCAGATACCTGAACAGAAAAATCATTCAAGCAAAGGTTAGAGCGGTCAGAGAAGCTTTTGAGCAGGAGGTAGACTGGATGATCTCAAGAGTCCCATCCAGTTCTCAGATTCTTGAACTCTCTTCCCTAAATGGCTATGAGGGAGACTTTAACTTCACTCTTTCCCCATCTGTCCAGCAGCTGGTAACAGCTCCCAATCTAGAAAGCGAAATGCTGAGTAGCTAGGCTTATTGTAACGATCAAAGCAGGAAGGTGACCAAATCATAGCAACCAAATACCAACGAATCAGAATCAAGAATCAGAATAGAGTTGAAAGGGACCTTGAAGGTCTTCTAGACCATTCCCTTGCTCAAGCAGGAGATCCTATACCTGTGATGGTGAACCTGTGGCACACGTGGCACGCAGAGCCATTTGTGCTGGCACGGGAGCTGCAGGCAAACTTACTTCACTGCGCATGTGCGCGCCTCACAGCTGATTTTTGGCTTTTTTGAGGCCTTTTTCGGCCTCCCAGAGGCTTGAGGAAAGACTTTGTAGGCCGAAAAATAGGCCCGTTTTGTCACTTCCTGTATTTCTGGAAATACTGGGAGTGATGAAACAGGCCCATTTTTCGGCCTGCAAAGGCTGCAGAAGTTTTCCTCAAACCTCTGGAAGGTTGAAAAAGGCCTCAAACGGGTACAGGAATCCAAAAAGGTTAGCCACCACTGTCCTATACCATTTCAGACAAGTGATTGTCTAAGTGGAATTTCCGCGAATGGGATTTTTCCCATGAATTATCCAGCAAATGTACATAAGACAGGGTGGAAAACAGTGGTGCGATTCAAATATTCCGCACACAGACAGGAGGATGTACAACTTGCCTCATGGTGTAATCGAAACAATCTGGAACTGAACACACTCAGAACCGTAGAAATGGTGGTAAACTTTAGAAGAAACCCTCCCATACTACCACCTCTTACAATACTAGACAACACAGTATCAACGGTAGAGAACTTCAAATTTCTAGGTTCTACTATATCACATGACCTAAAATGGACACCTAACATCAAAAACGTCATCAAAAAAGCACAACAAAGAATAGTTTTCCTGCGCCAACTCAGGAAGCTCAAACTGCCCAAGGAGCTGCTGATCCAGTTCTACAGAGGAATGATTGAGTCTGTCATCTGCACCTCTATAACTGTCTGGTTCGGTTCTGCAACCCAACAGGACAGACACAGATTCCAGAGGATAATTAGGACTGCAGAAAAAAACAATTCCTACCAACCTGGGAATGCCATCATTTGAGCACCATCACTTGAGACTTTCAAGAAGAGATTGGACTGCCATTTGTCAGAAATGGTGTAGGGTCTCCTGGTTCAGCGGGGGGGTTGGACTAGATGACCTACAAGGTCCCTTCCAACTCTGATTATCTGATTACCTGCCTTCCATGGAGGACCTGTATCCTGCATGAGTCAAAAGGAGGGCTGTGAAAATATTTACAGACTCCTCACATCCCGGACATAAACTGTTTCAACTCTTACCCTCAAAATGACGCTATAGAGCCCTGCACACCAGAACAACTAGACACAAGAACATTTTTTTCCCCAATGCCATCACTCTGCTAAACAAATAATTCCCTCAATACTGTCCAACTTTTTACAAAGTCTGTACCACTATTACTGTTAATCTTCCTATCCCTCCTTATCACCCATCCCCTCCCACTTGTGACTGTATAACTGTAACTTTGTCGCTTGTATCCTTACGATTTATATGGACTGTTTCCTAGTATGATATGATTGCTTATTGTACCCTATAACTATCATTAAATGTTGTGCCTTATGATTCTTGACTCTAGATGAATGGATCTTTTCTTTTATGTACACTGAGAGCTTATCCACCAGAGACAAATTCCTTGTGTGTCCAATCACACTTGGCCAATAAAGTATTCTATTCTATTCTATTCTATTCTATTCTATTCTATTCTATTCTATTCTATTCTATTCTATGTGATTCAATGTTTACCACTGGTTCGGTGGGTGTGGCTTGGTGGGCACACTTTGTGTGCGTGCACACACTTTGAGTGTGCACGCGCACTAAACACGCACTTTGCACAGGCGCAGAGGCATTCTAATACACCTCCTGCAAACCTGCACGATCCCGGTCACTTCAGCAGCTGCCACGTGGCACCCTTCTGTGCCACGCAAAGTATCTGCGCTTCAAATTTAGAGGATAAAAGTGAGTATGGGAGCCTGGGAGGGCGGATGGGTCCAACAGCAGAATGGCAGAGAGAACCGGTTCTATCTCTGCATTGCTGCTACCGGCTTGGCAGAACCGGGCCAAACCGGTAGAATATCACAACTGGCGGAAAACTATGCACTCTCCTAATCATACCAGTGGGCTCCAAATCCATTGACGAAGTCCATTTTTCCTCTGTGAATTCATGGAGACCTAACCCTAATCCTAAATGGATTTTCTGCAAATGGGATTTTCCCATGAATTTTGCCAGTAAATGTACATAAGGCAGAGTGGGAATTGTGCTAGAAAAGGTAGATAGGGCAGGCTCAAAAAGTATGTACCCTCCTAACCATAATTAAGGGCTCCAAATCCATTGGAGATGTCCATTTTGCTCTCCAAATACATTGAGACTTAAATGGATTTTATGCAAATGGGATTTTCCCATTGTTATATGTGGCAATTATATATATATATTATTTATTTATTTATTTATTTGTTCATGCTTCTATACCGCTCCCTCTCCCAAAAAGGGACTCGGGGCGGTGCACATTCAACAACGAAAACAGTACAGGTAACGGAAATGAAATAAATAAAAATCTAAAATGGTTAAGAACAACACCCAACAGAAAGATTATCTAAAATTTAATTTAACCCGAATGATTCAATTGGCTAGACCGGCCTGCTTGAACAACAAGGTCTTAACTGCGCGCCGGAAGGTGAGGATATCCGACATGGCTCGTGTCTCCGAGGGGAGACAATTCCAGAGGGATGGGGCTCCCACAGAGAAAGCACGTAGTCTCGGGGCTGCCAGTCGGCAGTGATTTAGTGGTGGGACCCCGAGCATGGCGACTCTGTGGGAGCGTACTGGGCGGCGGGAGGTTGTTGGTGGCAGAAGGCGGTCCCGTAAGTATCCAGGTCCCGAGCCATGGAGCACTTTGAATACTATTACTACCACCTTGAATCGAATCCGGAAGGCCACAGGAAGCCAGTGCAGCCGGCAGAGAAGAGGTGTTATGTGGGCGTCCCGAGGGGCGCCGATGATCATCCGCGCGGCGGCATTCTGAACTAATTACACCTGAGAAAACGAAGAACAGAAGAGATTCCATGCTTATCCGATATATGACCTATAAAATGATTACTGGACAGTTATATAACTGTATCTAACAAACATATTATGTTTTGTAACTTGTTATATTTTAAAAGTAAAATGTCAAGTTCTTGGCTGGAATAGGTGTTGTGCTAGGTCAGTCTGACCCAACGGAAACCTGTTAATGATCCATTGTGCTTAGATGTCCATAACAGGAAGAAGTCACGAGAATGAGGGTAGTTTCCAAAGACAAGGAAACAGGTGTTATGCTATGGGGTATGGCAAAGGGAGATACGTAGCATGGATAGATTGTGAACCCAGGAAAGGGGCAGAGATCGTATATTTGAACCTGTATATAAAACCCAGCCTTCCTGGGAACCATGTCTTCTGCCATGAGCAGAATTCCCTTTCTGCAAAAGATTAATAAAAAAACTCTTCCATATTGTTCACTGTCTCCAGCTGTGTTTTGTGAGTATTATCACACCCATGAATTTTGCCATGAAATGTACATAAGGCCTCAAAAAATAGGTACCCTCCTAACTATAATTAAGGGCTCTGAATTTATCGGCGATGTCCATTTTGCTCTCCAAATTCACGGAAACCTAACCCTATGTAGGGTTTTACGCGAATGGGATTTTCACATGTATTTTCACAGCAAATGTAGATAAGGCAAGCTTGAAAAGAATTCGCCCTCCTAACCATATCTGTGGCCTCTGAATCCATTGACTTTCGGAAGGAGATTTTTTGTTCTTCTCCTGTTCCTTTCATGCTTTTAAAGCATTTTTATCATTATTATTAGTTTGAGGAAGCTGCCCTTTATATAAGAAGTAGGCAGAAAGTACATCTCAGGATGATTTGCAGCTGTCACTCAAAATTTCTGACTCAGGAGAACAACAATGAAAAGATATGATGACACCAGCAAGAATTCCAGAGCTATTCAATCCTAACAACTAGATTCCTGAGAAACAGAAGAGGGCTGGAAATTAAGAGGAACCAAGCTCTGTGTGAAATTGCTGCTGAGTTTGGTCTCGATGCCGATAGCCAATTTCATGCTCAAACCAAGTGTTCTGAATTTATTATACAGGTAGTTCTCCACTTATAACCATTTATTTAGTGACTGCATTTACATTGAAAAAAAAGACATGGGAAAAGAATTATTAATTGACGATGTTGGCAGCCTTTAAAGCAAATTTATACAAAATGTTCTACAGATGGAATCTACTCCCTGCTAGATTAGCAAAAATGCTCCCAAACAGATCACCCGATTGTTGGAAATGCAAACAAAAGGAAGGAACATATTACCATGTGTGGTGGACATGCCCTGTAGCAAGAAAATACTGAATAAGGACAAAAAAGATGGATAGAAGAGATAATTAAACAACAAATTGCATTAAGACCGGAGACTTTTCTATTAGGTATATTCACAGGAAAATATGATAAGAAAACAGAATATTTAATGCTACATCTATTAACAGCGGCAAGAATAACTTACGTGCAAAATTGGAAAAAAGATAGTATGCCACTAGAGGAAAATGAGATAAAAATGATACTAGAGTGTGCCGAGATGGATAAATTGACCATGGAGATAAAGAAAAGAGAGGAAACGGATTATTATTTTATTATTATTACTTTCAGGAAAAAACCATCATGTAATCTGCAACTCTTACACTGCAAAAACATATGTATTACACAACTCGATCAGGGCAAAGCAATAGACGCAATCTACATAGACTTCTGTAAAGCCTTTGATTCAGTGGTACATGACAAACTACTCCTAAAACTAAAATCTTATGGTATCTCTGGACACCTGCATAACTGGATAGAAGCATTCTGTTAAACAAACAACAAATGGTCAAAATTGGGAGCATCCTATCAAATTCTGTGGTGTCCCCCAAGGCAGCGTTCTAGGACCAACTCTTTTCATACTCTACATAAATGACCTCTATGATCATATCAAGAGCAACTGCGTTCTCTTCGCTGATGATGTAAAGCTATTCAACACCACAGAAAATACTGCTACGCTTCAAAAAGACCTTGATTATGTATCAGAATGGTCAAACAAATGGCAACTTCAAATCTCAACAAATAAATGCTCTGTCCTACATATTGGCAAAAAAAATCAGAAAATAAAATACAGGCTGAATAGTCAAGACCTTGTTGATGATCCAAACTCTGTCAAGGATCTTGGAGTACTCATCTCTAATGACCTAAGTGCTAGAGCCCACTGTAACTACATAGCCAAAAAGGCGCTAAGAGTTGTTAACCTAATCTTACGTAGCTTTTTCTCTGGTAATATTACACTAATAACTAGAGCATACAAAACATTTGCTAGACCAATACTCTAATACAGCTCATCAGTCTGGAACCCACATTACGTATCTGATATTAACACAGTTGAGAAAGTCAAGAAATATTTCACAAGAAGAGTTCTCCACTCCTCTATTCGTTGCAAAATACCTTATGCCACCAGACTCGAAATTCTAGACCTAGAAAACCTAGAACTATGCCGCCTTCAGTCCGATTTAAGTATAGTATATAAAATCATACATTGCAATGTCCTACCTGTCAGTGAATACTTCAGCTTCAACCATAACAATACAAGAGCGCACAATAGATACAAACTCAAGGTTAACCGCACCAAACTTGATTGCAGGAAATACGATTTCAACAACAGAATGGTCAATGTCTGGAATACTCTACTTGACTCTGTGGTTTCTTCCCCAAACCCCCAAAACTTTAACCTTAGACTGTCTACTATTGATCTCACCTCTTTCCTAAGAGATCTGTAGGGGTCATGCATAAGTGCACCAACGTGCCTACCGTCCCTGTCCTATTGTTTCTTTTATTTTTTATCTTTCTTATATGTATCCATGTATTCATAACTATATTTTTACTTATATCTATTATCTTGTAAGCAACTGACAAAAATAAATAAATAAAATAAATAAATTTGATGTGGAATGCATTGTATGATTGGCTGAATAATAGGTACAGAGATGAATAGAGAATAGGATAATAAGGCAAAGGTTATAGTAAACAGAGATACATTTAGGAATATAGACAAATGTACAGATAGTTAAGATTTATGTAAAAGTATGTGTCAAGGCTCCGACAATCCACCCCCATTCAAATCATGAGTCTCTAGCTGCATCTCTCAGAGTAAAAAAAAAAAAGATTTATTAGGAGTGAACATGTTGGCATTACCTGGATGCAGCCAACTCTGAAACTCATCATTCATTTCACCGTTAACTCTGGTCTTCCCCCATGTTGTGGTTTGCCGATAGCCGGTGCAGAAGACAGCAGAATTGGACAGTGGGGAAGAACAGAAACCAGTTAGGGAGTCTGGAGAGGACTTGGATGAGGGTCCTGCTTCCAATGCAGGGATGGAGCCAGGACCATATGAGAGTGGGGTGCTGCCTCCAGAGCCTCTGGAGTCTGGCAGCAGCGAGGAAGGGGAGCAAGGGGAGCCTGTTCCCAGTGCACGCATGCACAGAACTTCTAGAAGGAGAGAGCAGCTGAAACAAAAGGGGTGACTCGGGAGTAAGGCTGGGAGGTGATTGCCCCTCCCATAAGATATAAAGGTCAGGCAAAGGTAGAAAAACCTTTGCAGGAAGCAAAGTTGTTTGTTTGGTTCAGATTCATTCTTGAAGCTCTTTGTACTTTGGTTGTTGTTTTTTCTAGTTCATTTAATACTTCTGTTATTGGCAGCACTTCACAGGAAAGAAAGGTGGGTGCTTATCTTGAGGGACTGTTTGAGATTCATTACCGGCTGGGAATGAAAACAATTCCTAGCGTTGCAATAAAACAAGACTTGTTTTGAAAATAAGCGTGTGCATAATTATGGTCTAGGAAGCCTTGGTCAGAACAAAATAATAGATACAGAGATGAATAGAGAATAGGATAATAAGGCAAAGGTTATAGTCGACAGAGATAGATTAAGGAATATAGACAAATGTTAAGATTTATGTAAAAGTATGTATACTGTCACGGAAGCATTGCAAATGATTGGAAATGATGTTGTATATAAGAAAAATTGTTTAATAAAAATTATATTTTTAAAAAAGGAAAAAAGACTTATGACCATTTTTCACACTTACGAAGACTGCTATCATGTCACCCTTGGTCCTTCTTCTCCACTCCTCTGATCACCTTTGTTGCTCTTCTCTGCACTTTATATTTTTCTATGTCATCTATACATCTATATCTATCTACCAGTAAATCTATCTATCTATCGGTCAGTCAGTCTGTCGGTCTGTCTATCATCTATTTGTCCATCATTTATCTATTTATATCCTAAAGGCAACTGTGGCAAGAAAAGGAGAGAAGAGAGAAGAGAAGAGAGGGATAGAATAGAATAGAATAGGAAGAGAAGAAAGGAAGAGAAGAGAGGAAGAGAATAGAATAGAATGAGCTGGAAGGGACCTTGCAGGACTAGAAGTCCAGCCCCTCTCATTTCCAGTAGAGAGAATACTTGGTCAGGACTGGCTGAGCGAGCATCGACTTACCCAACTGTGAAGGGTCCTTTCACCCAACCAGAGGGCCGAATTGTTACGACTCTTTTCCCCATGACGGATCAGCTTTTATTTTTATCTGGATTCCAGGCTTCACGTGATTTCCCCCTTACAAGCAGCTGCTTTTCCTTTGATTTGCCTTTATTCTTTGGATTTCCCATTGCGGGGAGGTCCACCCCTCTGGGAGGGCTGAAAAAGAAGGCTTGAAGCCTTGTGAATAAATAAATAAATAAATAAATAAATAAACAAAGCCAGCCAATGTTTCCAGGCTGCAAATCATTAGCTCCTTTAGCAGCGGGTACTGGAGAACATCTTCCAGGTTCCAAAGGGAGAAGGTGAAATTCAGGCATTGAAATGTCTCCAAGAAAAGAGGGCCCATCTTATTTAACAGCTCCGAGAAGAAAAGCCCATGGCATCCCGCTGCTCTGCACAGTTCCTGAAAAAGCCTCTTTCTGACAAAGGCTTTGGATTCCTTCCACTCTTGGCTGCGTTTCCCTTTCATTTTATTTTTTTTCCTTTCAGTGTTGCTTAACCTTCATCTCCATCCAAATGTTTCTTGAACTGGGAATCTCTGGACAATGGGATTGAAATGGGCTTGTGAAATGATACAGCAATGAGAATCCTGCTCTGTACCGAATAGAGAGAGAGGTACAGAAGAGGGATATCTATATATCTCTATCTCTATCTCTATCTCTATCTCTATCTCTATCTCTATCTATCTATCTATCTATCTATCTATCTATCTATCTATCTATCTTTCTTTCTATCATCTATCTATCTATCTATCTATCTATCTATCTATCTATCTATCTAATTATACAGAAGAGGATTACAATGGCAGGGGGAGAGAGAATACAGATAGATAGATAGATAGATAGATAGATAGATAGATAGATAGATAGATAGATAGATAGATAGATAGATAGATAGATAGATATGATAGATAGATGATAGATAGAGATGATAGATAGATAGTGATAGATAGATAGAGATGATAGATAGAGCTGATAGATAGATAGATAGAGATGATAGATAGATGATAGATAGTGATAGATAGATAGATAGATAGAGATGATAGATAGATAGATAGATAGATAGATAGATAGATAGATAGATAGATAGATAGGTAGGTAGGTAGGTAGGTAGATAGATATAGATTTAGATATACATAAATAGGTAGGTAGTAGATAGATCAATAGAATGAGATAGATATATAAGACAGATGGAGAGAGAAATGATACGGTCAATAGATAGATTGATAGATAGATAGATAGATAGATAGATAGATAGATAGATAGATAGATAGGTAATAGATGATAGATAAGTAATAGATAAATAGATACATAGAATGAGATATATAAGATAGATAGATAGATAGATAGATAGATAGATAGATAGATAGATAGATAGATAGATAGATAGATAGATAGATGGAGAGAGAGATGATATGGTCAGTAGACACATAGATAGATAATAGATAATAGATAGACATAGAATGAGATAGATATATAAGAGATGGAGAGGGAGAGAGTACAGATTGGTAGTAGAAAGACAGATGATAAATAGATAAATGATGGACAAATAGATGATAGACAGACCGACAGACTGACTGACCGACAGACAGATAGATTTATTGGTAGATAGATGTAGATATAGATATATAGATGATATAGGAAAATATAAAGTGCAGAGAAGAGCAACAAAGGTGATCAGGGGACTGGAGACTAAACTGTATGATGAATAGTTAAGGAACTAGGTATGTCTAGTCTAACAAAGAGAAGGACCAAGGGTGACATGATAGCAGTCTTCCAATACTTGAGGGGCTGCCACAAAGGAGTGGTGGGGTCAAGCTATTCCCCAAAGTACATGGTTCCGCAGAGGGGGCCTTCACCAGGTCAGTTGAAAAACCGACACTTGTCGGTTGTACTGTACATAAGATTGGTTAGTGTTAATTGGGGGTTAATGTTAAATATGTCATCAACCCAGCCCCAGAGTGGACAACAGAAGACTTGCACAAAGTGTTGCGCAGGCTGTCCTGTTCACAGTTGTTCACAGTGAGTTAAGAGCTGCTATGGGGAACTTGGCTAGTTTTCATTTCGGATAGGTTTCTAAAATGTTGTGTGAACCTACCAAGATGTTGTGTTTGGCTAGTTTTTTGTTTGTTTGTTTTTTTGTTCCATGAATTTTGCGAAGCTGGAAAAAGGATAATGTCAGCAGCAGAGAGAGGTTGCTCTTTGAGTAATGTTTTAGATAACTCGAAGTTTAAAATGTTGTGTGAATGACACCTTGTTTAGCTAGTTTCTTGTTCCATGGATTTTTCAAAGCTGGAAAAAGAATAATGTCAGTAGCAGACAGGGGTTGCTCTTTGGCTACTGTTTTAGGAACTAGGAATTTTAAAATCACAGGTTGGGTTCATCCGGTTCGTACTGGTTTCAGCGAACCGGTTGTTTTGGTGAGCAGTTGGCTCCGCCTACCTGCCGCTGCGCTAGTCTGTTGTATATATCTGTGTTTTGCAGCTAAGCTGATTCGCACGGCACAGTGGATTGCTGTTCTTCAGCTGTTTTACTTCCTGGGGCTGCAGCAGAAGGTAAGTTTTAGAGATGAAGATGGACTGGTTGTTATACCGGTTGAATCCCATCACTGTTTAAAACGTTGTGTGAATGCACCCTGTTTAGCTAGTTTTTTGTTCCATGTAATGTTCCATGTAATGTAAAGAGAGGGGTTTCTCTTTGAGTAATGTTTTCAGTAATTAGGAGTTTAAAATCATAGGTTGGATTCAGCTGGTTTGGACTGGTTTGGGCGAACCGGCTGTTCCAATGATCAGTTGGCCCCACCCACCCATCTCTGTGCTAGTCTGTCCTATATTTCTGTGTTTTGCAGCTCAGCTGATTCGTGCGGCACAGCTGATTGCCTTGTCTCAGCTGTTTTACTCACCGGGGCTGCAGCGGAAGGTGCGTTTTAGAGATGAAGATGGATAGTTTTCAAACGCTGCATGCGTGCGCTCACTGAACTGGTTGTTATACCGGTTGAATCCCATCACTGTTTAAAAAGTTGTGTGAATACACTCTGTTTAGCTAGTTTTTTGTTCCATGTAATGTAAAGAGAGGAGTTGTTCTTTGAGTAATGCTTTCAGTAACTAGGAGTTTAAAATCACAGGTTAGATTCAGCTGGTTCAGGTGAACTGGTTGTTCTGGTGATCAGTTGGCCCCACCCACCCGCCCCTGCGCTAGTCTGTCCTATATTTCCATGTTTTGCACCTCAGCTGATTCGTGCGGCACAGCTGATTGCCACGCCTCAGCTGTTTTACTCACCAGGGCTGCAGTGGAAGGTAAGTTTTAGAGCTGAAGATGGATGGTTTTCAAATGCAGTGCATGCTCACTGAAGTGGTTGTTACACCGGTTGAATCCCACCACTGTTTAAAATGTGTGAATGCATCCCGTTTAGCTAGTTTTTTGTTCCATGGATTTTGCAAAGCTGGAAAAAGGATAATGTCACCACCAGAGAGGAGTTGCTCTGAGTAATGTTTTCAGTAACTCGGAGTTTCTTTGATTAATGCTTCTAGCTCTTTGAAGTAACAAAGTGAGTTCCCCATGAGGGATGTGAAGTCTGATAAGAACTGGTTCAAATTTGCAGAAAACAAACACTCTCTTCTATACGCAGCGACTTGAACTTTGTTAATTTGCAAACTCGGCATAATGGAAGAACCACACTTCCTGAATATGAAAATGAGCATTAACAAGGCCCCACATCCTATCCTATCCTATCCTATCCTATCCATTATGGCACTTCTGGTATTGTCAGAAGGCCTGTTTTTCGGCCTCCCGAGGCTGCAGAAGCTTCTCTCGAGCCTCCAGGAGGACAAAAACAGTGTCAAACGGGCCAAAAATCAGCTGGGAGGCGCGTGCATGCGCAGAGCAGGTAAATTTGACTGGGGCTCGCGTGCTCCCACAAATGGCTCTGCGTGTCACTTGTGGCACGCGTGCCATAAGTTCGCCGTCACGGCCGTAAGTCTTAAAGCGGCCAAGGTTGGAGGCCTCTGGCTCTGAGCATTCCTGAATACTATCCTTAAAGAATTGATTAAATTCACACCCAGACGAACACACACACACACACAGACACACACACAGCCACACGAAAAGCTGGAAAGCATTAGAGAACCTACGTGGAAGAGGACATTAAGAGGGGATGGTAAGGTCATTGCGCAGAGCCCCAAAGTCAGAGGCGGAAGAGTTAAGGCTCCCCAGATATTTCTGACCTCCTTCTTCGGCCGTCATTATCGTGGCCCCATGTGATCTCCTAATGAAAAAAATAAAATAAAACCATAACTAGGGGCTTAAGGGAATCTTAACTCTGAATCTCCTGCTCCAGCCAGGTTTAAATCACCACCGTAATGTTGCATTAAAATGGAAGTTCCCTTGAGCCACAAATTAACTCCAAGACAGGAGAGCCAAGGATACCGGAAAGATTGGGAACTGTTGGATGAGGATTTATGCGCGGAAAGGGCAAGTCGGGGAACACCATGAGAATGCCAAATGGGTTTTTCAAGGTTGAAACACAAGGGCAGCAAGAAGGTTCCCAGGATCGTCTATTTGAGGCTGATGGGATGAGCTGGAGTCAGAATAACAGGGTGGGAAGGGTTCCTTGGAGGTCTTCTAGTCCAACCCCCTGCTCAATCAGGAGAGCCTATACCACCCCAGACAAGTGGCTATCCAATCTCTTCTTAAAAACTTCCAGTGTTGGAGCATTTACAACTTCTGGAGGCAAGGAGTTCCACTGGTTAATTGTTCTCATCGTCAGGAAATTTCTCCTTAGTTCAATCCTCTCTTTTCTGTGGTATCCCCTCAAATATTGGAAGACTGCTAACAGTGTGATGTGATAGGATAGAATAGAATAGAGGGATAGAAATAGAAATAGAAATAGGAATAGAAATAGAAATAAAACTAGAATAGAATAGAATATACAATAAAATATAGAATAGAATAGAATAGAATAGAGGAATAGGTATAGGAATAGAAATAGAAATAGAAATAAAACTAGAATAGAATAGAATATACAATAAAATGTAGAATAGAAGAGAATAGAATAGAATAGAGGAATAGGTATAGGAATAGAAATAGAAATAAAACTAGAATAGAATAGAATATACAATAAAATATAGAATAGAATAGAATAGAGGAATAGGTATAGGAATAGAAACAGAAATAATACTAGAATAGAATAGAATATAAAATATAGAATAGAATAGAATAGAGGAATAGAAATAGAAATAGAATAGAATAGAATAGAATATGCAATAAAATATAGAATAGAGGAATAGTAATAGGAATAGAAATAGAAATAAAATTAGAATAGAATAGAATATAAAATATAGAATAGAATAGAATAGAATAGAGTTGGAAGGGACCTTGGAGGTCTTCTAGTCCAACCCCTACTCAGCCAGGAAATGCTATACCATTTCAGACAAATGGATGTCCAATCTTTTCTTGAAAACCTCCAGTGTTGAAGTACCCACAATGTCTGGAGGCAAGGAGTTCCACTGGTTAATTCTTCTCACCGCCAGGAAATTTCTCCATGGTTCTAGGTTGCTTCTCTCCTTGATGAGTTTCCATCCATTTCATTTCTCATCCTTCCCTCAGGTGATTTGGAGAAGAGGTTGACCCCTTCCCCTTCTTTGTGGCAGCCCCTCAAATATTGGAAGACTGCCATCATGTCACCCCTGGTCCTTCTTTTCATTAAACTAGACCAGTGGTGTGGCTAACCTTTTTCGGCTCCTGTGCTGATAATTGCATGTGCGCTCCTATGCTTGCGCTCACGTGCCAGCACTCAGAAGGCAATGCGTGCTGCCCCCCACACCCCCTGAGCATGTGTGCACAATCTCACTGTGCACCACTATGCGCCTGCATATGCGTGTGTGATCTGCCCTGTGCTGCGTCTCTCTGCGCGTCTCCCACACACCCCCTGTTCCCCTTGCGCATGCGCACCAGATACCTGACAATCAGCTGTTGGGCGGCGGCGGCGCTCACACATGTGCAGTGAGGCTCTTCCAGGCGAGCTCTCACGTGCTGGCAGAACTGGTGCCACTTCCGGCATGCGTGCCATAGGTTCGCCAACATGGAACTAAACGTACCGAATTCCTGCAACCGTTCTTCATATATTTTAGCCAGGGGTGGGATTCTACCAGTTCGCACTTATTCGCTAGAACCGGTTGTTAACACTCTAAGCAGTTCGGAGAACCGGTTGTTAGAAGAAATTACTGGCCTAATCCTGTAAGGAAGGCTGAAAGGAAACATTCTGGTGTTGCTTACAGGAATTGCCTCTCCGTTAATCCTTATTACATTCTTGGCAGGACTAGACTTCCTGTCTCAGGAACTTCCCTGGAATTTTTTTCCCTCTCCTTTGCTGGTACTTTGCTTGTGTGGAGTGACCATTCAAAGTTACAATGGCACTGAAAAAAGTGATTTATGACCATTTTTCACACTTATTACTGTTGCAGCATCCCCATAGTCACGAGAGGCCAGGCGAGGAGAGGCGTGCCTCGATGTGAGTGATATTGAGTTGGCCACGCCCAGCCAGTCACATGACCACCAAGCCATGCCCACCAACTAAGTCACGCCCACAGAACCGGTTGTTAAAAAAATTGAATCCCACCCCTGATCTTAGCCTTCAAATCCCCTAACAGCAATAGCACTTAGACTTATATGCCGCTTCACAGTGCCTTTAACAGCCCTCTCTAAGCAGTTTACAGAGTCAGCCTCTTGCCCCCAACAATCTGAGTCCTCATTTTACCCACCTCGGAAGGATGGAAGGCTGAGTCAACCTTGAGCCTGGTGGGATTTGAACTGCCAAATTGCAGTCAGCCGGCAGTCAGCAGAAGTAGCCTGCAGTACTGCACTCTAACCACTGTGCCACCACGGCTCCCAATCCTAACCCATTGTTGTTCTTCTCTGCACTCTTTCTAGAGTCTCAGCATCTTTTTATATCGTGGTGACCAAAATTGGATGCGATATTCCACGGAATGGAATCCATCTTTTGTCTGCCTGAGTTTATGGGATCACCAGGATATTATGAGTTCTAGTCCCGATTTTAGGTACAAAACCCAGTTGGATGACTTTGGATCAATCACCAGGAGACTGAATTCTAGTGCCACCTTAGGCCTAAAGCCAACTGGCTGACCTTGGGCCAGTTCCCTTCCGCTCTGTAGGAGAAGGAATGGCAAAAGATGGAGGTGGAGTGAAACGAGGGTTCAGCCTAGAATCTCTACGTGGTTGCAAGTGAGCTAAATCCAACCCACCTTGAGCCCCATTCACCCTTACCTAACTCCTAGCAGGTGCTATTAATTTAAATCAGTTTAATTGGACCTTCACAGGTGGATTTGATCTTTCGCACCTGACGATCTTCTTAAATCAAAATTTTAATCCAAGTTAAGGTTGAGTAGGAACAATAAATTGTATTGTTGCTCCATTCGTCCTTTTGAGGCTGGCTAGCACACTCCAGCTTGCCCCCAGAAGTTGTAAATGCTCCAACACTGGAGGTTTTAAAGAAGAGATTGGACAACCCATTTGTCTGCAGAGGTGTAGGGTTTCCTGCCTAAGCAGGGGGCTCGACTAGAAGACCTCCAAGGTCCCTTCCAACTCTATTATTCTAAGTTCCAGCTGCATTTTCTTTGCAAAAGGAGATCTTAATTCGGGGGGGCTCCACAAATTACTCAGAGATCTGTAGATAAATTTCAGGAGGAACCTGAAATTTTTTTGGGGGGGAAAAAAGACAACTGTTGTTGTTTTTTTACTAACTTCTAAACGAATATTAGCTCCCTTGTGCCCTCATGCATATAGGCAGCCAAGTAATTTATGGCTCCTGAACTCCAAAAATGTTTGTTAACCTCAATGCATCTCGCCACTTAAAGTTATTATACCCTAAAGGCTAGTGTTAATTATTGATTTAATAGATCAATGCAGAAACACACACATATATTAACCGTGTTACCTCTTTGTTATTTCGGTAACGTCGTTTTCAACCCCCATTGATCGTCTTTTGTGATCTCATCTGTATCGGTGGGTTTTCTTGTATGCCTTTGAATATATTATCCTGAGGAAAAGATTATGGATTTTACCAGCGTCTTAAGAGAGTCCAAGAGAGCCAACCCACTCAGAGGCCCCCAGAAGGTGGCAGATAATTTGCAAATATTTACGCCGCTTTTAAAATCAGGCTGAAGCCAACTTAGCCCCCACCCAAATGTGTTGCAGCTAACCCCCTCCCTCCTCGTCCCAGGTGAGGATTAAGGGTGAGGCTGTTCTACAAAAGTTCTGGAAGACATTACGAAGGCAGGACTTGATTTTACGCCTTTCCATCGCAATGTCTACAGGCCATCCTTGACTTACAATGGTTTTTTGTTGCAAAGCGAGACATTTGTTAAGTGATGCTTGCCCTGTTTTACGACGTTTCTTGCTGTTGTTCATTAGTGACATGCAGGGGTGGGATTCAAAATTTTTTAACAACCGGTTCTGTGAGCGTGGCTTAGGTGGTGGGCGTGGCTTGGTGGTCATGTGACTGGGTGGACATGGCTTGGCGGGTGTGGCCAACTCAACATCACTCACATCGAGGCATGCATCTCCTCGCCTGGCCTCTCGTAACTGTGGGGATGCTGCAGCAGTCGTAAGTGTGAAAAACGGTCATAAGTCACTTTTTTCAGTGCCATTGTAACTTTGAATGGTCACCCACACAAGCAAAGTATCAGCAAAGGAGGGGAAAAAAACTCCAGAGAAGTTCCTGAGACAGGAAGTCTAGTCCTGCCAAGAATTTAATAACGGTTAATGGAGAGGCAGTTTCTGTAAGCAACACCAGAATGTTTCCTTCCTGACTTCCTTACAGGATTAGGCCAGGAATTTCTTCTAACAACCGGTTCTCCGAACTGCTTTAGAATGTTAACTGGTTCTAGCAAATAAGTGCAAACTGGTAGAATCCCACTCCTGGTGACATGGTTGTTAAGTGACTCTGGCTTCTCCATGGACTTTGCTTGTCTGAAGGTTGCAAAAGGAGACTCTAGGACATTGTTGTGGTCCACCAGCAGCAGGTGAGGACGGCTGAGGTCTCAGAGAGTGAGGACTCAGATGTGGGGCCTGCGTGTGATGCAGGGATGGGGCCAGGACCATCAGGGAGTGGAGTGCTGCCTTTGGAGATTTTGGAGGCTGGCAGCAGTGATGAAAAGGTCCCCGAGGAGCCTGTGCCCAGTGTGCATGCGTGCCGGGCTGCTCGTAGGAAAGAGCAGCTTCAGCAGCATAGGCAACTCGGGAGTAAGGCTGCAAGGTAATGGCCCCTCCCTTCAGAGATAAAAGCCAGCTGAGAAACCGGAGTTCTTTGCAGGAAGCAAAGAAATTTTTGCACTCAAGCGTTGTGGACGTTCAGGATATTTTGGTTGGTGTTTGGAGACTCTTCATGTTTGAAATATTTCTTAGTAACTTTATCTGGTGTTCTTGGCAGCCTTGCACAAACTTGGCAAGGCTCGTTCTTATCCGAGACAATTAGTTTGAAACAACCTTTTAACCAGGAAGGAACGGAATTCATAAAGAATCATTTAAAGGTTTTGCTGTTACCTCTGTTTTGTGTTTGTCTCCTTGGAACAAGGTTTGGGTCACAACAGACATAAATATGAACCGGTTACCAAATATCCACATTTCGATCATGTAATCATACTTGCCAATGGTCGTAGGTATGAAAACTGGTCCTAACTCATGTTTTTCAGTGCCGTTATAATTCGAATGGTCAGTAAATGAATTGTTGCAAGTTGTGGACTACTGGTAGAGATAGGCCTCGAGTTATGACCATCATGGTGGTATCGTATCATAATAGTAGGGCACGATTGCCATCACCTTTCCTGTTACATAAATAATTTCTATTTGGTCTTAGTATTTGGTTTCCTATACTAAGAGCCTGGTTACCTCTGGACATCAGCAATTCTTTTATATCTGTTATAAAACAAAGTGGAAAGTAATTTGTTTTATCTTTTCTGTTTTTCTTCTTGAGCTTTTGCCTTTTATTTTTTTCCTTCCTCCCTCCCTCCCACCCTCCCTGTTTCACACCATCTTTTGAACTTCCTTCCTTTCTTCCTTCCTCTCTCCCTTTCCTTTCCCTTCCCTTCCTTTCCTTTCCCTTCTCTTCCCTTCCTTTCTCACCCTCTGTCCTTTCCTTCCTCCCCTCCTCTTTCTTTCTTTCTTTCTTTCTTTCTTTCTTTCTTTCTTTCTTTCTTTCTTTCTTTCTTTCTTTCTTTCTTTCTTTCTTTCTTTCTTTCTTTCTTTCTTTCTTTCTTTCTTTCTTTCTTTCTTCCTTCCTTCCTTCCTTCCTTCCTTCCTTCCTTCCTTCCCTCCCTCCCTCCCTCCTTCCTTCCTTCCTCCCTCCCTCCCTCTCTCTCTCTCTCTTCTCTTTCTCTCTCTCTTTCTTTTCAGCTCCTTTTCTCAATTTCACTCCCTTGCTTTGCCTTTCTGGATCATCATTTCTGACCAACATCTAGTGGCCAGGAGTTCCACTGGCGTTATGACCCAAATGGACTCATAGCTCTTGATGATCAGGAAAAATCCCCCCCTCCCTCTGCTCTTTCTTCATTGGAAGAACAAGGCGATAGTACAGAAGTGTACATACACAGTACCTAATTAGGAAACTACCTCCCCTTGGGAAATAAAATCAATTAATTAAAAAAACAATGAGATTTTTCCCCAGGACAATTCCCCTTCCCCCTTTTTCTTGGCCCCCTAAGGCAACACCATGTGACCTTGTCAATCTGGATTACTTTCTGTAATCCAGTTGGACTTGTTTCTGCATAATTCGGCTCCGTCTACAGGGAGAAGGGAGGATGGGGTTGGGTTGGGCGGGGGTCTCTCTAATTAATCCGGATGACCCCACGCCTTTCTCATTGCAGCGAAAGACAAACATCCAGCAGGAGACAAATTGCATTTAAATTAATCTCAGGGAGATAATTTGGGGGGCCATCTCGTTTGTTTAGGATCAATTTTAATCAGCTGGAATCAAGACGACGACCAACCAATCGGAAAAGGGGTTTTGACAGGCGTTCGAGTGCCCGACTGACAGCTGCGGCGGAAAGTTTTATTTGGGAAAAACAAGGGGTCCTTTGGACGTGTGTGTGTGTGTATGTGTGTGAGAAAGAGAGAGAGAGAGAGAGAGAGAGAGAGAGAGAGGATGAAGAGATTGCTGTCCAGCCAAGCCAGGAAAAGAGAAAAAACTACTCGATAAGTTAGGTTCTAATTGTTATTCACTGAACAACTTGTGCAAGGAAGATCGTAAAATTGGGCAAAACTCACTGGACAGATGTCTCACTCAACAACAGGATGTTTCGGCTCAATTGTGGTCGCAATCCGAGGACTTCCTACCACACACGGCAAACAACAACCCACAAAAGCTGCAGAGTTAAGCTGATAACGGGCTTAAAATTGTGCCGCGCCTTCCCAAGAATTTCCTAACCGGGGGGGGGGGGGGGAGGAAGAGGAGAAAACCCAAGCCCCACCCACTAAGCCATTGCCCCGCCCACCGGGACCCCCCACCCGCAGGCCACCACTTAGCGAAAATCAAAGGCAACAGAAGGGTATCCATCATAGGCAAATCAAAGCCGGGGAAATGAGAACCGGGTTCAAGAGCTTTTGATGGGCTGTTTTTGTTCGTGTTAGGAAAGATGAAACACAGGATGTTAATGGGATCTGCGTCTTTTATCCTGCGGCTTCAAACGCTTTGATTCATTAAGAAAAAAAAAAAAACTGTATTGTTAGCTCTCTCAGAAAAATGAAAGAACTCTTTTTCCCACCCTGATTCTTGCTTACATATGCATATATATTACATGGACATACTTGGTGGTCTAGTGACTTTGGGCCAATCACCAGGAGACAGTGAGTTCTACTCCCACCTTAGGCATGAAAGCCGACTAGGTGACTTTGGGCCAATCACCAGGAGACGGTGAATTCTAGTCCTGTCTTAAGCAGGAAAGCCAGTTGGGTGACTCTGGGCCAAACACCAGGAGACAGTGAGTTCTACTCCCACCTTAGGCATGAAAGCCGACTAGGTGACTTTGGGCCAATCACCAGGAGACAGTGAGTTCTAGTCCCGCTTTAGGCATGAAAGCAGGCTGGATGACTTTGGGCCAATCACCAGGAGACAGAGAGTTCTACTCCCACCTTAGGCATGAAAGCCGACTAGGTGACTTTGGGCCAATCACCAGGAGACAGTGAGTTCTAGTCCCGCTTTAGGCATGAAAGCAGGCTGGATGACTTTGGGCCAATCACCAGGAGACAGTGAGTTCTACTCCCACCTTAGGCATGAAAGCTGACTAGGTGACTTTGGGCCAATCACCAGGAGACAGTGAGTTCTAGTCCCGCTTTAGGCATGAAAGCAGGCTGGATGACTTTGGGCCAATCACCAGGAGACAGTGAGTTCTACTCCCACCTTAGGCATGAAAGCCGACTAGGTGACTTTGGGCCAATCACCAGGAGACAGAGAGTTCTAATCCCGCCTTAGGCATGAAAGCCAATTGGGTGACTTTGGGCCAATCACCAGGGGACGCTGAGTTCTAGTCCCGCTTTAGGCAGGAAAGCTGCCTAGGTGACTTTGCGGATTGAGGATTACCTGTATATGCAATTGCAACCTACTGTCCACTGTGGCACAGAAATCTTGCCCTCCAGGCAGCTGACAGTATTCATAAAATAAGATTAACAGGAAAGAAAAAATGAAGTTAGCAGCAGCCAAGGTAGAAAAAGAATGTCAGAAGTGGCATCAGGGGAACAAATTCTGTGTTCAAAGCCCAAATATTGAACAACAAAGGGAATTTAGGCAAATATTTGAAAATCCGGAGATCGTTTCACATCCCAAACAAATCAAAGAGGGAGAAAAAATAATAATATTTGCTTACTTCATTTTTCTTCTGTGCATTTCCCCCCTTCTTCTTCTGTCTCTATTGAAAAGATGCAACCAAAGTGATTTTTTTCCCTGTGACAGAAGGAGAAACATCAAGATACATAGGAAGTAATCACATTATGTACAGAATGAATTTAAGTTCCATTAAATTAAATCCCATTCTGTTTTGCCTGTGGGTCCTGCCACTCCTTTGTTACAGTTTTTTTGGGAAGGGTTTGCATCCTTAGGGTACTAACTACAAGCTGAGTCTAAAATACTTCATAATGATGAACCCCAATATTTAAAATCGACTTCAAAGATGGAAAAATACTGAAATATCCACAATTGATGTGTGGATTGGGAAGATGGAAGAATTTGCTGAAATGGCTAAATTGACCCGTTTCATTAGGGAAAGAAGAAGAAGCACTTTTATATAAGACTGGAAACCCTTTATGGACTTTTTGCCAAAGTTGGACCAAAAAAAGAAAAAAGAGAAAAGAAAGAAAGAAAGAAAGAAAGAAAGAAAGAAAGAAAGAAAGAAAGAAAGAAAGAAAGAAAGAAAGAAAGAAAGAAAGAAAGAAAGAAAGAAAAACAAACAAATCTTGGTGATTTGGAGATTCATTGATGAAATATGGTTATCGATGGGGAAACCAAGATATGAAATCTGGGAGGACAGAAACAGGAAAGTAGCCATGTTTGTAAGAGATTGGAAATGGCTTTTTTGAATATATTTTTCCTTTTTTCTCCTTCTTTGACATTGACAACTTTTCACTGTTTCACTGATCTTTTCATATTTTTTTTCTCTATCCTAGCTTTTACCTTTATGCTATTGTGGTTTTTAATCCTGCACAAAAATTTTCTTCAATAATAATTATATATATTAAAAAGAACTACATTGTCTAATTCTTGAGCTGATAGACCTCTCTATCCAGTCTACTCAAAGTAGTTTTAAGATGCTAGATAATAGCTAGATAATAATAGCTAGCTAGCTAGCTATTTGCCAGATAGACGATAGATAGCTAGATACAGAAGATAGATAGATAAATAAGTGGGTAGATGGATAGATATAGATATAGATAGATACTAGATATATAATAGAGACAGATAAATACTAAAAAGAGATAACAGAAAGAGATAGATAATATATAATTAAAACAAATAACAAATAGAAAAAAGATAGATAGATGGATGGATAGTTAGATAGATAGATAGATAGATAGATAGATAGATAGATAGATAGATAGATAGATAGATAGATAGATAGATAGATAGATAGATGATAGATAGATGATAGATATAGATAGATAGATGATAGATAGGTAGGTAGATAGATGCTGGATAGATAATAGAAACAGATAGATACTAAATATAGATAGCAGAAAGAGAGACAATATATAATTAAAATAAATAACATAAATATGCAAATAGATAAAGAGAGAAAGATAAAAGATAAGATAGGTGGATGATAGATAGATAGATAGATAGATAGATAGATAGATAGATAGATAGATAGATAGATAGATAGATAGAAAGAGTTGCCCACCAGGGCCTGGGGTTATCATAGTGCAAATGTTCCTTTATTGCTCTGGCATCTTTGCAAATCCACTCTCAATCAAATCTGATAATTTAATTTCCCTTGTGTGCTAACTGCCGTGATGACATGATGGTAATGGTGATGATAACTGTCTTTGGCTGATGAGCATTTGTGGATCGTCACATAGATCTTCCTGATTACAGCTCCATCGCTAACGTCTCATGCCAGGTGGCGGTCGCACAGAGCAATCTTTCTCAACCTTAGCAACTTTAAGACCTGTGGACTTCAACTCCCAGAATTCCCCGCCCAGCATTCTTGGAATCAAAGTTCAAATTGCCAAAGTTGAGAAACACCTGGAGATGTTCCCCCTGGACAATGGAGTAGGGCATTCTCACAAGGTCTGTTAGTAACCCAGAGCTTAAACATACTTTAGAGATATCTACCCTCAAGATAAGTTTCCTCCTTACAGGAGAAAGCAGAGATTTCCACCCAGAATGCTCAGCAGTACTTCTAGGGAGTTGGAAATTCTGGGAACAAAGTCTATTCCATCTTCTGAAAGATGTCCAGAGATCCATGAAAGGAGACTTCTAAAGCACCGGAAGGCCTGAGAAGAAGCAATGGGTGGAAACTGATCAAGGAGAGAACCAACCTAGAACTAAACTAAACTAGAACTCCAGAGGTTGTGGGTACTTCACCACTGGAGGCTTTTAAAAAGAGATTGGACAATGGTATAGGGCACCAAGTGCCAAAATGTGAGCACGGGCACACCGAAAAGGAACCGGGTGCCGAAATGCGCACGCCAAAAAGCAGGAGAGCAGCTCCCGGACTGTGCATGCACACTGGCCACCTGGTTTTTCGGCTTCTAACGTGCATGCTGGCTGACCGGTTTCTAACGTACATGCGCACACTAACCAGCTGGTCTTCACACGCGTCTGCACGTTAGAAACCGGAAGACCAGGTGGCTGGCCGGTTTCTAACGTGATGCATGCTGGTTAGCTGGTCTTCGCGCACGCATGCACATTAGAAACCGGAAGACCAGCTGTCCGGCGAGCGCCAGAACCCAGAAGAGCAATGGGAACAGCTGGCATGCCCGGAGAGACGGCCCTGCGTATCACTTCTGGCACGCATGCTGTAGGTCTGTAATGGCGAACCTATGGCACACATGCCACAGGTGGCATGCAGAGCCATTTGTGCAGGCACGCGAGCCCCAGCCAAACTTACCTGCACTGTGCATGCATGCGCCTCCAGCTGATTTTTGGCCCATTTGAGACTGTTTTCACCCTCCCGGAGGCTCGAGGGAAGCCTCTGCAGCCTCGGAAGGCTGAAAAATAGGCCTTCCGGAAATACCGGAAGTATTATGGGCCCTTTACCGGAAGTAAATGGAAATAAATACAGGAAGTAAACGGGCCCTTTTTTCAGCCTCCCGTGGCTGCAGAGGCTTCCTTCGAGCCTCCAGGAGGGCAAAAACAGCCTCAAACAGGCAGAAAACCAGCTGGGAGGCACGCCCATGCAGAGTGGGGGTGTCGCGTGCA